>CM076582.1:621698584-622181950 GCA_034641835.2 Pinus albicaulis
AAATAAATAAATAAATGATTTATTTATCTTTTTAAGGAAGTGGTTGGGAGATAATCAAATAAATAATGATTTATTTGATTAATGGTAGGTGATTTGGTCATATTTAACAAGGAATATTATCTAAATAAGATTTAAATAATTATTCCTAGAAAATAATAAGATAACTAAGGGTTTATCTCATTAATTTCTTTGTTTTTGGGTTAAACATGACTGGGAATAATAATTAAATTATGGTTTAATTAATTATTCCTTTTGGGGTTTCCTAATTAACATAGTGAAAGCGAGTTTTACTTGGGAGGTGCTTGGTCTTACATGGTGTACTTGGGTCCATCTAATGATGAAGAGTTAGATGACCAAAAAATGGTGTAACAAATCCCATCATACACGAATATCTGTAAATGGCAAGGCAAGTCTAAAACCACTATCAAAACCTGACAAAATACATGCCATTAACAACAAAGAAACCAAATACACACATGTATTTGAAATGCATGCCAAAACTAACTAGGAAATCATGCATGCAACCTGTTACCTACAAGTAATCCCACTGAAGTTGCTTGATCCAACTTTTCCTTGCTTGATCCTTGCTTTCCTTTTCTTTCTTACTTTCTTCTCCTCTTGGTGCTCTTCTCCTCTCTAAGAATAATCCCAAAACTAAATTGACAAAAGGCTACAAATTGATGCTCTAATATCTTTTTATTCTTGATACCTCTAATTTCTTCATTTTCCTTAATTTTCCTTCAATTTTCCCCTCACATGAAACTTGTGACCTTTCACCTCCCTTTTCTCCTAATTTCCTTTATTTTCATAAATACAATTCTAAAAATACCTTTTTTTCCTTTTCAAATCCTTTTCCATTACCTTTTCTGATTTCCCCTTAGCCATAAACACATCAAGTGATGCCCACTTGGATATTTTTCCCAACATTCATCTTGGAATACGTTTCCCATGACCTTGGTCTTATTTTTCTTTTATTAAATTTATTACATGAACTTTTAACATGGGGTTGTTACAGACCCCTTCCCCTTAGGGGAACACTATCCTCGGTGTTCTATGACACCTACAACCAACAAAACCGCTGAAAACCAAAAACATGCTTCTTATGGAGCTTTATAACCTAACTCGTTGCAATATTTACAATAACAACTTGCTCAAAAGCAAAACCATCATGACAAAAATGAGAACATGACAACTATACCACTTATTGGATATTTATAACACAACTCATTGCATTATTTACAATAGAAACCATACATAAATATGTAAAAATACCAAAACTCATTTTCCTCCACCGACAAACAATGAAGGATACATAGCCCGAATCTGATCATCCATCTCCCATGTAGCTTCATCGGGCCCAAATTTCTTCCACTGCACTTTAACTTTCTTGATGGCTCAGTTCCATAGCATGAGTTTTTTCCGCTGCAATATGCACTGAGGTCCCAACTAGAATTCTCCATTTGGTTCCACCTATAATACAGACTAATCAATAACATGATCAAAATCCTTTACATATATTTTAAGCAATGAAACATGGAAAACATCATGGAATTTCACTGTCAGAGGCAATGCAATTTTGTAGGCCACTAGTTCAATCCTCTCAATGATCTCAAAAGGCCTGCAATATTATGGTGCCAACATGGCACATGATATGATCCTCAAGGAGCTCTTCTTCGGCTTGATGTGAAAATACACATGCTCCCCAACATAAAAACTCCTTAAATGCCTTTTGTTTGTCTACATAAATCTTCTTCCTATCTAGTGTTGCCTTTAAATTCTTCTTGACAACCTCCATTTCATGTTCCATCTTTGCCAACATATTTGGTCCTATCAATACCCTGTTCACATGATCACTCCAACTGATGGGAGTATTACAACTCCACCTATACAATGCCTCAAACATATTCATCCTTAGTGACTCCTGATAACCATTGTTGTAATAAAACTCGATCAATGGAAGGTACTCCTCCCATATCCTCTATTGATGCATGACATACATCCTCAACATATCCTACAAAATCTTGTTGACCCTCCCTGTCTGTTCGTCTGTATGTTGACGATAAGTTGTATCAAAGGCAAAATATATAACAAAACCTGCAAACATCTCCTTCCAAAAATTGGAAGTGAGCTTGGCATCCCTGTTCGATGCAATATTCTTCGAAACACCATGCAACCTCACTATCTTTCCTAATCAAGAACTATGCTACCTCACTAGTTGAATAAGTAGTCTTCACTGAAATGAAGTGAGTTACATTTCTCAACATGTCGACCAAAACCATGATAGAATCATGCTATCTCGATGTCCTTGGGAGACCTGTAATTAAATCCATGGAAATGACCTCCCATTTCCCTTCTGGAATCAAAATAGGTTGAAGCAACCCACCAAGATGCTTACACTATGCTTTGACTTGCTAACAATCCAAACATCTAGCCACAAACTCTGAAACTTCCTTCTTCAGATTCGACCAATAATAGAACTTATTCATTGTTGTCAATGTCTTATGATATCCTAGGTGACCTGAATATGGCTTGACATGAAACTCCCTGAAGATAAGCTTCTTGAGCTCACTGTCATTCGACACACATATCTTGTCTCTGAATCTCACCAAGCCATCTTCCGTGATATGATAGTCCACATCTTGATCATCTGTACGCTATTGTTGTAACTTGTGCCTCAAATCCCAGTACCTATCATCCTATTGTGCTGCCTGTAAGATAAAATCCTGTAAATTTTTCCCATATGAGGTCACTGCTACAACACGGTTCAACTGCACTTTCCTGATGAGAGCATCCACAACCTTGTTATCCTTTCCCTTAATGTATCTAATCTCGAAGTCAAACTCACTAAGGATGGAAAACCATCTAGATTTCCCGGAATTCAAATTCGGTTGGTAAAACAGATATCTCAACCCATTGTGATCACTCATCATTACAAACATCCTTCCAAGAAGGTAATGCCTCCACATATTCAAGGCAAGAATAATAGTTGTCAACTCAAGATCATGAGTCACATATTTCTTGTCGTGCTCATTCATTTTCTTGGAATCATAGTATACCAATCGTCACTCCTACATAAGGACTCCACCAAGCCCTCTCTTGAAAGAATCTCTACACACCAAGAACTCTTTATCCAGATTTGCAATCTTAAGGACTAGAGCATTTGTCAACAACTGCTTCAATTGTTCAAAATTGGTTGCACACTCCTCTGTCCACTCAAATATATTTTCTTTTCTTTGCAAATATGTAATGAGATATGCAATGCGTGAGAAGTTCCTGATGAACCTCCTATAATAATTTGCTAATCCCATGAATGATCTAACTTCATCCACATTTCCTCCCTCGTCCAGCCTGAACTATCCATTGTGCAGTCTTAAGGCTCAAGCTTCACCCTTGACACCATGAGATACACAATTGTGCGGCCAGTGAGTATCTTCCTTGGCCTATAACCCAGTTCCGTCTCATTCAGTAGATCAATATGCATAATTTGAGACTACGGGTTTATCATACTAATGTTTTCTTGTCATGAATGGATTGCAGAGGAATGTACTCTATCATGTTATGAAAGGATGATGAATAAAGATATGGAGAAGGGGGACATTATAAAAGACACCTATGGAGCTGAAGAGATAATATGATCATCATGAGAGAATATTAAGGAACACTAGATTACAACATAAGATCAAAGATCAAGACCAAGTGAAGAATCCATCTTATTCACAACCCTTTAGAGGGTGGTTATGAAGAAGAAATCATGTCTCTCATGAATATGAAGCATTTCACATCTCTTATTAAAGACAAAGGAGCAGCAAATAATGGCATGAAATTTCCAAGTCTTCATGCAGTGCATGTCAGCAGTGCCATGTCATGTCTTTTCATGAGTCGTCATATGCCACATCATTATGGTGGATTATGTAATTTATTCAATATTTTTTGTAAAGTGGAAGTCTAAAGGACATGTACATAAAATGAAGAGTCATGTAAAGTTGAAAATTCATAGGAAGTCAAACAATCATGAGGGTAGTAAAAAATAGGTTACATCCATAAAAGACGTTCACAGGCCTCAACCTACCAGGTGGAAACCAGGTTTGTTGGCCACCTAAACTCATTGTAAGCCATCCAAAATATGAAAATTTTAAGTCTGTCAAGTAAGGCTTTATAGGCGTGAATTTCTATCCACAAAATTCTACCTATGAAGCTAAAATATTTAGTACTAACCGACATATACAAGATGAAATTAAAAAAAAATGACAACCATAACTATACTGGAAAAAAAAACAAACAAAACAAAACAAAACAAAAATTTAATCATCAAATGACTCCATAGGAGTTGGGTCCTTTGCATTGGAACTGAGAAGTTCTGATTGAGGAAGGAACATAATTTGTTTCTCAATGCGGCCAAGGTGCCTGTTCTGATGTTGGATCTGGACTTGAATCAGATGAAATTACTTTTGAATTTCCTGGAAACTCGGATCGGGTTTACCAACATTAATATGATGGGTCATAATAGATTTGGCCACCAAACTTTTCATTATCCAATACAGGTGAAATTTTTGTTTATACTGGGTGGTGTGATCACATGTATACCCCTGATATGGAGCAATACCCCACCAATATTCCACCTGCACTTCTGCTGCTACTCGTTGACTCAACTTTACCTCCCAAGACGAAATAATTTGCTTTACATTGGTTGGGTTTCCTACATTATTAGCCTGAACTGCCTCCTAGAGGAATCGAGCATCCATTCATCAACCACTCTTCTTTATGGGTCGAGCATAGGAAGAACCTCTGCTGGCATTTTCCCCAGGCTTACGGTCATTGCCCTGGCCACAATTTCTCGAAAAGCTAGCACCCTGAGCCATCATAATTCAATTTTTGTCAAAAATTCTATTGGTGTTCCGACTAAAATTACCAGCCATAGACCAATACCTAGTTTTGTTCACATGGTCACAACATAAACACAAATTATGAGAACCTGCTACATGTACCATAAGAAGGATCAGGAGAAGGACAAAGTTAGGCTTGATCCTGAGAACAAGAAGAAAAATTGAAACATGCGGTTTGCACCACCATTTGTATCCCATGTGAAGCACTTTATGCTCATAAGGGCCAAGAGACCATGAATTTATAAGAGTGTACAAACCCTTTACATAAAATACAACAAAAAACAACTCCCCTGGCCGAGGCCCCATACAAACCACACTATAAACATTATAAAATGAAAAAAGATATTTTACATGGATATCGTCGATTAGGACGAACAAAAAATAAAATGGACTTCCCTTGTTGGGCTTATAGATTTTTTTCGTATCGCGACTACGCCGTTGATGGAAAATCATTCCCATGTGGGGAAGGAAAATTCCATAGACAACAGACACCAAAATAGAAATAACACACACCATAAAGAATTCAACCTTTGAAAATACTGCACATGGACTTCCTTCAAAACTTTCAATTCCTTTCAAACCAATATCTCGGTTATAGACCAAGCTATAGAAAGCATGTCGTAGACAAGGAGGTGGTGTAAGAAGAGATACATACCCGACTATGAGCTCCATCAACCAGGAAGGATTGAACACATGATGTAGGGGAATTCTTCAAAACTTATAAGACCCATGAGTCTTATTTCTCATTTACTAAAGGGAGTGGGTTCCCTTAATCATTTTATTTATTTTCCTAAAGTTTAGTTGAGTTTGAGGAAATTTAATTGTAAATTGATTTATGGAGAATATATCGTGAGTTGTAAAATCTTAGGGATGAGTAAGGAATCCTAAGAATAGTGAGGATTTGAGGGATTTAGAAATCTAATCTAGGATTCTGTTGAATAAAGAATGGAGTTGAAGAGATATGTTAGGAGACAGTGAGATATTTTTGGATCTGAATTAAACTGATTCATGAATCTTTTTGGTTTTATAAACTGAGCTTTTGAAGCATTAGAGAGGACAGAGAGGAATGAGAGTGAAATATATGATAGAAGGAGTTTAATTTTAAAGCCTACAGGCTTTGACAGAAAAGAGGAAGGAGGCTATATAAGGGCATATCAGGCCAAAATCTTGACTGTAAAAATGATTTGATTGTATTTGTATAATTCATGATTAATGAAGCTTTGATTACAGTGTGTTTTGTTTTATTCTACTATACCTTGAGAAATCTGTGTATGGTTCATTAAGGTTTTCTATAGTAAAATTCCCAATCGAATGAGCTTGAATGAATGAATGGCAAGGTGATTAGAATTGCAAAATTTATAAATATTTAGATTTCTGTGTGGGATCTATTTATTCTTAAGCTTCTGTGTTTACGAGGTTTAGAAGATGATCAAAATTTATCTGCGATAATGAGATAAAAGCTCGTTATGATTTATAATCTAGGTCAGAATGTGGAATTGTGAATGAGCCGGACATAAGTTTACACTTTGGAACCGTGAAGCAGGTTTCGGAACCACACACTTTTGGAACCATGAGTTAAGTTTTAGCACAACGGGTGAGTCATGGTGGAATCGTGAAGCAGTTTTGGAAAACAATGAAAGGTTTTCGCGTAGGTTTGGAATGGTAAATGTTATTTAAGAAAATTGCGCGATAAACATCTGGGGATGACATGTGGTGTCCAAAACCACTTTTATCGCACGTAAATCGTCCGCGCAGGTTGCTGAGGGTTGGAATGTGAACATCGTCGTATTGGGAAATGTAATGCGATAACTGTCTGATTAATGAAGGGTAGATGCAGGAAAGTTTGGAATGAGTGATGGTCGAGATTAGAACATCTAAGGGTAAATGCTGTGGGGCTCGGATATGGTCAACGATATGTTTTGTAAGCCACAGTGTTGTCAACATTCGTTGGATCAGAAAATGATCAAGGGCGGAGATTGAAGTAAAGGAAGCATTGGTAAGTGTGCTGGGGGTGTCAAATGGTAAGTTTTAAAGATTTATGTTAATTTCTATTATAAATCTATTATAATAGAAAAAAGCAGAATAAAGGGAGATTAAACCAAAGTTTTGGTAAAGTTTCCAAAAGAATATAAAAGGACTTCCGGTTAGTAATTTAATTAAAGATTGTGAAAGGTTTCGATGGAGAAGTTTCAATAAAGTCTTAAACCTTGGATTGAAGAAAAATTAATGCTTCCGCCTGTAAAGTTTTATTATTTGGGTTTTGAACCAAAGTCAAAGTCGGGAATATAAAATGTCAAGGTGGTTATTTTATTAGGATTAATAACCATAGGCTATGGAAATGGGAACAACTTCCGATAACGAGGTTACCTCTATGAGGTCTATTTGAGATGTTTAATTTGGAAACACATTTTTTGTGTGTAGATGTGGGTGTGGCAGCCTTAGGCTACATCATTGTGGTATCAGAGCTAGACTAATGCTCTGTGGAGTTGATTGGAAAAAAAATGTATTTTATTCTCAGCATGTATATGATTTTCATTGTAATGGATCTGATACAGAGGAAGCACAGGATACAAGAGATTGTATGCAAAGAGGAATTTTAAAATATTGCAGACAATGAGAAATTCAACATTTCATCAAAGGCAGATTGTGAAAAAGACTTGAGAAAGAAAGGATCAAGTAAAAGCTTTTTAGAATTTTAATGATATGTGTATGTGATGAAAGCAGCAACAGAAGTTTCAGCCAAGTAGTTGTGACAAATAAATGAATGAAGAAATTACAGCATAAATTTTGTAAGGAAATAAAATGAATATGGATGTACTCAGCAAGAAGGGAAATTTAGTTGACAGAAGAATTGAAGTGGAGACAGTGAAAAGTAAAGCAACATGTGTATTTTCCAAGCTAGTGGAAGCTCAAAGAGATCAATCATTTGAATATCTCTCAGGTATGAGCCATATTTTGATGTTGGTTCCATTTGAATTTTTTCTATAAGAAATAAAATGATAACAACAACACACAATAGAAGGCTGTGTAAAGAGAGAGAAGAGTTGCTAAAAGTTGGATAGGGAGAACAATTGAAGTGTTCTCAAGAGAAGGTGAGTGGAGGATATAAGCCTAGGAAGAGCAGAAGAAGAATTCTCAAGAGGTTCCAAAAATAGAGAACCAATGCTTACCAAAAGACCAAGTCCAGAGAGGGGATTGGTGAGGTAAGTGGCAGCAAGGAGGAATTGCTGTTGCAGAGGCTTGGTGCAGCTCATAGTGAGTGAGGAGCTCATAGAGATGGAGGAGAAAGTGATTACTGATAGTCATAATAGGATTTCAGAGGGAAGCCACAACAGAAGAAAGAAAAATTCCAAGGGAAATGGAAAAGGTAAGGAAATGAGTCAAGAAGTATTTGACAGAGAAATTGCAGAATTGAAAGCAAGTGTTGATGCAATAATAGTGCTACTTGAGAAGAGTATGAAGGACCAAAGTTATGGTTGGACTATGAGAAGAAAGAAGATAAAATGGAAGTTGTTGCAAAAGCAGATAAACAGAAGAATGTATATCACATTAAGAGAGGAACTCAGAACAACTGAGTTATAGATGGAAGATGACTGTTATAGACCTAAGCAAGAAGACTACTTTGCTAAGGAAGGAATCATTGATGAATTTCTGAACTGTTGGACAAGTTCGTATTAACAGAGAGATGTGATGATTGAGACATCAAAGAAAGAGGAGACTAGTATTTTTGAAACTGATGATTTTTGTATGTATGTAGGTGATGAAAAATCTTTACAAGATATGTTTATGCAGGTTGCTGAAGAAATGAAAATGTTAGAAGAGGTGACTGTAATGGAACAGTTCTTGGATGAACATGTGTTCAAAGACACTACAGATGTACAAATGTTGAAAACTACCATGAAAACTGGAGGTAATGAATCTAGTAAGATTTGGCAAAGGAAGGACAAACAGTCTGGAGATAAAAGGAAATTGCAGATTTCAAAAGAAGAAGCCGAAGAGAGGTATGAAGATAGCCTTATGACAGGAACAACCACAAGTATGTGTACAGTGCAACCATTTGAGGTAATGGGATTATCTCTTTCATTTTTACTCAAAAATTATGGACTTGTATTGATAGTTAATGGACAAGAAATTGTCTTGGAAGAACATAATGGAGCATTAATGGAAAAGGATATTATTAAACATTATACTATGGAAGGTGCTAGAACATGGATTTATAAAGAGAATTCAGTCCAAGAAGGTATAACTAGTCTAGAAAAGGCTATAAAGAGGAGAGAAAAAGAAGACAGTCAAGAACATAAGGATCAGTTGGCAAAGGTTGATGCACAACATAAATTTGAAGACAATGTTACTTGTACAACTTGCAAAAAGAATAAAGGTAAATGTAATCAACAAACTGGTGAGAGACAGACAATCTCAGAGCATGAGACAAGGATGCTTTCATGAAAAATGCATTTACAGTCAGTAGCAAATGGTTTCAATGGAATGTGATATTTATGATATTGACAGTGATTTTCATTGTAAAAGGAACTTTATCATGGAAGAAAAAATCTGTCGCATATGATTTTGTTTCATGTAAAGAAACAAAGAGGATTAGAGATTGGCAGATTTTGATTGAAAAGGAAGAGGCATGGAAAAGACAATTTAGTAACTTACAGATTTGTAAGGGAGAAGAAGGAAGAATGAAAAGAAGTGTGCAAGGAAGGAAGGCTAAAGAGAAGAGCAACAAACATAATTTTGAAATTAGATAACATTCAGAGAAAAGTGAAGACAAAGCAGTCTTTTTCAAGACAAGGCAATATAGAGGAAGATATGATAATTTTGATATGTCATATCTACATCAAGAGGATGACAAATCAGAGAAATTATGGAGTAGGATTGATGGAAAATATAATGCATTTTCTGATTTTGAATTATTAATTTTTGAATGTGTTTTTGAGGATGAAGGACAAACTGCCCTTGGAGATATGTTTTTTTATGCAAACATGAAGAAATATGTAAATTTTGGAAATGCAGAAAGCCAGTTTTCCTTATGGGAACAAGAGGATGATAGTAAGCAGCTAGTTGATTTAAAAGTTCAGGATGAAGGAATAAGAGTTGGTATAACTCTTAAACAAATCATTGTAGGAGAGAAAGAAGTTTGCAGAAGATGTGAAAGTACAGTCCACAAACAGATTTTTTTTTTAATCCAAAGGAGGTTTGAATTTCAAGATTTTATCTTGAGTTTGCAATTAAAAATTTGGATGAACAATTCAGTTGTATTTTATGTAGATATAGAGGTATTTGAACCAAGTTCAATAGCTGAATTATTTGCAGCTGATGGATAGTATGAGGTTGAAAGATTATATGTTCTTGTATTAAACAAGAAACAATCTTCTTTTGAGATTGGAAAGATGCTACTTCAATTGTTGGATAAGTGGATGGTGGAAATTACAAAGATGATAAGCATAGAAATTTGTCAAAATCAGCAAGTCAATGAAAGATGGAAGAATATATAGGACAACATAAAGGAATTGATTGGGGGACAGAAGACAATGCTGGTGATTAGGTCAAGAATCAGAATGAACATTTACGTATAGGACAGGAAAAAATACATAAATTTAGAACTCAATTTTATTGAGATAATGGCAAGATAGCAGCAGACCAGGGAGCAGAAATTTATATTGTTTGAGAAGTTGTTTATGCAGGATATCAGCATCCAAACATTATGCAGAAGAGATGATTATGACAGCAAAGAAAAATGACATTCACAATACAAAGTTTGGCATCCAGGAGAAAGAGAGAAGGCAAAAAATGCACCTACAATTGAAAGAGGATATACAGCCAATTGGAAGATGAAATTTGATGAAGTTTATAGCAGAAGTAGTTGGGTGACTCATGAACAGGAGTCCATGAATTTTTTCAACCTAGGGAGTCTGATGCAGGGGCATTATTCAAAACTTATAAGACCCGTGAGTCTTATTTCTCATTTACTAAAGGGAGTGGGTTCCCTTAATCATTTTATTTATTTTCCTAAAGTTTAGTTGAGTTTGAGGAAATTTAATTGTAAATTGATTTATGGAGAATATCTCGTGAGTTGTAAAATATTAGGGATGAGTAAGGAATCCTAAGAATAGTGAGGATTTGAGGGATTTAGAAATCTAATCTAGGATTCTGTTGAATAAAGAGAGGAGCTGAAGAGATATGTTAGGAGACAGTGAGAGATTTTTGGATCTGAATTAAACTGATTCATGAATATTTTTGGTTTTATAAACTGAGCTTTTGAAGCATTAGAGAGGACAGAGAGGAATGAGAGTGAAATATATGATAGAAGGAGTTTAATTTTAAAGCCTATGGGCTTTGACAGAAAAGAGGAGGAAGGCTATATAAGGGCATATTAGGCCAAAATCCTGACTGTAAAAAGGGTTTGATTGTATTTGTATAATTCATGATTAATGAAGATTTGATTGCAATGTGTTTTGTTTTATTCTGCTATACCTTGAGAAATCTGTGTATGGTTCATTGTGGTTATGTATAGTAAAATTCCCAATCGAATGATCTTGAATGAATGAATGGCTAAGGTGATTAGAATTGCAAAATTTATAAATATTTAGATTTAAATATAGAGGATCTATTGTTCTTATTAAGTATTTTACGGGGTTTAGAAGATGATCACAATTTATCTGCGATAATGAGATAAAATCTCGTTATGATTTATAATCCAGGTTGGAATGTGGAATTGTGAATGAGCCAGACATAAGTTTACACTTTGGAACTGTGAATCAGGTTTCAAAACCACACACTTTTGGAACCATGAGTTAAGTTTTAGCACAATGGGTGAGTCAAGGTGGAACTGTGAAGCGGTTTTGGAAAACAACAAAAGGTTTTCGCGTAGGTTTGGAATGGTAAATGGTATTTAAGTAAATTGTGCGATAAACCTCTAGGGATGACACGTGGTGTCCAAAAACACTTTTATCGCAAGGAAATCGTCCGCGCAAGTTGCTGAGGGTTGGAATGCGAACATCATCGGATTGGGAAACGTAATGCGATAACCATCCGATTAATGAAGGGTAGATGCAGGAAAGTTTGGAATGAGTGATGGTCGATATTAGAACGTCTAAGGGTAAATGCTGTGGGGCCCGGATATGGTCAACGGTATGTTTTGTAATCCACAGTGTTGTCGACAGTCGTTGGATCAGACAAAGATCAGGGGCGGAGATTGAATTTAAGGAAGCATTGGTAAGTGTGCTAGGGGTGCTGAATGGTAAGTTTAATGATTTATGTTAATTTCTATTATAAACCTATTATAATAGAAATAAGAGGAATAAAGGGAGATTAAACCAAAGTTTTGGTAAAGTTTCCAAAAGAATATAAAAGGACTTCCGGTTAGTAATTTAATTAAAGATTGTGAAAGGTTCCGATGGAGAAGGTTCAATAAAGTCTTAAACCTTGGATTGAAGAAAAGGTAATGCTTCCGCCTATAATGTTTTATTATTTGGGTTTTGAACCAAAGTAAAAGTCGGGAATATAAAATGTCAAGGTGGTTATTTTATTAGGATTGATAACCATAGGGTATGGAAATGGGAACAACTTCCGATAATGAGGTTACCTCTATGAGGTCTATTTGAGATGTTTAATTTGGAAACAAATTTTTTATGTGTAGATGTGGGTGTGGCAGCCTTAGGCTGCATCAACGCGGCCTAAGAACAACATATCCACCTTGTGCACATCGATCCAATTGAAAGGACCCAATGACGCTAGCTTCTACGGATAACCCAACACATTAACAAAATGCATGCATACATGAGGCTCACCCACCATTTTGCCTGGTTATTATGAACCTTATTTTGTGTAACTTCGCCATTAATCGTGCATGTTCCCAGTGCCTTCCTCCTCATCCATTCATACATGCGAAGAGTGACTTGTGGCTGCTCAACGACCCTTCCATCCGTCACCTCTTCCATCAGGCGAATCCCAAGAATGATTTTTGTAAATATCTCACCCTGATCAGGGACCCTGATGAAATTTCAACTCCAACTCCTGGGCCTGGGGAAAATCCTACTCCAGAATGAGACGAAGGTGCTCCAAATCATCACGACACTGAATGACCAACCACTGGGTGTTGACAGACTCCTCTCTATGTTGACATCCTCAGTTGGCTAGAAAATATGCCGCTTTGTTACCATTTCAAAGAACATGAGACGATATACTATAATCAAAATAGGGGAGGATTTCACTAATTTTCTGGACCAAGTGTTTTTTCATACAAATATTAATAATCTTCTCCCATTGAGTACCATGATTCAATTTCTTGATGAATTCGATTACAATGCTAAATTCCCCTTCAATCACTAGCTTTTTAAACCCTTCCCTTCTTTCTATGAGAATTCCATGCTTGATCTCATTGAATTATGCCTCATTGTTAGTGGTGAAGCTGCATTCTAATACATAAAGGTGGATAGCCCAACTTCGAGGATCTCTAAACAACCCTCCATAAGTTGCATCTCCCAGGTTACCTTTATAAACCACATTGAAATTCAGCTTGAGAAATCCCTTTGGAGGGGGAAAGAATTTGGCTGGTGATAGTCAAGGGGAAACCATAGGTTTCCAAGATTACAAAGCAAGCATTTGAGGAGATAGGTTCAGATTAGATAGGATCCGGGCTTCATGTGGTGCTACCTGCCAATCACCAGGATTCCATTTCTCCACTAAAATAGTCTCCCCTGTGTTTTGGATGAATCCGACCCAGATCTCCACTTGTATAAATTACTTCTCCTTGAACACCCTTATATTAATTTCTTTCCAGATCACCCAGAGGAGGAAACCCAAGGAAATAATTCATGCCCTGTTGAGGGTCGGGCTGGAGTGGATTCCATTCTGCCATAGTTCTATGGATATTTTGATGTTGGCTAAGTCTCGATCTAGATGCCCAAATATTTTCCCTATGTTTCTCCATAACCGCTCCGCAAAGGGGCACAGATTGAGAAGGTGTTTAAAGTAATGCTTTTAAAAAAATTGTAATTTTAGCTTTGAAAAATGCGAGGGTTGTTATTGGGAACTCCACTTTATTATTTAGGAGATTATTTTAATATGGTGATTGCAACAATATTGATTGTCCAACAGATGGTTTCAAGAATTTGAAGCTTTGACTTTGATATTTATAATTAAAAAAATGGTGTTGTTGTTAACATCACTTTTAAATTTAAAATTGATTTTAGGATTTTAGTTGATAATATTATGAGGATGCTAATGTTGTGGTTGTCCAAGGTTGTAATTTAAATGTTAGAAAAATAAAAGGGTTTTACAAGTAGTACCATTTTTTAAAATTGGTAAAAATAACTCTAGAAAAATGAGAACTATCTTCATTTTGATTGTATTCCATTTGTTGGTGCAAATGTTTCTTCTAGAAAATTCATTTTTGTTGAGAAAATTCTTTAGCCACATTCAATTTATACTTATAAACTTCATTATTTAACTTATAATTTATTATGTGAAGCCAATTGTCGTCAGTGGGTTTGACATATGATGGATAATCCACAAGTTTCTATATTCCATTTGCAATTATTGAACCATATTCAATAACTATAGTTCCTTTCCATTATTTATGTAAAAGTGGTGGTTTCAATGGAATCATGGGTAATTAGGGAAAAATTGGATTGAGATGGATGGGAACTTCTCCTCCCTATTTTGTTTTGTTTATAAGGGTGAACATCACTAAGAAATTGTGTGAGTGATTTTGATCAACCATGTTGTACATATGTCGAACTTTTTGCATTTGATATGACCTATGTTGGAGAAGAGTAATCATTTGAAGAACTATTTTCTGAAGCATTAATTAACTCTTCATCATTCGTGTTGGGGGATAAGTTTTTTCTAATCTAATTTGGTTCTCTTTGATGATTACCAGTCTCTTATACAATTTGGTTTTTAATTTCATCAAGGACAACAACTCAAATTATATAAAATTTCTATTAAATAGAAAGTGATAGGATTTCTTTTAATTTGAGTATCCAATGAATATGTATTTTATTTTGCGATTTTCCAACTTGGTTATTTTTTCCTTAGGAACTAACGCATAGCAATTTGATTGAAAAACTTAAAGATGATTAATTGGAGGGTTGATAATGTACCAAACTTCATATGCAATGATTTCATATAATGTTGATGTTAGTTATTAATTCCTTAGATAGCTATATACAATTATTTTTCCCAATATTTTTGTACCTAACCCCCTGAAATGTAGGATAGGTTTTTCCATTCCCATGAGAGTCCTATTCATTCTTTCAATGACTCGATTTTGGAGTATAAGGGTTTTTCAAATACCATTTGATTCCAATTTTCCTACAATCATTAAGTTCATTTGAAGTGGACTCATCCCCATTATTTATCCTTAATTTGGAATTGTTTTATTTGTTGGCATTTTCCACCAACCATTGAAAATGCATGGATGTTTCAAAGGCCTTTGAATTATCCTTTATAAAATATACTCAATTCATCCTTGTAAAATAATCAATGAGAAGTATTAGTGTCTATGAGTCAACAATGATCAAATGTACTCTTTCCATATGATTGATAGGGTCATTAGGTCAAATTGTTATATTTTCAAATAAAATTGGGCATCTCTTCACTATCAAATAATCATTGGTTATTATCTAGGTTAGTGCTACTCCATCCACTTGCTCATGGTCATCATCACTCAGCATGGTCATGTCATCATTTAGGTGTCCTAGGTCATCATAAGAGTTAATTTGCTATAATATAGATCATGGTCTAGGATTTACATTTGATTTCCATCATAATGTCAGTCATCAAAAGCAAAAAGAGAGTCATGTCCATTATTTGGGTCACCATCACGGCAGTTGGAAAATTAGGGAGTTAAATAAAAAAGGTAACATTTCCATTTGAAGAATGATGTTGCAATCACATCAGTCAAAAGTATTTATTTCAAAAGTACACATGATGTCATGAGCTAAAATCGAGTTTTCTGAGCTATAAAGAGGAATAAAACTTTCCAAGCATTCATTCTATCCTTCCAAGTCTTCAAGATGTCCTCTCATGCATTGAAAAACTTTCCACAACCATCAGAATCTCAAATTATATCACCAAATTACTCAATTGATCATCCTGTTGTGCTTTTGTTGTGTTTCTAGCAACTTGTTGCGCTTTTACTTTGGAGACATAAGGAGGGAAAGAACAAGTGAAAACTCCATCTCATTGTTTCAAACAACCTCAAAAAATTAAGTGGGACCGTTAAAAATATTTGCTTCAGTCAATTTCTTCACAAAATTGATAAACTCATTCCCTAGGGTTTTTGTTGTTGCGTTTTTGCTGCGCTTTTGTGATTTCATGGTATTTGGATTCTTTTCAAGAGAAATTTCCTATTTTCTAATCCTACATATCCTAAATATCCATCATCAGACATTTCCCATCATTCACACACTTAAATTTAGTCATTTGATTAGTTTCTCTCACTACCCTAGCTAGTTGTTGTGTTTCTAGACTAGGACTGTGTTTTTCCTTTTTCACTCCATTTCCCTCACTCAAATTGAGGAAATTCACTTTCATTGTCTTCCTAAAATACTTCCCTACTCCCAATATTTTTTTCAAATTTTTTCTTGCTCTCCATCCCCTCCATTCCATACTCTAAATTGTTGTGTTTTCTCCCCCGTTTTGTAGCTCAAGTCCCCTTACCCATTCTTGTGTGAGACTAGGGTTTAATTTCAAAAACAAGATCAAACATGGCAGAGAACAGTGAAAAGAAGAAATTCAAAGGAGGAGAGATCTCAAGATATGAGCCTATTCATATGAAGGAGGTCAATGCATCATATTTTATAAGGAAGTCATTTGAAGAAGTAGGTTGCCTAGGGTTTTGTAAGAAAGTGCAGGAGGTGGGTTATAACCATGACTTAATAAGTTTATTTTCTATCAATTTTAGAAGAGATCATATCACAATTGCAGGGGTAAACTTCATGGTGTCAGCAGAGATTTTGTCTTCAACTACTACAATCCCTAACGAAGGAGAGATTTGGTTCAGGGGGATGGATTTAGACATTAAGCACTATAAGTCTTTCTTGAAACCATAGTACAGAGACTCCCATTCTCATATATTTCCTAGCAGGAAATTTTTGGACAAGTATGCCCTCTAAATGAGAACTATCATGAAATAATTCACTTGTGAGGGCAGGTTTAGTAGGTTGTATCAGTACCACATCAGGTTGTTGATTCATTTTACTTCTCAAAGGTCACTCAACTTACCTTACTACATGTTCAAAAGTTTGGTTAAAATGAAAAAGAAGGTGCATATAAAGGGAAAGGATAATTCAACTAGTTTATTTCATCATGCATTGATCAAACAAATAATCCTCCACTAGCTGGTGTGTTAGAAAAATTATATATTATAGAGAAATGAAATACATAAAATATGTGGAAAATACAAGCACACAAAACACATAAAATCGGAGAGACACAGATATACGTGATTCACCCGGTTTGGGCTACGTCCACCCCGAACAGCCAGTCCTTCCTTTCTATTATCTACAAAATGAAGAGACACAACCTACAGCAGATCCGCTGTAATATCCTTTATTCTCTCTCACAGTCTCCCTATCTATTTCCCACTCAGAGAATACACATATAATACACAGCCGCAATAAAATACCCTCATCCAAAGAGAGGGGTTTCCTTCTAGGGTAAAAAACCCTAAACTAAACATAACTTCTATCGTCAGATCATCTGCCTAATGAACGACCCAGATTGACTAGAAATTACTATACTTTTACAAGGCAATTTTACATCTGTTTTCAGCTTCGGGGGCACTGCCCCCGAAACCCCCCGCCGGGGGGGGGGGGGGGCTTCGGTAGAGATTAATTTACGGGTGGCATTGCTGCCCCATTTAAGGTACAGGGGTCCAATGTTGTGATACAAAGTAAACAAGATAATCAGGCTCCACACCCAACAATCTCCCACTTGGAGACTGATTGTAGCAACTCCACCGCTGCTTCATTTTCTGGACAATGACTCCTCTTTGGACTTGGATGTTTCTCATCTTCCCTGGTTACAAATTTTGTTAGCATATCTGCAGGATTCTGGCTAGTGTGTATCTTTTCCAGCTTCAACTCTCCATCTTCCAAAACTGACCATATGAAATGGTACTTGATATGTATGTGTTTAGTCCTGGAATGAAATGTTGAGTTCTTTGCAAGATGAATAGCACTTTGGATATCACTGTATAGTGTGCACATATCATGCTTCTTACCCAATTCATCCATAAACCTTTGTAACCAAATCATTTCTTTACTATCCTCTCTAGCAGCAACATACTTTGCTTCTGTTGTTGAAAGTGCAACAACACTTTGGATTTTGAAACCCAACTGACAGTTGTTCCACCTACAGTAAATACATATCCTGTAGTGCTCCTCCTGTTATCTCTGTCACCTGCCATATCTGCATCAACATATCCCTGTAGAGCAATTTTTGAACCACCAAAGCATAATGCTTGATTTGTGGTACCTCTCAAATATCTGAGAATCCATTTTACTGCCATCCAATGTTCTTTTCTTGGATTATTCATGTCCCTGCTTACAACTCCCACTGCATGTGCAATATCAGGCCTTGTGCAGACCATTGCATACATTAAGCTTCCAACTGCTGATGCATATGGAACTTTAGACATATAATCCATGTCTTCTTGGGTCTTTGGGCACATCTCCTTACTAAGTTTGAAATGGCTAGCAAAAGGTGTACTAACTGGTGTTGCATTATGCATATTAAATCTTCTCAACACCTTTTCTATGTACTCATTCTGAGACAATGTTAATTTGTGATTTTTCCTGTCTCTAGTTATCCTCATACCAAGGATTTGTTTTGCAGCTCCCAAATCCTTCATTGCAAATGAATTTGCCAATTTTCTTTTGAGCACATTTATTTCCTGCATGTTAGACCCTGAAACAAGCATGTCATCTACATACAATAACAATATAATATAGCTGCCATCATTTTTCCTTTTCAGATAAACACAATGATCAGAGTGACATCTAGTATAACCTTGTTCGGACATAAACTTGTCAAATTTTAGATACCACTGCCTTGGAGCCTGTTTTAAGCCATACAAGCTCTTCTTTAACCTGCACACCAATTTTTCTTTCCCTTTTACCTCATATCCTTATGGTTGCTGCATGTATATCTCTTCCTCCAAATCTCCATGGAGAAATGTTGTCTTTACATCTAACTGTTCAAGATGTAAATCTTCCGCTGCTACAAGACTTAAGATAGTTTTGATTGAAGTCATCTTAACAACAGGAGAAAATATTTCATCAAAATCAATACCTTTCTTCTGTGCAAACCCCTTCACCACAAGTCTAGCTTTGTACCTTTGTTTTCCTCCATATTCTTCCTTCAGCCTGTAAACCCATTTATTCTGCAATGTAGTTTTACCTGCAGGCAACCTGACTAAGTCCCAAGTCTGGTTATGCATTAAGGAGTCCATCTCTTCTTCCATGGCTAGCTCCCACTTCTTCCTGCTTTCAACCTGCATTGCTTCTTCATAACATTCGGGTTCACCAAAATCAGTCAGCAATAAATAATATAATGAAGGAGAGTATCGTTCAGGGGGTCTACTTATCCTGGTAGATATTCTAACACCACTTTCAGGTGTTTGAGGTTCATGTTGCTGTTGTGGTGGTTGCTACTGCTATGGTTGTTGATTATTATTATTTTCAAGCACCTTTACTTTTTCGGTTATCTCATCAAGAACTGTGTATTCCTTGCTTTCTTTTTCCTGTTTCTTTTCCTGCAACTGATTCTTATACAAGACCTTTTCATTGAATATTACATCTCTGCTCCTAATGATTTTGTGATTTTCATAATCATATAAGCGATAACAAAAATCATTAACACCATATCCAATAAAGGTACATTTCTTTGATTTTGCCTCAAGCTTTGTTCTATTTTCTTTATTAATATGGAAAAAGGCCTCACAACCAAAAGGCTTTAAAAAAGAGTAGTTTACCTTTTTACCTATCCATGCTTCCTCTGGAATACCACCATCCAAGGAACTTGAAGGCCCTCTGTTTATTAGATAAACAACAGTATCTACAACATCTGCCCAAAATTGTAAAGGCAATCCTGCGTGCAATCTCATGCACCTTGCATGCTCCATGATTATTCTGTTCATCCTTTTTGACACACCATTTTCTTGTGGTGTTCTTGAAACTATCTTCTCTCTACGAATTCCATGCTCTAAAAAATACATTTCAAACTCTTTGCTGCAATATTCACCTCCATTGTCTGATCTGAGACACTTCAACTTCTTACCTATCTCAATCTCAACCAAAGCTTTCCATTTCTTGAAAGTATCAAATACATCAGATTTATTTTGAATACAATAAATCCAAGTTTTTCTAGTTGCATCATCAATAAACGTAACATAATAGCAAGAGCCACCGAGAGATGATACCTGAGCAGGTCCCCATACATCTGTATGCACAAGCTCCAATTTTTCACTCTTCTTTTCTTTCCCAACTCTGAGAAATCTGACTCTCTTTTGTTTTCCATAAATGCAATTCTCACATAAATCTAAATCAACATTCTTCAAACCTGGCAAAAAAATTCTTGAGTGAAGAACCTTCATCCCCTTCTCACTCATATGTCCGAGCCTATGATGCCATAATGTTGCATCTTCTCCTTTGTAAGTTAAAGCATTAACAGAGTTAGAAATACCATTGCATAAATACAATGTACCAACCTTTTTTCCTTTTGCTATTACCAGGGCTCCTTTGGTGACCTTCCAAGTTTTATCTGTGAAAGTTGTCACACAACCTTCACCACCTAACTGCCCTGTTGAAATCAGATTTTTCTTCAGATCTGGAACATGCCTTACCTCCTTTAGTAGCCATTGGTTTCCATTCTGTTGTTTTACAAGAACTTTACCCATTCCAACAATTTTACGGGGTTTATCATCACCCAAACGAACTTGTCCAAAATCTCCTTGAACATAGTCATGAAAATATTTCTTATCAGGTGTGGCATGGAATGAAGCCCCTGAATCTACAACCCAAGAATCAGTAACATTTTCAAAAGAAAGAATCAAAACATCTTGTAACACATCACCTATCACATTTTCTTCATGATTTTTTTCTTTCTGTGTGTATCCTTCTTTTCCCTTCCGAGATCTACAGTCTTTCTTTAGGTGTCCTTTCTTTCCGCATTTCCAACACACTATCCCTGATCTAGACTTGGATCTCCATTTCCTTGATTTACTGTCATATCCCAAGCTCTTTCCTCTTTCCATTCTCCTTCCCCTAGACTCTGCACTCAAAGCATTACCCGATGTCTCACCAGAGCTTTTCTGTCGCATTTCCTTGCTAAGGATAGCACCGACAACATCATCAAACTTTAAAGTACTAGATCCCAAGACAGAGTTACTAATGGCCATTACTAAACCATTCCAACTCTCTAGCAATGAGAACAAGAATAAAGAGCTCTAACTTCATCATCAAAGTTTACCCCTACAGAACTTAACTGACTAGTAACTGTATTAAAATCATTTAAATGGTCTGCAACAGATCCACCTTTCGACATCTTCATATTAAATAATCGTTTCATAAGAAATACCTTGTTTGAGGCCGAGGGTTTTTCATATAGTTTCGCCAATGTCTGCATCAAACCCTCTGTTGTTGTTTCCTTCGAAATATTGAAGGCGGCTAACACCGCAAGGCACAACCGTACTGTTCCGAGTGCCTTTCTATTGAGAATGTTCCATTCCATGTCTGTCATGGCCGCCGACTTCTTTGTTTTTCCGCTCAATGGTAGGTACAGATCTTTCTGATACAGATAATCTTCCATATGCATCTTCCACAGTGGGAAGTTTTGGCCGTTAAATTTCTCGACCCTAAACTTACCATCTTCCACCATTGCTCCCACTCGAACCAGGAACCCTCCTTTCCTGCAAGTTTATCAGCCAAATATACCTTCGGGTCTGATATCAGTTGTTAGAAAAATTATATATTATAGAGAAATGAAACACATAAAATATGTGGAAAATACAAGCACACAAAACACATAAAACTGGAGAGACACAGATATATGTGGTTCACCCAGTTTGGGCTACGTCCACCCCGAACAGCTAGTCCTTCCTTTCTATTATCCAGCAAAATGAAGAAACACAACCTACAGCAGATCCACTGTAATATCCTCTGTTCTCTCTCACAGTCTCCCTATCTATTTCTCACTAAGAGAATACACATATAATACACAGCCGCAATACAATACCCTCATACAAAGAGAGGGGTTGCCTTCTAGGGCAAAAAAACCTAAGCTAAACATAACTTTTACTGTCAGATCATCCGCCTAATGAACGACTCAGATTGACTAGAAATTACTATACTTTTACAAGGCAATTTTACATCTGTTTTTAGCTTCGGGGGTGCTGCCCCCAAAACCCCTCGCCAGGGGGGGGCTCCGGCAACGATTAATTTACAGGCAACGTTGCCGCCCCATTTAAGGTATAGGGATCCAATGCTGCGATACAAATTAAACAAGATAATCAGGCTTCACACCCAACATGGCACATATCAACATGACGTGGGAGAACTTCTTGGAGGCAATTGTGCTTTTGCCTGTCTCAAATTAGCCAAATATTTAGAGCACTCCCTTAGCATCATCTAGGCCACAAGTGTTATAGGTAAATTTGGGCATCATCCCCCAAAACCTGGTCAAATTGGGCATCGTCCCCTAGGACCAATGAATAGGGTCTATCATCCCCATTCATGGCTTCAATTGTGATATTTCCAAGGTTTGAAGTATATACTATATGACCCACTGACTCACCAACGCTCCTCTACAAGGGAATAACTACATTGCAGTAACAATACCTCCATGCAAGGGTGCACTGCAGTGAACTTCTTGACACTCAAGGGTGCGTTGGTCACTTGGGAGTGAAATTGTCATTGTTTCGGGAATCTCCACATGGCCAGTGCCTTCTAGAAGATTCCATAGGTGTCAAACCTCGAATCCAAGTGTCCATCCACCACCTTTGAACTTGGAAACACGTCTTCCCTATTATTAGAAATCCATTTAATGAGAAACTACCATTAGTTTCCCTATAAATTGAGCACTCATCTAAGTGCTAGAGAGGAACAATTTTGTGCAAAGTTATGATCTATTTGATAAGAGATTGAAAGTACTGATATGCTGCTAAGATGAAGTTGGATGTGATGAGGCTGGAATGAAGTTGGAGTAGGTTGAGGACAAATCAATATAATGGTTGTAATATTCTCCTCCTACTCTATTAATAAATATATATGTTCATTTTCTCAATGCATATGTCTATATCTTATGAAATGTATTCTTGATGATGTATGTGTTATCAGATCTAATCGATTTGATTTGATTAAGATATGTAGATACTTGTATATTGTATGTTTTTTTCTTTTCTCTATCTTTGGTTGCAGGAATCGATCTAGCGTCTTGAGTTGGATTGAAAGCAACGACAACAATGACAAAAGGAGAAGGAGAGCAAGAAGGATCACAAGTAGGCTTCTTTACCTTTATGCATATCTATTTGTTTTAGAGAAAATAGTAGTTGTCTTCCTTTTGTTGTTCTGAGAGAAGGAACACCACACTCAGGGAATTTAGTTTATCTGTAGATTAAAATTCTGTATAACTAATTGGCGACTCCACTAGGGAGAATCCCATCATTCTTGGTGTTTCTGCCTCTGTTTATCTTCATCAGTAGCATCTACTTTCAGTTTTAGTCATTTGAATGAACAAATTGCATTAGAAGTATGTTTAGCTTCTTGTTTCCCAAACTTAGCTGCGGCTAATGCACTGTTGGTCAGAGTATAGTGCACTGCAGTGCGCTGTGGGTCAGAGTATAGTGCACTACAGTGCACTGTGTTCCATTTAGGGGTGCTCTGCAATGCACTGTCTCCCCTTAGAGGCTGTTTTTCCTCCTTAGCCAACCAAATTCCATCAAAATTTGTCATTGATTTCAGTTTCAACCACTTGTTTCTTGTATTCTCAGATGTCTGATTACTCTTAGAGACCAGTAAAATTTCCTATTCTTCCTCCTTTCAAAAGTAATTTGTTCAATGTTTCATTAGCTTTTTTCTTTATCATTGGAAAATCGTATTCAAAGTAGTTAGTTTTTGCATTAGATCAAATCTGTTTTCGAAAAGGAAATTGTTGTTTCATTCCTCGTTTCCTGTAGGAAAATTGTAGTTTCTTTCTTCATTTTCCTAAGAGAAATTGTTTTCTCATTCCTTGTTTCTCAAAAGAAAACACTTGTTTGATTGATTTGTGAATTTAGTTTCCTTTCTTTCATTCACATTAAATGGAATTGAAAAGAAAAACATGCATGTGCATCTAGATAATTGTGTGTGTTGCATAGGAACAAGCTAGGGAAATCTGCATTTAGTTTGTTCTCTTTCTTGTATGCTCAAAATCCGATTGCTCTTTCCCCTTAGTAGCTAGGATTTTCATTGAGAAAGCTAAATTGAAAGTTTTCTTATCATTTAGTTTGAATTTTTAGGAATTTCCATTACATCACGCAGTGAACCTCAAAGACAAATTTTTAAACAAGATCAACATAAATTTACATCAATCAACCTAAGAAAGCATTGTAACATTAACGATAGCATTTAGAAGGTCTAGGCTAGAGACGTGTTCCGACGTCGTTAAACATAACAATTATCGCTAACTTGTCTGCGATACATTTCGAGGGTGAAATCCCACTCCACATACGTAAGTATATCGAAGCTCGTCCACGTACCTTCAGGTATATAGGGTGGTGTTCTAGTATGAAAAGTATAAGGGGGTGCTCTCACTATGCGGTTTTGCATTAGACAACGCTAATACAGACTTGGGCCTCCACCTACCTTAAGGTATATTTGGGAGGACAAATTTAGGTTGCTTACCATCCACAGGTAATCGAGTCGGCCACCTTGTAACTTGTGATACACCGAACACATAATTCAGGGATATTTCCTACCCATACTTCTTGGTTCGTTAAGAGGTATTCTGCAGTTCACAATTACTTGGTAAAACTTTTGCCTAGAATCACCCTTTTATTTTGTTTATTTTTTTTGTAATAAAATCAATCATTCATCGTGGAAGAAGAACATCCCTTTCCCCATCGTTCGCGTAGAATATCACTTAAACCACCTTTGCCATCGGAAGCCATTTCTGGTGGACAAAGGTGACATCATTCTACCGAAACTAGTACAATCAATACCTCTGGTGTATCATCTTCATCACACATACTAGAGTCATCTCGAGTCATTTATACACATCCCGGTTCATCCACTGTCATTGAAACAGAGTCCGCATAGCTACTTGTGGACACGATCCATCCAATCAGTGAGACCATACCTCTTGAACTCGACGTTGTTAAACTGGAAGTTGATCAGGATTCTATCGTTATTTTACCAGAACATCTAGATCCCGAAGTCGAACAACTGGATGTTATTCCTATATCGGTTGCTCCACAGTCGATCGTAGCCATTGAGTATCCCATATCGTGTAGTCAACCACCTGAAATACATCTCAGGCCTAACAGCGAAATCCTTCCACCTAGTTTAATTTTGATTGAGGAAGAACCTCAGTAAGAAAAACCACCTTTAACTCCAACCCATTTTGAACCAGGGCTTTATCTTTACGATACTATTCCTCGGTTGACTTACAATGCTTCTTTTGATCCCATTTCACTTTGAGTTCTCGTAGATCCTATAGGGTATACATTGGGTCGTATGACCATGGCCGAGTCAACATCTCCGACTTTACTGTCTATTAAAATTGCGACAAAATCCACTGTTTCTACCCTGTCGATGTTTACCACATCACCAGATTCACACCTATATGGTTGTCCTTCCGTCCCATCGGGTTACCAATCATTATCTGGAACCTACTCTCATGCATCCTCACACCCATGGACTTCACCAATGTCATCTTCTAGTATTTTATCTGGTACCTCTCTAATGAGTATTGAACAACTTGGTCCTTTATATAAATCTTCAGTGCAACATCAAGTTGCTCCATCTGGGTATATTCCATCTAATATAATCTCAACTGGACTCCCACTATTTGGAGAACAATATATTCAATATTATTATACTCCTCATGCTGGGGGAAACCTATGGTCACCCATTTTGACAGTAATTCATTGTTTTATGGTCACCCTAATGTTGGAATGATTGTTTGTCAGTGGCAGCCTATTCTGCGCATTCAACCACAAACGGTTGTGCATTCATATCAAATGGTTCAACCTGTTGCACCCATATCTATTCCACTTGTTAATACTTCATTACCCCTATTACAAGCTCAGATTTTTGTACCTCAACCGTCTCAGGTGGGTCCTTCAACCCAATACACTCAATTTTTGGGCCCTCAGACTCCAACTCCTTCAGCTGGTTTACAACAAACACCTGTATCTGAAATTTTTCATTCACAAGTTGGATTACCCTATTATGGGATGTCACAGGCACAACCGGGTCTTACCTATTCATATCTAGGTCCAAGATTTCTGGTTTGGGCTATAATCTTGGTGGGAAATCACCTTGGTAGCCACAACCTCAAATGTTACAAAAATCATTCCAACAAAAAATAGCTTACCTAGGTTTTGGTCAACAGATCCCTCAAGCATTTAGTCATCAAAACAACCCCTATCTGGGTTACCAAAAAAAAAATGCCCTATGCTGGTGATCAAAGGCTCGTTGCCCAGCAATTCCGTCATATCTTGGCTATGGTCAACCCGACTTAAATCTATATTTTCCCTTTGTCGCAACTTTAGAATTACCTGATTTAAACCGGCTTACCAATGACCCCATCAATTATTCTCCTTGGTGGCTAGTGATACCACATAAATTACCCTTCGACATTCCTAAATTCAATGGAAATCCTGGAGAAGATCCGTCAACGCATGCTATGACTTATCATTGATGGTTCTCATTCAACTCCTTAAATGATGACTCTGTTCGACTACGCCTTTTCCAGCGTACACTCACTGGTTCGGCCACGAAGTGGTACATTGAGTTACCACGAGCTTCATTTGATAATTTCATTGCTTTAGGTAATACCTTTTTAACCCACTTCCAGTTAACCATACAATATGAAAATAGAAAGGAAATGCTGACCAATTTTAAACAGACTAATGCTATTCACATTTATGATCATATTCATGAGTGGCGTCATCGTTGTAGAATGGTCAAAACATTTGTTTGTGATCAGCTCTTTGCTGAGTGGTTTATTAAGTCCTTGCTTCCATCTATCACTGAGAATGTGGCTAAAGGTGGCATCATCACTGAAGAGAAGGTCATTTCTCTTGCCCATTACTTAGATTTGATTTATACTCAGTCTAGCATGCTTTATGAGAAAATTCCAAATACGCTGCACTCTAATTTTATTGTTCCTCCTCCATCTAAGGACTCTCATGCCAACAACGGTATGATCGGTATTGCAAGCACACAACACTCTACTGCATTTCATCCTGCACCTTTTTCCGAAATTCATGCCGTGTCATATGACAAAGGAAAAAGTGACAAGCAACCCAGAAGCAAGAAAAAGGGGAAAACAAAGAAAAAGCAAAATTCAACCCCGCAGGAACGATCATCTGATCAACAAACTGGAAAAAATCAGAAACCTCATTACCCTTGCATAATATGTAATGAGGAGAACTTTGTTCAATACTGTCCTCACCACGCCGAAGTCTCAAATTTTATTAAGACCTCGACTGCATCTGCTGTGTTGAAAGATCAATTTCCAAATCCAGATACAAATATGGTTGCTACAGATCCAGCTTCTAGTTCCCAAGTGCTTATGCTATCTGTCACAAAGCCAAAAACTGATTTTTTCATGTCAACGTGAAATAAATATTATGGTAGTTAGGCTACTGATCAACCTACTACCTCGACCATGAATCCGTGCACTGAATCTATTTTGCCAACTGCTATTCCAGAGTTAACAATAAAGCCACCAAAGGTAGTCGTTCATAAATTGACATTTAATCCTCGAGCCTGAGCAACTCAAAATTATAATATAGTTGAATATTTGGCTCGATCACCTTTAGCTATTTCGATGCTTGAGGTACTTCAAAAGTGTCCCTCCTAGAAATAAGCTTTGTTGTCGGTAATTGGTGGAATCGATCCGACAGATTCCAATATTGTATTCTTTAATCATACGGGCTATGTGTCATAATTACCAGCATAATTGGCATTCTCCATCCAAGTAAATGTTCTCAATCACCCCATTCATCATACTATTATTGATGAGGGATCATCTACTTGCATCAATTCTCTAAACTGCTGGAAGTCACTTGGCTCGCCGTGTCTATCTCAATCACCTACAACGTTTAAAGCTTTTGACGGTCGTACATATAAGCCATGCGGTATCATCAATAACCTACATGTCGAACTAGGGGGAAAAAGTGTAAATGTTGAAATTGAGGTCGTTGAAAGACCCCTTGACTACAACATTTTACTTGGAAGGCCATGGCTCTATGCTATGACTGCGATCATCTCTACTTATTTTAGAATGAGTGCCTTTCCTCATAAAGGTGTTATCACAGTCATTAATCAACTCTCCTTCTTTGCCTCCAGTTCCCAAGTAACTGGAAGCATTCCATTAGTTCACACACCCCAGCTAGCACTTCAAAACATTGGTGTAGGGCTCTTAAAGGATTCTTCCCTAATGGGAACCTTTGCATTACCACCACCTGCGACTTCGTCATAAATTTCAAGAATAGAGACCTGCTCCATGTTATCTTCCACTCCATCTAGCTTAAGGAAGATTACCAATGATTTTAAGTTTGTTACGCTGGATGAATTCCTCCTGCACAACCCAATTAAGCTGTTATAGCAATCAATCTACATGGCTTTGGCGGCAAATCTTAATTCATCGTCGCCGATCATTTGGGTCGATCATTCATTAGATTTTGGTACTCTAGATGATCCTTTTTAATCCACTTTCTTGACTGATGAGAGCATTGTGGAATCAATGATGCCATAAGGAGAACCATGTCATCATCGTTCCCATATTTAGGATTATGAAGAAGATAATATTATTGAACTATATCATGCTTCGATCAAAACTTTATTTTCGAATTCTACTCCAATTAATGCTATCGAATCCGAGTGAAACTTATCAAATATTGAAGAAACCATTTCTATCGATATTTCGACCAAACCCAGCATTGTAGAAGACATTCATGTCGGCATGTCTTCTTCTCCATTCGAACTCGAAACTTATCGCTCTCTCTTTCTTGAATTCTGAGATATATTTGCTTGGTCTTATGAGGAAATTCCAGGCATAGATACTAGTATTGTTGAACACACAATTAAAAAGTACCATGATGTCAGACTAATACGTCAACTCCTTCATCATGTTCATCCAAAAAAGGATGTTGCCATTAAAGCAGAAGTTGAAAAAAATTTGTGTGTTGGTTTTATTTACCCTGTTCCGTTTACTAATTGGGTTTCCAACATTGTTCCTGTCATGAAGAAACAAGGGACAATCATAGTGTGCATCGATTATTGGGATGTCAATCTTGCTTGTCCAAAGTACAACTATCCTACTCCTTTTATCGACCAGATTATTGATGACTATGCCGGGTGTGAAATATTTTCGTTCATGGATGGATTCTTTGGTTACAATCAAATCAATATCCACCTAGAGGACCAATACAAGACAACATTCATCTGCCCCTGAGGCACATTCTCTTATCGTAAACTCCCATTTGGTTTAAAGAATGTTGGGGAAACATTTAAGAGAGAAATGGATTATGCTTTCAGTGACATCAAGCACATTGTTCAACCTTATCTAAATGATTTACCCACGCATTCACGAAACCAGACTGATCACCCGACGCATTTTAGAGCTATCTTTTTACACTGCCAACACTACCAAATACGCCTCAATCCACACAAATGTGTGTTTTGTGTTGGTTCTAGTAATTTTCTTGGATTATTTGTCTCAAAAGATGGAATTTGAATTGACCCACTGAAGGTCCAGGCCATTCTTGATTTTCCTGCACCATCAAAGTTACTTCAATTACAGAAACTTCAAGGAAAGGCTAACTTCCTAAGGAGGTTCATACCCAACTACGCCGAAATGGCTAAAGGATTTACTCTTCTCTTGAAAAATGGGATTCCCTTCCTTTAGGATAAGGTTGTGCAAGCTTGTTTTGATGCTGTTAAGGATACACTCGTCTGGGCGTCCTTAATGTATCCCCCCAATTATCAGAGTGATTATTTCTTATATATCGCCATGGAAGGTATGACCATTTCTATGGTATTGGTCCAAGAAGATGATGGGATAGAACATCCGATATATTATTTGAGTCGTAATATCAATGATACAAAAGTAAAGTATTCATATGTCGAAAATCTCGCCTTGGAATCTGTTCAAACTATTCTGGAAGACCATTGTCATTGTGGATTAAAACCCCATGACATACATTTTGTCACGTCAATTGCTGGGGGGGGGGGGGGGAATTCGAAAGGGATCATTATTTTATAGGAATTTTATTTGGAATTCATAAAATCCAAGCCAAATAAGTCTTTAGTTTTGGCTGAGCTTCTGTGCGAACTTCCCTCTGATAGTACTACTACTAGATCGGAACCATCAATTCTTGATGAGTCTTTGTTTCTGATCGGATCATATGATCCTTGGTATGGGGATTTTATCATTTATCTCCAAACCTAGATTTTCCAGCCCGATACCTCTTGATCTCAACATTAATGTATTCGATACCAAGCCAAATCTTATTTGATCGTTGGCGATAGACTTTATCGTCGTGGTGTTGATACGATTTTAAGGAGGTGCCTCACTCATGAAGAGGCCGTGAAAGTTCTAAATGATCACCATGCTGGGGCTTGTGGGGGACATTTTTCTGGATACACTACCAATGCAAAATATTCTCCACCCCACTTACTTTTGGCCTACCATATTTCACGATTGCATCCTCGTGGTCAGAAGTTGTCATGCGTGCCAGATATTTTATCGTAAAATCCGCAAACCGCTAGCGCCAATGCATCTTGTTATCCCTGTGGGACCATTTGCAAAATGGGGCATTGACTTCATGACCTGCAACCCTCGTTCGTCCAGGGGGCATGGTTATATTATTGTCGCAGTAGACTACTTTACCAAGTGGGTTGAAGCGAAGCCTACATTTAATAACACAGGAGAAATAATTACATTATTATTTTTTAATCATGTCATCTCACGGTTTGGTGTTCCACAAGCTATAGTCACGTATGATGTAAGAATTTTTGCAATCACATGATGAATGAGTTGACTTCCAGATTAGGACTGTCACATGATAGTTCTACTCCTTATTATCCACAATCCAATGGACAAGTTGAAGCTATTAACAATATTCATAAACGAATGCTTCAACGAATGATAGGAGTTCATAAAATAAATTTGATATTAACCCTGTACTCGGCTTTGTGGGCATATTGAACCTTGGTGAGAAATGCAACTGGATTTACCCCATTTCAATTGGTGTATGGTTTGGAAGTTATCTTTCATATATAATGTGAAATATCGTCGTTAAACTTGTTGTTGACTTGTTACCTGACACCTCTACCAAAGAAGCGCATCTTTTTTAACCTCATCCATCTGTATGAAACACATCGTGAAGCCGCATTTCCCAACGAAGCGCATACGAAACGAATTAAGGTGCAATACAAGCAACATGTCCAGCCTCGCATCTTCTTTGAGGGTGACCCGGTCTTACTTTATGATAAGGAAGCTGATTTGATAGGTACAGGAAAATTTGAGCCACTATGGCATGGCCCCTACATTATCAAAAGGGTTATGGCTAACGGCGCCTATGAGTTAGTAGATTATGATGGAATTCCATTGGTGCAACCTCGAAATGGGTTGTATCTTAAACTTTACTATGCTTAGTTGAGCATAGTAAACTTTTGTATTATATTGTATATATGCTTTTGATTTTCATTTACTGTCTTAGTTTGTTTTTATAGAGTTTTCTTGAAGTTAGTAATCCGCTTTACATTTCATCCCAGATGTCTGAATCTTTGGAACCATTTGTTGGGTACACTGATGGTTCTAGTTGTAGTACACAGAATCTATCCTCTGGAACATGGGCCACTTTCACTCCAAGTGGCAAGTTAGTGAGTTTTCAAGGGATTTGTATCGGTCATTCTACAAATAATATCGTTGAGTATAGTGCTTTGATCGAACTTCTCTCTGATGCCATTTCATTTGGTATTAACCGCATCATCATTAGGTTAGACTCACAACTTGTTGTAATGCAACTTAATAGAGTTTATATTGTCTGAAATCCAATACTATACCGTATGTTCCTAAGACTTCGACTTTTGGAAAGGCATTTTGATTACATTCAATATAAACACATTTCCAGAAACTTGAACACATTAACTAATTCCTTAGCGAATTATGTTTTAAATAGACATTTGTAACACATGTAAACACATATTTTCAATTCACATCACATAATTGAATAGGATTGCGCAATAAACATAGGAAAAAACTGAAAAAAAAATAGATAGATAGTTATAGGTTTTAAAAAAAATTGTGCCCAAGACACTTTTGTCATCTGACCTAAAAATGTATGCAAAATGTCAAAGTAAACTAGTGATTCTTGTGATAACAAGCTACTGATCTAGCTATCCTATGCAATAACCGCATCTAACGGTTAGGAATGCCAATAGTGTGGCGCTGCAATCTCATAGGTAACTTTTTGATCTGGAAATCTGGAATCCCAAGAATCAATCCCTCCACGTGTTGCTGTAGCTCAGCAAGAGTCTTGGTCATATCTAAATCCCGAAGGACTTCTCTCCCGACAACCCTCTCTACTGGCTCATCTGTTCCCTGCTCTGGCTGACCCACTGGTCGAACCCGACCCACATCTGTGTACATAAAAACTTTAGTTTAGTATTGGGAAAAATCAAAATACAAAAACATGTAGAAACCTAAGAAAAAATCGAAAAGCATGGTCAAAACATTCTTACCAATTGTACCCCATTGAGCACCGTCTGGTAGATTCAAGTCTGCATCTCCTCGGAAATATATGCCTGGATATTCATATTGATCTACGACGACCATCTGTCATCTAAACTAGGTGAAGAATGCAGTAGAGAATACGATGGTCGATTGATTAGCATGTCTAGCCATCAATTCAACCCATCTCTGCATCCGTGGATCTCTAGGGCTAGTTATGCCCAGTGTAACATGTTGTGGTTACATCAATGGAATCCGCTCTAAGGCGAAGGAAATCGAGATTGAGCCATAGTTTAAATTATTCTTCCTTCCAACATTTGCTTTAGTCAACTTTTCTTTCATCTGAAAGAGTACAACTTTAGCCTAGTTAAATACTGTTGGTTCTAAACACTCAAGGGCATATTGCATGTATGATCTGTTTGCAACATGTAGTGTCGTGGAATCGGAAATATTTGCGATAGTAAAAAGGGTGGTCCTCAAAGGTAGATCACACACATCACGGATATTTATTTTCCCATCTTTACTCGATTCAGTACCTGGATGACAATGTTGGCTAATGTAATCCCTCACTGACTCTCCTATGAGATTAGATCCTGCAAGGGAAATGGGAGAACCTCGCCTCGATAATCCAATGAGAAAGTAAATGTCATCAACCAATATTGGGAGCACTTTGTCCCCAATATGAAAAGCCTAGAATACCAGATCCCATGAACGAACTAAGAACTCTAATAGTTCCATTTGCTACCTCATCCTTGACAATCTGAAGTATTTAAGCAACCCACAATCTCTTAGGACTCTTATTGTACCCGGATTGTTTAGGGAAATCATATTATGTTCTTCATGTTCTCTTTCTCACCACGTAATCATCATTTTGATTCTATGAATACCTCAAACACAATCATAAGCTTCATTAGGATCCATTTCATGCAAAAAACTTGGAAAATTGGGCACACTGAAGGAAACAAAAATGAGAATTGTTCCCAATGCAACGCAGGTCAAGGGAAAATGCATTGTAGTGCATCTAGCCTTCAATCTCAGTGCACTGCAATGCACCTTTCGACATTCAAGGGTGTGTTTCCCTCAGAGCATGATATATTTACACTAAGGGGCTCAAAACTCTAAAAATTGACCATGAAATTCAATGAAAATGATACTAAAAGAAAGATAAGGTTCATAGTTCCAACCTGGATCAATTGACAAGAGAAATCATCCACTAAAACTGTCACAATCGTTCGCTAAAGTTCGAGTGAAAAACTAGTTCAGAGCTCCTAATTTTCAAATGGTAACTTTGGAATGGTAAAAACTCTTTTAATTAGTCAATTTGATTATTTTAAATCATATTTAATGTTGTGACTATGGTTTTTATTCATTTTTTCTATGAAACAAGTATTTTTAATCCGTTTGATGGTTTTCTAAACAGGTTTTATAGCTGATACAGTGAGTTTAGTGTGCACACTTATTCAAGAATGATTTGACCACAAAGCATAGTTTTATCCTTCTTTTCCAAACTTTGATAAAAATTAAAAAGGAATTAAAGTGCGCTTTTATCTCTTTTTCGATATTTAATAACTGTGAAAAAGGAACCACCTGGAGTCTTCTTTTAGCTCTTTTCAGACTTAGATAATGTGAAAATATTATCGAGCACTTGTCTTTTTGAGCTCGTAAAAGTAAATGAAACGAAATCTACTCATTATAAGTTTAACCCTTTTCTGGATTGAGATAGATTATTTACGAAAATGTAAAAACTTAGTCAAACATGGCTAAGAGGTTTTCTCATGTATCATTTTACACTTTTTCGGACCTGAGAAATTTTTTTACGAAAAATGACTCATGGGGTTTTCTTTTTGTCCTCTTTTTCAAACTCTCTAAACATGAAAAAGGACCAGGTTTTCACCGTCGTTAGACTCTCTAAAACATAAAATAGTGACAGACTTGTTGATCATAGTAAGATCAAGTTTCATTTGTTGCTAGACTCGTTAAATTATTAAATAGCGATGGATTCAACCGAAGGGTCGAATTATAGATCAAGCATATGTTACCCTCCTCAAGCTTGTTAAAAAATAAAGAGGTACTGGTCAGAAATGAATGGGGAAATTTTGGGAAAAAGAAAATAACACTTTATGGTAGCAGGTCACTTTTCAACATGACACTTTCACTCCATCATCATGACTTTTGGGTTGGGTAATATTCTTGATAGTTCATCATACTTATGGTTCATCATATCATCACTTCGGTTTTGGGTCAATGTTGCCAACTCATTTCAGTGTCGCCGCCGATATGTTCAAGAGAAGTCATCCAATAATTCCTCATCTTTCTGCAATATTCATAAACCTTAACTTCCATGACAGTCATCCCAGAACATTGCTATATCATGTAACATTTTGTCTTCAAAATAATTACTCCCGTTTCGCGATAAAGTAGCTTCCTGTAGACATCAACTCATTATCTAGAAATTTTACTGAGAAACATCTTCCAGTACCATGGGGCCTGCTAAATCATCAACATGTTTCTCACTCTCGGACCTTTGACCAAAAGATTTTGTTTGGCATTCGACAGCAAATCATCTATTCACGCCTTGCAAATTGTACTGCAGTACCTTGAGAGCCATTAACATCAATGGTGGTTTTCTCACATTTGTTAACAACTCACATCATTGGCTGCTAATCAGGCAATGTATTCCCATGTTCGACTTCAAAGCATGTATTCACATGGTTAGACTTGTACCTAAATGATCGAGTGAACGAGATAAGAAGACCCTAGATCTAGTTTCATCCATCTGGGTTGCGATTTTAGGATTGTTGTACACATGATCTGTATGATGGATTTACATACAGATCATCATCCAAACATGGGTCTATATCTGTAGGAATGTCTATATTGGGAAACATTCCAATGTAGATGAGTTTCTGAATTATGTACATGTTATGTTAGTTTATGTGCTGAGCATGGGTATGCCTTCGTCGACAATTCATGATCAAGATGAAAATATCATGATGTAATGCATTTCCAATTGATGTAGGTCACCATCCACTTTAGATCCTAATCATCACATCGTAAAAAATCTCATCCAAATACTATTATTATTTTGACTTCATGCTTTAGGGGGCAGCTGTTATAGGTCAATTTGGGCATCATCCCCCAAGACTTGGTCAAATTGGGCATCATCCCCCAGGACCAATGAATAGGGTCTATCATCCCCTTATATTTCAGTTTCTATATACCCTAAGTGAAGACATTCCATTCATGGCTTCAATTGTGAGATTTCCAAGGTTTGAAGTATATATTATATGACCCACTAACTCACCAGCGCTCCTCTGCAAGGGACTTATTGCGTTGCAATGCCAATACCTCCATGCAAGGGTGCACTACAGTGCAGTTCCCGACACTCAAGGGTGTGTTAGTCACTTAGGAGAGAAATCATCATTGTTCTGGGAATCTCCACATGGCCAGTGCCTTCTAGAGGAGTCCATAGGTGTCATACTATAGATACAATTGTCCATCCACTCTTGCCTATTATTAGAAATCCATTCAATCAGAAACTACCATCAGTTTCCCTATAAATTGCACACTCATCTAAGTGTTAGAGATGAATAATTTTGTGCAAAGTTATGATGTTGGATTGTCATTTGATAAGATATTGAAAGTACTGATATGCTGCTGAGATGATGCTAGGTGTGATAAGGCTGGAATGAAGTTGGAGCAAGTTGAAGACAAATCGATCTATTGGTTGTAATCTTCTCCTCCTACTCTGTTAATAAATATATCTGTTCATTTTCTCAATACATATTCCCATATCTCATGAAATGTATTCTTGATGATGTATGTGTTCTCATATCTAATGGATTTGATTTGATTAAGGTAAGTAGATACTTTTATATTGTATGTTGTTTTTTGTTCTTTGTCTGTGATTGTGGGAATCAATCTAGTGGCTTCAGTTGGGTTGAAAGTGACAACAACAATGAAAAAAGAAGAAGGAGAGTGAAAAGGATCACAATTAGGCTTCTTTACCTTTCTGTATATCTATTTGTTTTAGGGAAAATAATAGTTGTCTTTCTTATGTTGTTTTGAGTGAAGGAACACCACACTCAGGTAATTTAGTTTATCCGTAGATTAAAATTCGGTATAACAACAGGAATTTGGATCATCAAACAAGCCATCAGTGACAAAGACACAACCTAGAGAAGAAATTTCAAAGACCTATAACAGAGGTAAGAAGTTGGTGTTTGCCCCTGAAATAGCAAAGACACCTAGATCGAGAACTAGGGCTCAAGCAAAGATGTTGCAAAGGAAGACTATCAATGAAGAAGGAACTCAACTTGGCACTATGAGACAAGTATCATCAAGAGGAAAACATGATACACCATTTCACAGTGAATAAAAAGCACCTCTTTATTTAGAGATGGCTGACCTAGAAAAACACCATGAAGATAAGGAAACTGAAACTAAAACTATTGTTGAAAATAAAAACACAAGGGGACTATCCATCATCCATCAAGGAAGATGTTGTGGTAGAAAAGGATAAGGGTAATGCCATCATTGATGTGGAGCATTTGGAAGAAAAAGACATTCCACTATATCTAAGAAGGCCTAAAACTAGAGCATCGACAAGAAAAGAAAAACATGAGAAAGAGCCATCTCCTCCTCAAGCTCACAAAGACATAAATGACATAATAATTATTAAAATTGAAGAAGACAAGGAGTATTGGCTTGGAGTAGTAAATGAACATTTGTAAAAGCTATTGAAAAAGGCCAACAGGAATACTTCTATGCAAAGGAATATGGCAAGGAATTATTATGCAAGAAACATGGTGTGCAAGGTTAGGGTTAAGAATATGAAGAAGAAGCTCAAGAAGACCCTAAGAAAACTAAAAAAGAAGGATAACCTGAACCTTTTGGAAAATTATTCATTGCTTTCTTGAAAGCATAATAGAAAACAGAGAAGAAAAAGACCAAAATTTTAGTTTTTGATGTTTTTTGTGCACACAGTAAAAAACACTCTACAGAAACACATCAAGTACTCGCTACGCTTTTTATTAGGAGGTAAAAACTCACAATTTCAAGCATGTGCAGATGGCTAATAGCATAAGGATGTTATAAAAGTTCATGGGGATGCTTAAAAGTTAAATTTTTTTTAGAAATTGACCAAATAATGCCTATTTTTTACCTTTCTGCCACCTTTTCAGACCACTCATTGCGTTTTTGGAAAGTTTGATTTCAAGTCAATTTTTCTGGGGTTTGGAGTTAGTTTTTGCAGTGCTTGATGACTCTATTGTGTGGCGGACATCTCTATATCTCCAACCATACCTTTTGCATACAAAATATCATCCGGGAAGGCCTCCAAATCCTCCTCCAAAGTTTTTTTGTGCTTTTGCTAATGTTATTGAATTTCTGAGAAATTTTGTTGTGTTTCTGGGTTTGAAGATTGTTCTTGACACGTGGAGATCAAAGGTCAAAATGGTCAATGTAACAAGTGGCTCATGATTTTTTTCATGGTTAATAGACCTATTAATGGTCATCTTTGTAAACTAATCTTATGATTAATGACTTGAGAGAAAATCTCAACTATTTAGCTAAAAAGGGGGAAAGTTGTTTTTAACTTCCCTAGGATTAGACTATGAGATATTAATTAGTTTCTATGGATCAGGATTCGACACCTAGAGGTGGAATATTGTTTTATTTTCTATATGTACTCAGAATTAAGTCATTGAGAGAGTTGTATAAAGTTCATACTCTTTTGGCACTAGTGTACTTGACTATTTGCAGAAGAAATTTACAAGCAGTTGCAGCTATTTTTATGGGATTCTTGTGATGTGTTTAGTGAAAGTGTTTATTATCTATTTTTATTATGTGTATTATGATCAAATTGTTTAATCAACCATATATTTTATTCCTATGCTTTATCTTTTAAAGTTTGAAACTAAAATCATTCTTTTATACTCTGTTTTTGTTTTGAAATAAGCATCTAAGTGTTTCATCCTCTGAATAAGTGAATTCATTATGATCACTTAAATTATTAAATTCTTTCCTCTTCACCACACTACAATGACAAACCAATTTTTTCACTGATTTCACCTACCTTTCCTCATACTATGTCTGCAACTGATACTTTTGGGATATCTTTCGTAGTTTCCAAACCTGGCACTTTTTTGCCCAAAAAACCCTAGTCAAACCTAAATAAAAAAATCTACTGAGCTTATAAATATCCTAAAATACTTATTCTCCGGTCATTTCCATCAACTGTGAGATTTATAAAGAGAGAGCCCTCTCTTATTTGGTAGGGCTAGCTACCAAATTGAAAGTTGGTCTATGGTTACCTCTTTGGTTTCCTTTATCAACCTTGGGAAACTAAGGAGCCTTAACAAGAAGAATGAATTATTTTCATCCCCATAAAGAGTATTCCATAGCACTACAAATGTCAATAGGTATAATTTGAAAACATTTTTTTTCTATGTGAGAAAACACTTCTCTCTCTTCTTTTTTTTGTCAATAGTACATGCTTCATAATTAGCAATTATGTTTTTGAAAGAAGGAACAACCATCTCCTATTATTTAAGTTTACTTAATATTTCTAAGTTCAAATGTCCAATTATGTAATACCATAATATTAAGGAGTCTGGGGATAAATTTGTTGATGTTGCAAAATCCTACTTGCAAGGGATGATTGTACCTCATACTGCTAAAAAAAATTGTCTTCATAACCCTTCATTCTTGTTTTGTAATTATGATTTAAATTGAATTGATTTTGATAAAGCAATATTCCATGTTAATTTGATGGATACCTTGTATAATGAAGACAAAGGAAAACAAATTATTTTTAAATGTTGTAACATATTAAACATTGAAAAATAATACTTTACTAATCCATAGAAGAGAGGAGGATTGATCATATTCTTTAGGAGTATGGAGTGTGTCATTTGAAAAATAAATTAGATTAAGTTGCATAAACTTACATGTTCAAAATTGATCCTTTCTACAACACACATGTTGAGTATCCCCTATATCTACCATCTAATCATATTTATAATTATATATCATCAACTTATTGGTGGCCATTGAATTTGCAAAATCTAACTCCTTGTTACCTATCCACAAATATTCAAAATCAACTTTTGATTATATACATACTGAGATGAAATGGAAGCATGGACTTATACGATTGTTTTCAGTTATAAGTATGCTTATTCTTGCAAAAATTTTCATTTCAAGTTATTCATTCTTTTGCACATGATCCTCATAGAGAAAACATATTTTGCATCTCATTATTTCATATCTTTAGATTTCCATTATTAATTATTGTTGTTAGGATAATCTCACAATATCTTAAAATATTACTGATTTTAATTTCTTCTTCCTCTTCCTTGGATTATACCACTATCCTAACAATGATTAGAAGAAGAGTTGGATTGTGCTCTTGAGTTATTAGATTAATGGATCCTCTTTTTGCTCTTAAAATTTCAATGCATATGTCTCTTCTCTAGAACTTCCTTGTTTTCTTTAGTTGGTAAAAATAATACACATTTTAGTTTTTCTTCTTACCTAATTTATTTTCATATTGGACCAACAAGCCACTAAGAGAATCAAAAGTTTTATTTTCTAATTTACTAGTATTGTAATGTTTCCAAGAAATGTTGATAAGAAAAAGCAAAATCAATAAATAAAATTGAGGTCATGAAATTTTTTTCCACACACTTAAATCCACATTTTACTATTTTTTGCCTAAAATTATTTTAATGGAAAGAGGCACTCCAAAACATACCCTTGTTTAGCTTACCTTTTTTTAAGAAGCTTCATGCAAATACCAATAGGATCCAATTTAGGTTAACTACCAATCATTTTTTTTGAAAGTTTGAAATGCATTCCAAGCATTAGTTGTATTTTCAATATGTACAAACATTTTTTTATGATGGAAGACTTAAAAATTGAAAGTTATTCCATTTTCATATTTATAATCCTCTAGCATCAATGCGCATAGTAAGAGCTTTAGCACCACTACATATATCATTCAATAACTCATTATATATTAATATGATTTGCATATGAAAATTCCAAGACTTATAATTATTGGGTTAATCCAATTTATCCACATAAATGAATAGATTTACCAACTTAGACATGGTGAGTTTCTTAACAAGTGCATATAATAATCAAAGAATATAGAGCGTCAAGCACAAGAGGGATTGCACATGTTGCAAAAGAGTTATAGGGTCTTGGCCTTGACCCTCTTATAGCCTCAACGAAAGAAGATGTTAATAGATTATTTGTATTCAATCTTATTAACACTTCAATCACAACTTAAAAATATGCTTTAAGGTCATCAAACTTTCAAAGTTTGACACAATAGTAATCTTCAATAGATATGGATATGTCCCCTAGTTTGAGGTGACCAATTTGTTCAATCCTTCCGTTGTCGTTGCAATAAACACCCTCCAAAATTTTTCCTACATTTGAATTTTGGAGTCTATTGTGGATCTCACAATCAATATTTTTGTATTCACTTCTCACTCAATTGATGCTTTTGAGTTCCCTTCTTGGAAGTGTCGAAGTCACTTGCTCACACATGCTCAATCCATAACAAGTGCATGAGCGCATTATTTTACGCAAGATTGAACAAGCATAGCATGTTCCATCAAGACTATGCATGTGTGATGTAATCCATGTCAATAGCCAATGCACACTGACATCGATAGTTTCTCACTTCTAGTTGTGTTTGTACTTTCATTTCAGTGAGTTTTGAAAATTGTTGCTTCATGCACCTTTCTTTTCATGAGTGTCATTTTCATGTTTTTAGTTGTCACTTTCACTTTATTTCCCTTTAATTAGTGTCATTTTCATGTTATCATCATGTCGACATGTGTTGTTTTCATCGTCGTTTTCATATCGTAAGTTTCGTTCACACTTTCATTTTCATATAGCAAGTGTCGTGTTTTGGTGTGGGAGTTGTCGCTTATTGTAAAGTGGAGTTTGGTTTGTTTCAAGGGGAAATATATGTGATAATGAGTTTTATTATCATGTAGAAATGTTCCGCACTTTTTTTCAAAGTTTCATGCATTGTTGCACAAGTGTCGTCATTGTCATCACAATGTGTATCTTTAGTGTCACACTTGGAATGGGTTGTCTCAATGTTGTTGCATTGAGGAAAGTATGTTTTTTAGTTATGAGTGTTTCACATTGTATCTTCAATTTAAATAAGTTTGTTATTATGTTCAATTCTTTCTTTTATTCAACTTCCTTTCATTGATCTAACACTTAGTCAAAATTGGGAAAAACTCCCGATCGAGCAACTCAGCTTTATCCAACCCTATTGAAATGTGCACCGCGTAGTCTCAGTCCTCAAGCAACAACCATATCCCTTGGTATTGCATAATGCATATTTTCTTCCTCCCAGAACTACACATTTCGCAACCTTAGTGCTCAAGCCTAGTCCCTGAGTCCTTGAACTGCACAATATTTCTCTCCAGCCAACCCAGCACTGCAAATTGCACAGTCTCAGTCCTCAAGCCTCAGACTTCATATCCTAAACTGCGTAATCACCTGGCCTATGTCCTTCCAGTTCTATGCATTTCACAATTTGAGTGCTCAAGTCTTGGCCTTTGCCTCCAAAACTATGCATTTTAGCCTTCCAGCCTGGCCCCAACTACGCATTGCAAAATATCTGAGCTCAAGCCTAGATCTTGAGCTCCTAAGCTGCACAATTGTGCCATCACAAAGTCTTCTTTTCCTTCCAGAACTGTGGATTTGGATGAAATAGTGAAAAAACCCCTCAGCTCGTCTCATAGAGTCCCAAAACTGCGCAATATTCTTTCCCGGTCCAACCTAAACTATGCATTGCGCAGTCTCAAGGCTCAAGCTTCACCTTAACTGCCTAAGTTGTGAAATTTTGCAGTCACTGAGTGTCTTTCTCAGCCTACAACTCAGTTCCAACTCAGTTAGTGGATCAATATGGATCATCTGATACTATGGGTTTATTGGACTAATGTCATCTTGTTATGAATGGATTTCACATGAATGTACTCTATCATGCTATGGAAAGAATATGAAGAAGGAGATGGACAAGGGGGACATTCTAGAAGACACATATGGAGCTGAAGAGTTAAGATGATAATCAAGAGAGAAGACGAAGGAACACTAGATTACAACATAAGATCAAAGATCAGGACCGCATGAAGACTCCATGTGATTCAAAACCCTTTAGAGGATGGCTATGAAGAAGAAAGAATATCTCTCATGAATATGATGCATTGCACATCTCTTATTGAAGACAAAGGAGCAGCAAAGAATGGCATGACATTTCCATGTCTTCATGCAGTCCATGCGAGTAGTGTCATGCCATGTCTTGTTATGAGTCGTCATATGCCACACCATTATGGTGGATTATGTAATTTATTCAAAATTTATTGTAAAGTGGAAGTCCAAAGGACATGTATAGAAAATGAAGAGTCATGTAAATTTGAAATGTCATAGGAAGTCAAACAATCATGAGGGTAGTCAAAGGGTCACAAGGGAGATGAAGCATCACCCCATTGGTTATATATACACCCTCATTGTATGATAAAAGGACTTTTCACTTTGGCTCCTCCCACAAGGAATTAGAGATATAAGCTAGTTCTTTTGGGAACAAGGAGTAGCTCCAATGCTCCACTATTGGGGCTAGTGGTGTTCATTGTATACATGTGTCTTGTGACTTTTACTTAATATGGGAAGCCTCATGGTCAACACGTTCTTCTTGCATGGATAATAAATATTTGTAAGACTATTTCGAATACTATCTTTGGGCAAAAGGATTATGCATATCATATTAGTTTCTTAATAGTTAGCTCTTGATTTTTCTTGAGAATTTTGCATTGCAAACCTTTCCCTTCATCGCACCTAAAATCCTCTTGAGTGATAATTAATGCACGATTTATCGAGTGAATCAAATTCTTGTTTGTTCATTATGTCCTAACTTGTCTCATGTGATTGTGGCATTGGAATTCCTTTTAAATTATTTCGATGAATATGATGCTTGTACATTTTTTCTCCAGTTATAAGAAAATGGCGTGTCACATTCAACATGTGAGGATGTTGGTTCTATTGTTCAGAGCATTCACAGAGTTACTCAAATTGATTTATCTTTTTTAATTACAAGATGGGAATATGATGATTTAATCATCCCATATGATCATGATTCTATCTTTGATGACTGTCATTTAGCTTATCATTTTCCCATCAACACATCCAATAATATTTTTCTTACACCCTTCAATATTTATGTTTTAACATCACACTATTCAGGTACTTCTCAAGTAGTTGAGGCACTTCCACACTTGCTGGTGGTTATGTCAAGTCCTGAATGAATTGACACACCTATTGAATATGATCAGATATATTTCTCCTCACAAGATTCTCATTGTAATCATGTTCCTCTAATTGAAAATTCACCATTTCAAATATTTCAGGGTTTTCAAGAGGATTGTCATGAATTTTACGATCCAATCATTGAATAGTTGGAGCAATCTTACTTGGAAAGATTCATTGTAATTAACAATTTTTGATATTTCTTCACACTTGCTAAGGAATTCGGTGTAGATAGAGACACATCCGGGAGAAGATTTCGAGGTTTTTTCAATGATGGTTCTCATCGAAAATGTGAGAATGTAAATTGGTTAGAAATAGTGGAAATGGCCTATCTTTCTATTGATAGGAAAGACCTTCAAATTTTTGTGCAAGTTATTCAGGTTCGTATATTTTCTGTTGCACATTAATTTATATCTATTTTAATTTTATGTATCTTTGTGGATGCAAGTTGTGAACAACTATGGTGACTACATTGGAAATTTCATTATATGTGACCCTAAAATTCTATTTTAATCGGTTAGGAGTAGGCTTAGCTACATTCTAGTTTCCCCTTTCTTGCATTCATCATGCACTTGCTTTTTGTAGTCTTTCCTTGTTTTCTAACTTTTGTCTCCTGCTTTGTTTTTTCTCTAGTTTTGTTCCATTTTTCTATGTTGTATTTTCTTTCATTTTTCTTAATAAGACTTTGCATGAAAGATGTTCCTGTTGGCTTGAAAGGCAATGTGAAAAAATAGAAAAGGACTTTGTGACACTGCAACATTTGGCTAACTCTTCATTCTTCTTCATTTTCTTGGTTACACGTTTTGGTTGATGATGTTCTGATGGAAAATACAATCCTTGTATTAGGAAATAATTGTGTCAAACCATGATCTCCATGTCTATTCTAGAAAACCTCATGCCTACACTCGGACTTTATGTTTCATTGTTTTCAGGATGATCCAATAAAGTAGAGAAGGGCAGGGGAAAAATATAAATGAGCAAACCAATATCATAGGTCTTATATATTTTTCTTTGAAGGGACAACCTCTCCTTCTCTCAATAAGTCAAGATCCCTCTTCTGCCCATGAAATAAATAAGTTTCGATGCACAATCCTATACAAATAAATAAATAAGGTGAAAGAAGAGAAAGGCTTCTTGTGTAGAGAGGTGAAACACACAACTCCGCTGGAGTACTGTCCAGGCTAGTAAGAAACGGAGCAATGTTTGTGTTCCTAAAGTGAATATGTCGGGGTACTGTCTAGGCCTACTGGCAGTGGAGCAACACCAGAGATTAAAAAATACACTTTGAAAATATAAATCTCGTGAAATTCATTACCCTTTCCTGATTCAAAACAATGTGTGATCACTGAACTTATGTTTATGTTTAACCGAGTAAAGGAATGAAGGGGACTATGTTATGCACGGGGTAAATGGGGAATCGATGGTAATATCAATGATGAATCAATACTCCCTGAAGAACTATACCCTGTACGAAATAATTGACTAAGGTAGAGAATCTGGAGTTCTACCAGTGTGTCACCAAGTGTTGTCGCTGCGAAAAAAACCCTAAATATTTTTTCCTACACTCAAATTTTGGATCCTACTGTGGATCTCACAATTTTTCATTCCATATTCACTTCTTGATCAGTTTATTCTTTGGAGCTCCCTTCTTGAATTGGAAGTGTCGAACTCACTTTCTCACACATGCTCAGTCTGTAACAAGTGCATGAGTGCATTCTTTTATGCAAGTTTTAACAAGAATAACATGGTCCATCAAGACTATGCTTATGTGATGTTCAATCCATGTCAACATTCAATGTGCACTGAAATCGAGATTTTCTCACTTCTAGTTGCGCTTGTACTTTCATTTTGGTGAGTTTTTCAAACTATCGCTTCACGCAGTTTTCATGTTTTCGGTTTTCTCTTTCGTTTACTTTCCCTTTAATTAGTGTTTTTCTTATGTCATATTTGCCTTGACATGTGTTGTTTTCATTGACGTTCGCATATTGCAAGTTTTGTTCGCACTTTTATTTTCATATAGAAAGTGTTGTCTTTTGGCGTGGGAATTGTCGCTTATCATAAAGTGGAGTTTGGTTTGTTTCAAGGGGAAATATGTGTGATAATGAGTTTTTCTTATCATGTATACATGTTCCGCACTCATTTTAATTTTTTCACGCATTATCGCACAAGTGTCATCATTGTCGTCACAAATTGTATCTTTAGTGTCACACTTGGAGTGGGTTGTCGCAATGTTGTTACATTGAGGAAAGTAAGTTGTTCATGTTTTTTGAGTGTTATGTGTTGTTTTTTCAAGTGAACTAAATGTGTGATCATTTTCATGTTTTGATTTTATTCAAACTCCTCTCAATAATCCAACACTTATTCAAAATTAGAAAAAGCTCTCGACTGAGCCACTCAACATCATCCATCCCTCCTGAAATGCACACTATGTAGTCTCAGTCCTCAAGAAACAATATTTTCTCTTGGAATTGCACAATGCAAAGTATCTTCCTCCCATGACTTCACATTTCGCAACCTTGGTGCTTAAACAGAGCCCCTGAGTCTCATAACTGTGCAATATTTCTCTCCAACCAACCCAACACTATACATTACGCAATTTCAGTCCTCAAGCCTCAGTATTTAGTTCTTGAACTGTGAAATTTTGCAACCATCTGGCCTCTTGTCCTTCAATATTTCTCATTTCAAAATTTCAGTGTTTAAGCCTGAGCCTTGGCCTCTAAAAATGTGCAATTCAACCCTCCAACCTAGCCCCAACTACACATTGAAGTATTTGAGCTCCTTCCCAACTGTTGAGCTCCTGATCTGGGAAATTACACAATTACTAGGTCTTCTTTGCCTTCTTGAACTGCGCAGATGGCTAAAATAGTGCAAAACCCCTTATCCCAGCTCCATGAGTCCAAAAACTAAGCAATCTTCCTGCCTAGTCCAGCCTGAAATGTGCATTGCGTAGTAACAAGGCTTAAGCTTCACTCTTGACTTCCTGATCTACACAATTGTGCAATCACTGAGTGTTGTCCTCGGCCTACAACCCAATTTTGGCTCAGTTAGTGGATCAACATGCATCATCTAAGACTTGGGGTTTATGGGATTGATGTTGTCTTTTCATTAATGGATTGCAGATGTAGGTACTCTATCATGCTATGGAAAGATAATGAAGAACGAGATGGAGAAGGAGATGGAGAAGGAGATGGAAGGAGATGGAGAAGGAGGACATGCTAGAATACACATATGAAGTTGAAGAGATACGAATATCATTAGGTGAGAAGATGAACGGACACTAGATTACAACATAATATCAGATATCAAGACCACATGAAGACTCCATTTTATTCACAACCCTTTGGAGGGTGGATATTAAGAATAAAGCATATATCTCATGAATATGAAGCATTGCACATCTCTTGTTGAAGACAAAGGAGCAACAAATAATGGCTTGACAGTTCCATGTCATCATGCAGTCCATGTCAGCAGTGTCATGTTGTCTTTTCATGAGTTGTCATACGCCACATCATTATGGTGGATTATGTAATTATATATTCAAAATGTATTGTAAAGTGGAAGTCCAAAGGACATGTACAGAAAATTAAGAGTCATGTAAAGTTTAAAATTCATAGGAGGTCAAATAGTCATGAGGGTAGTCAAAGAGTCACAAGGGAGGTGAAGCATCACCCCATTGGTTATATATAAACTCTCATTGTATGAGCGAAGGAATTTTCACCTTGGCTCCTCCCATACGACATTAGAAGGAAAAGCTAGTTATTTTGGGGAGAAAGGAGTGGCTCTAACGCTCCACTATTGAGGCTAGTGGTGTTCATTGTATACATGTATCTTATGAGTTTTCTTTAATATAAAAATACTCATGGCCAACACGTTCTTCCTGCATGGATTATGAATATTTGTAAGACTATTCTATGGATGTTTTTAATTCATGTTTTCTTTCATTTGTGCTAAATTAGTTGAACTATTTCAATTATTTTAGTAATTATCATATTGAGGATGTGCTGTAATGGTTTCTATAACTGTCACATCCTTGTGGACTATTCTGTTGGATGTTACATAGATATTTCTTGTTTTTAATGGTTGCAATGAAAGCCACACCTAAATAACTATTCCACTAGATGTTGTGACATATATTTTGGGTGTGTGTGAGTGTGTCTACTAGGGTGGTACTATTATCTCTCTCCTAGAGTCTCACTATCCTTTCCCTCCTTGGTAGAATAGTCTTGACACATATACAACTGAACACTCACCAAGCATTGTCACTTTTTGATCTAAGATTACATGTACATAACTCTCTTGTGCTAAAATTTAGCCAAGGAAAACCTATAAGAATACATGGAAGCTAGGATGATATCCCGAATGGGGCTCCTATTCCAAATGGTGTGAGGTCTAATTGGGACTTCAGATCGAGGAGACCCCATTGCTTGATGAATTTATAGCACCGTCAACACCTTTAGATACAATATGGAACAAAGAATCCTCCCTAAGCTACAAAATACTCCAATTCATTATTTTTGGAATAATACGTTCAAATGAAAATATCAATGCCATGTGATCTTTCAAAAAAATGTTCCTTCACTTTTATTTAATATGTAGGGGTTTACTTTGTAATAAAGGATAATTGTGCCATAAATTCCATGATACTTTTCACTATATTTCACTTAAAGGAATTAAGTGTAAACTTGCAATCTTCTCCTTTGAAATTTAAACATGTACCTTTTGGATCACATTTTTTATGGTGGCCACCATGTGTTATGGAGTGTTATCTATTGAAGATAAATGGGAAGGGGTATATTGTTGTGGGTAAATATGAATAATGGATGAATATTGAATTTTAATGGGTTCAAATTTGTAGTTAGAAAGGAACCTTACTGTGACTCTAACATCCTTTGATCTCTCCTCCAACCATTGTGTAAAGAAAATTGTGCTACGAGTTTTCTCCCTAACATTATCATTCAATGTTTGGCTACATCGCTACTGGCATGTTTAATTGATGGCCAAAAAGATCTTGATTTGGTTTTTTTTATTGCTTGAAGTTGTTAGTGATTTGAATCATTTGTACCTGAAGGGATTCATTAAATGATATTTTCATGTAAAATATTTAAAGAAAATGTTGACAAATAACCACTAAGATTTCAAAATCCAAATCCTATGTGACCATTTGTTTTAGAATTATGATTATATTTATATCAACATGACATGTTAAATCCACTCAAAATTTTTATTAGGGTCAATGATATTTTATTTTTATTTTTAACCACCACAATGAAGGACATGAAGGTGTTGATCAATGGTTGTCATTGATCTCAACCCAAGCAACACCAGGGGATACCCAGATCTTGCATGGGAATTTTGACCTACCAAATTACTATATTATGCGTCAAGAATATATTTGATGGTTTATACTTGTCGAGGTGTTTCCGTTGATATATGACACTCCATGTAATTCTTCATGGTTTGAGAGATATTCATGATTGAAGTTTGTAACCCCAGTTAGTGGGCTAAAACCCCATGGGGCTATGGCACGGGTCATTGAAAAGTAAACAATTAATAATTTTTAAGCTCCTAAAATCCCTCCCTCATTCACTTGTTCAAGCTCCTCTCAACCTAAGCATTTATATAAATTGTGATCCTCATATCCTTCTCATGTAGGGATTTCACTACCTGAAACATGTTATCATGGAATTTGTGCTATAAATTTTTTCTATGAAGTTTTAGAAGCTGAAAGTTTTATGAGGCGAAGCTACAATCTTGAGGAATCTCCTGTAAAATTTTCAGATCAAGGTGCACAATATTTTCGGAGATATGATCTATGGAAGTCAGTGTTTGTGCAAGCTCCTGAACTTCATCGCAACGAAGCGACCTTGGGAAAATCGTCATAACTCTCTCTCTTAGTATCGGATTGGAATTGTGTAAAAAGTGGCAGATATTTCACATAATCTATTTTTTTCTATATCAATTTCAGAGTTGAATGAAGAAACAGTGAGATGTGGCACATCATACAAGTGCGCTATACTAAACCGGTCCATAATTAGGTCATTGTGAGAGATTGGAAATAAATTTATCTTGAAGAATCAAATTAGGTCAGACCTGTGGAATTGTAAATAAGACTCAGAGGACTACTACAAGACTGAAAATCACATATTGGGGATCTAAAATAACATAGATACACCAGATTCAATATCGAGCTCCTAGAAGGAAAGAAAAAGCTAGATCATGTGTTGTAAAGGGCTGCAAAGGACCAGACTTTCTAGGGAAGAAAAGCAAAGAAAGGTGCAGTAGAGGTAAGCTCCAGGTAATTATATTTTGTATATGCATGTTCATATCTTAATTTCATTAGGTTATTTGTATTCTAATTTCCTTTTTTTGTTTAGCACTGACATTTGCTCTGCAAGATGAGGTAAGTTTTGATATTATCATGTCATGGGTATTTCCTTGAAGAATTTTTGCAGGTATTCTATATTCATCAAGATAATAATCAATGCATGATCAGATGTTCTGAAGAGTGAGAAAGGGTAGCATGACAAGAGCAGCAATCTAGGTGTAGAACAACAGCAAGAAGTTCACCACGTGAAGTCTTCACGAGGGCAGCACTGCATACAGTCATTGTAAAGGTAAAATTGTACTGAGTCATTGTAAAAGCATCATTGTAAAAATTGTACAAGTGTCTATCTACCAAGAGTTGAAGAGGCAGTGTTGGGAGGTCTAGGATCATTATTAGGTGGTTGTGTCATAGTTGGGGTTATGGTCTAGTGTGTCTTCTTCTTCTACATCATTTTGTATAATTGTAAAGTGGACCATTTTCCCTGGTATAGGAGTCCATTCTTCTTTTATTCTTATATAGGGTGGTAGGCTGGTGCTAGGCTGGTGCATGAAGTCATCAAAAAGTTCAAGACCGTGAAAAATGCAGGGTGGTAGGGCGGTGCTAGGGTGAGTTGTAGCTCATTGGGTGTTGGGGCATCCGTTCAGTTGACTACTGAAGAATCTCGGGCATTGGAGTGTCCATACAGTGGGAGTTGGAGAAGAATGCTTTTCTAGATTCTAGGAAGTTGGAGCTTTATTTTCAATTGGAGTTGTATTAAATAATTATGAGAAAAGCATTCGGGTGGTTTTTGTCCTGGAGAGGGTTTCGACCTTAAAAATTGTGTGCATTTGTGTTCCTTTTGTTTACTGCTATCATTGTACAAACACTGATAATAATTGAAGATAAACTAATTCTATGAAATATTAATAATAATACTAATTGAAAGGAATAATGATTCACCCCACCTCTCAGTTTCCAACAACTGGTATTAGAGCTTGGTTCCTTCAATAACAGTTTAACAACTGGAAGGAGGCCATGGAGCATACCAAGAATGGTGTACCTCTCTTCAATGAAAATAATTATGCACTTTAGAAAGGAAGAATGGAGGTCTATCTCTTGGCGCAAGGTTACGAAGTATGGGACACTGTTAAAAATGGCTTTACACCAACCACAGATGAACCGTGGTAAGAATAATTTGGTAAATGATGCAAAATCAAAGAATATTATTATCAGTGAACTTATTGAATCTACTTATCATAAGGTGTTGGGTTGTAAAACCGCAAAAAATGTATGGGACAAGCTTGAGAATATATATGCAGGTGATTTAAATGTCAAAGAAGCAAAGCTTCAAATCTATAGAGAAAAAATTGAGCAACTCAGAATGAAAGAAGATGGAAACATTGTTGCATACTTCCAATACGTTGATGAAAGAACCGACACTCTGGAAGGATTGGGAGAGCCAGTTGATGAGAAGACTATTATATGAAAGATTCTTAGAACATTACCAGGGAGATTCAACCCAAAGGTATCGGTTTTAGAATATAGTGCAAATCTGGACAAACTCAGCAAAGAGGAATTACATGGAGTTCTCATAGCATATGAAATGAGACTTGATAAAGAAGAGGGTACTTCACATCTAGAAATTGCGTTCGTTACATCTAAGAAAACCAATAAGGACAAAAAACCTTCAATTGAAAAGACATGCACCTACAAGTGTGAAGAAAAGGGAGATGATGAAGAAAGTCTTTCAGATGAAGAATATGCTTACTTTACGAGAAAACTAAAAATTGGTAAGGGAAAATTCAAAGGTAAACTTCCATTGATATGTTTCAACTATGGTGAGGTTGGGAATTTCGGAGCAAAATGTCTGAACATAAGTGATGGAAACTCAAAAGGAAAGAAATACTTTAAGAAATTCAACAAGCAAGGCAAAAATAAAGGATCCAAAAGGAACTTTCTCTCTAAAGAAGATAGCTCATCATCCGATGAAGACAGTGACAACGAAGAATAAGCCAATGAGAGAGTATTTTTTATGGTCAAGCACAATAAACAAGAGGTATCAAACAACGAAGAAGAAGGGTTGACCATAGAAGAATTTTCTAAGGAGGTAATCAGGCTTATAAAATATTTCAAGGCTGACAATACACTCTTGAAGAACAAGTTCAAATTCTCAAAATTGAAGTTGAAGAACACAAATGTACGGAAGAGTCACTTCAAAAGAAGTTGGAAGAAAGCAAACAAGAAAGGGAAGAATTAGAAGCTGAAGTAGTCTCGCTGTGTAATGAAGTGAAGAAGGGAAAAACTCTCCAAAAATATGCCAACATCTCAAGGACATTGGAATAACTCATCAACAATTAACGATCTTACAATGATAAGATTGGCCTCGGTTACAAAGAAGAAGAAGCAGGACCTTCTACAAAAAAATACAATGAACCTATGAGATCTGACATGCATGTAGACTTCATTAGACAAGATTCACAAGAACATCCTTGGAAGACGATTCCTCGATGAAGATTTCCATCCAAGTACCAACATATTTTTCATGGATATTGTTATTCATGTGGAAAATTTGGTCATAAAGCTGTAGAATGTCGCACATACCCTATGAACCAATAATTCTAGGAGATCCTTCAAATATGAACCTCCCACGGCTCAAAAAAACATCAATAGATTTTAAAATTTAAGAAATAATATGGAATGTTACAAATGTCAGGAATTTGGACACATAGCCAGAGACTGCAGACTTGAAAATCCTCCAAAAGAATCTTCGAAGCCACAAAACGAACGGACATGGAAGAAGAAGAAGACTGATAATTGTACTCTCACTCTCAAGGCTCAAAACAACAAAGATGTGTGGTATGTTGATAGCGGTTTCTCAACACATATGACTTGAGATAGAAAGAAATTTGTATCTCTGAAAGAGAAGAAGGATGGAACCATATCCTTTGGAAATGATGGATCTTCAAATTTTATAGGATTAGGTACCGTCACTCTCGGAAGCAAAGATGTTCTAGCCAAGAATGTTCTATTACTTAAAAACATGAATCAAAATCTTCTCAGTGTTGGACAAATGTGTAATCAAGGACACACAATGCTATTCAACTCCACAAAATGTGAAATCAGGAAAGGCAGGTATGGTAAAATTGTGGCTACAACAAGTCGAGCTCCAAACGACATATATGTTTTGGATGAAGCAACTAAAGCATTTCTACAAGATAAAGAAGATGAAATATGGTTATGGCACAAATGAATGGGTCACATAAACTTTCAAAATATTTCCAGGATAAGAAAAAAGGAAGTAATACGAGAAATTTCAAAAATCTCAAAACCTTCCATCACACTATGTGAGGCCTGTTGGCATGACAAGCAGACAAAAGTCCAATTTAAAACAAAAGAACACTTTGCATCACATCCATTGGAATTGATACATACTGATCTATGTGGTCCTCTGAGAACAAAAGGCTTAGATGGAGAATTATATTTCATGTTAATGATAGATGACTATACTAGGATGACGACCGTCAGTTTCCTAAAGAAAAAATCTGAAGCATTTGAGTGCTTTAAGATCTACAAGGAGTTGGTAAAAAATGAAACTGATTTGAAAATAAAGTGTCTAAGATCAAATAATGGTGGAGAATTCACTTTCAAATTATTTCAGCAATATTGTGATGAAAATGGAATAAAAAGACAGTTTTCAACAGCACGAACACCTCAACAAAATGCAATTGATGAAAGAAAGAAAAAAACCGTATAGGAAATGGGTAGAACAATGTTGAAGGACTCAAAATTGGACGAAGAATTCTGGGTTCAAGCAATTGATACCAGCAATCTTCATTATCAACCGAAGTCTTCTTAGAAATAATTGCAACAAGACCCCATATGAATTATGGAAAGGAAAGCCAGCTAATGTAAAATATTTTAGAGTCTTTGGAAGAAAATGTTATATCAAAAGAGAAGATCAAAATTTGGGTAAGTTTGAATCATGTGTTGATGAAGGTATCTTTGTTGGTTACTCATGCAAGAGAAAGGCCTATAAATGCTATAATCTAAGATGAAAATGGATAGTGGAGAGCATAAATGTTACATTTGGAAAAGATGGTGTTCTAACGAATAATGATGAGGATCCAAAATCTTTGAAACTTGAGACGGAGGCTGAAAAAGACACAGAGAAAATTCTAGAACAAGAAGCAAATATCAACCACGAAGAAGTAAATAATGATCATCAAGATATACCATAACAACAACAACAAGCTCCTCCAAAGAGAACAAAAGAATGGATTCAAAAGAACCATCCATCAAATCAAATCATTGGTGACATAAATGAAGGTCGACAAATTCATTCATCACAACAAGCTCACATTGCTTTTCTAGAAAAAATTGAGCCTAGTAGTTTTGAGGAAGCTAGCCAAAATGAACATTGGGTAGCAGCTATGAATGAAGAATTGGATCAAATCGAGAAGAATAAAACCTGGGAATTAGTTCCACGACGAAAAGATAAAAATGTCATTGGGACTAAATGGGTGTTTAGGAACAAATTGAATGAAGATGGACAAGTTACCAGAAACAAAGCAAGATTGGTTTGCAAAGGATATGCACAAGTGGAAGGAATTTATTTCGATGAAACATTTGCACCAGTTGCCAGAATGGAAGCCATACTAATGTTTCTCGCCTATGCATTTTCAAGAAAAATCAAATTCTACCAAATGGATGTTAAGTCAACATTTCTGAATGGCGAATTAGAAGAAGAAGTTTACAACGAACAACCTGAAGGTTTTCTACTATTAGAAAAAGAAGACTATGTTTGTAGGTTAAAGAAGGCTCTAGATGGTCTCAAGTAGGCTCCCAGAGCATGGTATGCTCATCTTGATGCATATCTACGTCAACAAGGGTTCAAGAAAGTTACTATTGATAGCAATCTTTATGTAAAAATAGATAAAGATAATTTAACAATCGTTGAGGTATATGTGGATGATATAATATTTGGTAGAAATGATGATAGACTAAGAAATTTTCTACAAATATGAAAAGTGAGTTCAAGATGTCTTTACTTGGTGAGATGACATACATCTTAGGGCTTCAAATATCTCAGCAAGAGAAAGGAATATTTATATGTCAAGCCAAGTACATCAAGGAAATTCTCAAGAAATTCAAAATGGAATATTGCAAACCTGTCCTTACTCCGATGGTAACAAGTTGCAAATTGAGCATAGAAGACTCATCTAAGGATGTGGATCAGAGGCTGTACAGATCTATGATTGGTAGTCTTCTATATGTAACAGCCTCCCGGCCAAATTTTATGCACGTAGTTGGACAAGTAGTAAGATTCCAAGCAACACCAAAAAAATCACATATTATTGTCGTCAAAAGAATTCTTCTATATCTAAAGGGCACAGAATAATATGGCTTGTGGTATCCCAAGGGTAACAATTTGATTATTCAAGCCTTTGCAAATGAAAATTAGGCAGGAAGGGTTGATGATCGTAAGAGTACTAGTGGAGCATCATTCTATCTAGGTGGTTGTCTCGTATCATGGTTGAGCAAAAATCAAACCTCAATATTGTTATCTACAGCGGAAGCAGGATACATTGTAGCGGCAACATGTTGTACTCAAGTCCGTTGGATGAAACAAACTTTGAAAGATATTCAAGTAAAATTCAGCGAACCTAGTCCGATATTCTGTCACAACACCAGTGCCATTAGAATCTCCAAGAATCCTATCATGCATTCGAAAAAAAAACACATTTCGATCAAATATCATTTTTTTAGAGAACAAGTCACTAAAAATAATATCAAACTTGATTATGTTGGTACAAAAGAACAAATCACTGATATCTTCACTAAACCTTTACCTCGTGAAGCATTTGAATATCTTCGCTAGAAGCTTGGGATTCTCCCAAGTTCTCATTAGATTTTCCTTATTCAGAATATAAAGGGGGAGTGGAAGTGTGTACAGGTCTGCAGGATGGTTGTCTTGCAAGGGGAGTTACCCTTTTCCATTGATGTCAAAGGGGGAGAGAATATTGTAGGAAGAGGTGACATGATCGCAGGGGGAATACTTGTGTTGCCATCAATGCCAAAGGGGGATATTGTTGATCAATGGTTGTCATTGATGTCAACCCAAGCAGCACCAGGGGCTACCTTGATCTTGCATGGGAATTTTGACCTACCAAATTACTATATTCTGGGTCAAGAATATTTTTTATGGTTTCTACTTATCGAGATGTTTCCGTTGATATATGGCACTACATGTAATTCTTCACGGTTTGAGAGATATTCATGTTTGAATTTTGTAACCCCAGTTAGTGGGATAAAACCCCATGGGGTTGTGGCATGGGTCATTGAAAAGTCAATAATAATAATTTTTAAGCTCCTAAAATCCATCCCTCATTCACTTGTTGAATCCCCTCTCAACCTAAGTATTTATATAAATTGTGATCCTCATATCCTCCTAATGTAGGGATTTCGCTACCTGAAACAGGTTATTGTGGAATTTGCGCTATAATTTTTTTTCTATGGTTTTTCAGAAGCGTAAATTTTTATGAGGCAAAGCTGAAATCTTGAGGAATCTCCTGTAAAAATTTCAAATCAAGGTGCACAATATTTTCAGAGATATGAGTTGTGTAAGTCAGTGTTTTTGCAGGCTCGCGAACTTCATCTCAAAGAAGTGACCTTGGGAAAATCATCATAACTCTCTCTTTGAGTATCAGATTGGAATTCTGTAACAAGTGGCGAATAGTGTAGGGACTATAGTTTTCTTGATATAAATTTCATAGTTGAATGAAGAAACAATGACACGTGGCACGCCATACAAGTGTGCTCTACTAAACCAATCCATAATTAGGTCATTGTGAGAGATTGGGCATAACTTTGTCTTGAAGAATCCAAATTAGGTCAAACCCATGGCATTGGAAAGAAGAATTAGAGGAATATTATAGGACCAAAAATAACATATTGGGGATCAAAAATAACATAGATACACCAGATTAAATATCGAGCTCCTGGAAGGAAAGAAAAAGCTAGATCATGTGTTGTCAATGGCTGCAAAGGACTAGACTTTCTAGGGAAGAAAATCAAAGAAAGGTACAATAGAAGTAAGCTCCAGGTAAGTATATTCTGTATATGCATGTTCATATCTTAATTGCATTAGGTTCTTTGTATTCTAATTTCCTTTTTTTTTAGCACTGACATATGCTCTGCAGGATGAGGTAAGTTTTGATATTATCATGTCATGGGTATTTCCTTGAAGAATTTTTACAGGCATTATATATTCATCAAGATAAGAATGAATGCATGATCTAACATTCTGAAGAGTGAGAAAGGGTAGCATGACAGGAGCAGTAATCTAGGTGCAGAACAAAAACAAGAATTTCACCACATGATGTCTTCACGAGGGCAGCACTGCATACAGTTATTGTAAAGGTATCATTTTATTGAGTCATTGTAAAAGCATCATTGTAAAAATTGTACAAGTGTCTATCTACCAAGAGTGAAGAGGCAGTGTTGGGAGGTCTAGGATCATCATTAGGTGGTTGTGTCATAGTTGGGGTTATGGTATAACGTGTCTTCTTCTTCTACATCATTCTATATCATTGTAAAGTGGTCCATTTTCCCTGGTACGAGAGTCCATTCTACTTTTATTCTTCTATAGGGTGGTAGGGGGTGCTAGGCTAGTGCATGAAGTCACAAATAGGTTCAAGCCTGTGAAAAATTCAGGGTGGTAGGGTGGTGCTAGGGTGAGTTGTGGATCATTGGGTGTTGGGGCATCCATTCAGTTGACTACTGAAGGATCTTGGGTGTTGGAGCGTCCATCCAGTGGGAGCTGGAGAAGAATGTTTTTCTAGGTTATAGGAATTTGGAGCTTTATTTTCAATTGGAGTTGAATATTAAAGAATTATTAGAAAAGCATTCAGGTGGTTTTTGTCCCGGAGAGGGTTTACACCTTAAAAACTGTGTACATTTGTGTTCCTTTTGTTTACTGCTATCATTGTACAAACATTGATAATAATTGAAGATTAACTAATTCTATGAAAGATTAATAATAATACTAATTGAAAGGAGTATTGATGCACCCCCCCCTTCTTAGTATTTCCAACAGAAGGAAATCTTAAAGCTATTGCCAGCTCCACAACAACAAATGTGCTAGTGGAAATTATGTCTCAAACAAGAGTGTAGGAATAATGATTATTATATTCATTTTATTCAACATGAAGAAAAATGAGTGAAAGAGAAAAGTCAAGGATAAAAAATGACTTCCACAAATAGTTTTTCAAAATAAATTATAATATCTAATAGTTGTTTAAATCTCTAATCATCTTAAAAATATTTTTTGATGTTTCCTAATTTTTCTTATCTTCACCACCAATGGTAGGTGACTTTTCCTTTTTAAATTCCTTAGGTAAGGAACTATTTAAAGGCATTTTTCTTCCTTTCTTTATGTAAGCTAGACTTGGTCTCATAGCTATAGTGTAGGTTTTAACCCTAAACAGAAATTATCTACACATGAATCTTATAACAAAAAATAAACAATAGCGAGAGCATAAAACATAAAACAGATAAACACAGAGATTTTCCCCTGGATCCAAAATTAGGACGACTAGCTTGATTTTTCATTATATTCCTTTTAGTGTTACAACACATATATATACATGCCGAAGCAAACATAAACCCCAATCCATTAACCCTGGATTAGAACGTAACCGTAGTTCCCTTGACCGGATCTACAAAATACCAAGGGCCGAAAACCATCGTACCCCAAAACCATGTGCAAACTCATGCACAAAACATGGGTGGGTCCGCCTATGAGTGGGTTCGCACACAAAAAAAAAATTTCGCCAGGGCGCTGCCCCAGACCCCAACAGTGGGGGCTGCCTCCCCCCTTGTGACCCCCCTGCTGCGCCCGACGCAATGTACAGCGCATGGGGCTAGTCGTGGAAAGAATATAAGACATACCCAACATTCTCCCACTTGTTGTTTTCTTTCCACAGGGGGCCACAGGAGAGCTTAGTCATTGGGCCAATTCTTCAACACCCATTGTTTCTCTACACCAAGAGAACTTCTGAGTGCTCACAGACTTCGTCAATGCATCTGCAACATTCTTCAAAGTGTCCACCTTTACCAGCAACACCCTTTTAGCCTCAACCATATCTCTAAAAAAGTGAAATTGAATATCAATGTGCTTTGTCTTTGAATGGTAAGCAGGGTTCTTAGCCAAGAAAATTGCACTTTGGCTATCACAGTCTATCCTTATAGCTTGCTGTACCAACCCCATATTTGAGCACAATCTCTGCAACCAAACTGCTTCCTTGCTTGCATGAGTGGCTGCTATGTATTCTGCCTCTGTAGTTGAAAGAGCCACTACAGACTGTCTTTTACTCATCCAACTGACTACACCTCCAAATAGGTTAAAAACATAACCACTTGTAGATCTTCTTTGGTCCAGATCTCCAGCCTATTCTGCATCAACAAAACCATGAATGTCCAACATTCTTTCCAATCCTGGTCTTCCCTGGTAGCACAAGCCATAATCACTAGTGCCACGTAAATATTTGAAAACCTGCTTCACTGTTTTCCAATGCTCCTTCCCTGGGTTTGCATAAACCTCCTCAATACTCCCACTGCATGTGCAATGTTTAGTCTAGTATAGACCATTGCATACATCAGACTACCCACTGCACTTGCATATGGAACACGGGACATATCCTCCTCTTCTTCTTATGTCTTGGGACACTGTTCAGCAGACATTTTTACACCTACAGGAATAGAAAAATTCACTGGTTTACTATCCTGCATATTGAACCTCTGCAATATAGTCTCGACATACTTCCTCTGGTTTAAACAGAGCTTCCTCTTTGCCCGATCTCTCTTAATTTCCATGCCCAAAATATAGTTTGCAGCACCAAGATCCTTCATGTCGAATTTGGTGAACAATTGGGTCTTCAAATCTTGGATAATTTCTTTGTCATTTCCAATAAAAAACATATCATCCACATACAAGACCAAATAAATAACACGGTCACCAACTAATTTAAAATAAACACAGGGATCCTCCTTGCTTTTGGTGAAGCCAAGTCCCCGTATATAGGTATCAAATTTCTGATACCACATCCTTGGTGACTGTTTTAACCCATACAGAGACTTCTTCAACCTACATACCAGTTCTTTTAAGTGCTTCACCATAAAGCCTTGAGGTTGTTTCATGTAGATCTCCCCTTCCAGATCCCCGTGAAGAAATGTTGTCTTCACATCCATCTGTTCTACCTCAAAATCAAATGTAGCAACAACAGATAAAAGCAATCTAATAGAAGTAACTTTAGCAACAGGAGAAAAAATATCACCAAAATCAATTCCCGACACCTAGGAATAACCTTTTGCTACCAATAGAATTTTGTGTTCTCCACCTTGCTTCCCCATTCATCTTCTTCTTAAACACCCATTTTCTCCTGATGGGCTTCCTTCCAGCCGGCAACTCCACCAGATCCCATTTCTCATTTTTGTGCAAGGATGCCATTTCATCAACCATGACCTCCTTCTAGAGTTTTCCATCCTCGGAATCTACTGCCTCCCTGACAGTTCTGGGATCATCATCAGTTATAGTTAAGGCAAAAATTGAAAAAAAGAAGAAGATGGAATATACCTTTTTGGTTGCCTTCTTTCCTGAACTGATCTTCTCAAAGCTGGAGTTTGTGGCTCTTCCTCTTCTAAGTATTCTTCTATTGTAGAGTCTGATTCATTCTCCTTTAGCTCAAACTCTATCTTCTCAGGTTCCTTTGGTATGATTTCATGTTTAACAAAATATTTCACCTCTCTAAACACCACATCTCAATTTTGTACACAAGCTTCCTTGTTTCCGGAGTTCCAAAGCTTGTAACCTTTTAAACCATCCTTATACCTAATAAAAGATGCAACTGATTTATTATCAACTTGGTCACTTTCTCCTTTGGAACATGTACATATGCATCACATCCAAATACCCTTAGATGTGAAAGAGAAGGTTTCTTACCAGTCCATACCTCATGTGGAGTCTTATCCTCCAATGCTGATGAAGGTGATCTGTTAACCAAGTAACATGCAGTCTCCACTGCCTCTACCCAGAATTCTTGTCCTAACCAAGTACCACTGAGCATGATTCTTGCCTTTTCCATCATCATTTTGTTCATTATTTCTGCAACTTCATTTTTATAAGGTGTGTATAGAGTAGTCTTATGTCGTGCTATACCACACTTCTTACAGAACTCTTCAAATTCCTTCTTGCAGAACTCCCCACCATTATCTATCCTCGGCACCTTTATCTTCTTCTTTGTCTGGTTTTCCACCCGAGCCTTAAATTCTTTAAATCTTTCAAAGACTTCAGATTTCTTCCTTAAGAAATATATCCATGTATTCCTTGAGAAGTCATCTATGAATGAAACATAGTACACAGACTTTCCCAGTGATGGAACTGACACAGGCCCAAACACATCACTGTGCACAAGTTCTAATATCTTGTTTGCCCTCTTAGCACCAGAATGAAAACTCACCCGATTCTGCTTCCCATATACACAATGTTCACAGAAATCGAAATCCAGAGAACAATTAGACATACCTTCTACCATACCATCTCTATGCAGTATCCGAAGGCCCTTCTCTCCAATATGTCCAAGCCTTTGATTCCATAGCATGGTCTTTTCTCCAGAGACAGCTAGACTTTCCGTCCCACTTTCAGGAACCACAGAACTGTTACACCCATCAATAACAATGCTACCTTGTAGCTTGTACAGAGTTCCAGTCCGAACTCCCCGCATTAATACCAGTGCTCCCCGAACCATCTTGCAGGCATCTTTCTCGAACACTGTTTTTACACCTGCATCATCCATCTTACTTACAGAAATCAGATTTCTGGCCAATGCAGGAATATGCAGAACACCAGGAAGTGTTCTAATCCTTCCACCTTGCAGCTTTAGCTTGACCTTTCCACGTCCGATGATTCTGGCCTTCCTATCATCCCCTAGGAAGACATCACCACCATCATATTTCTCATACTCGCAGAACCACTCCCCATGGGGAGTGAAGTGAAAGGATGCACCTGAGTCAATCAACCATGACTCATGATCTACATGTGTATTTGAAGAAGAAGCCAAATACACATCCCCACCTTCATCCGAGGTGGTTTTTGCTTCTGCAGAAGGAGCATCATCAGATCCCTTTCCTTTCTCAGGAGCTTTAGATCTGCAGTCCTTTTTGTAGTGCCCTTCCTTTCCGCATTTCCAGCACACCTTTACAAACTTTCCAGGAGATTTAGATCTCCCTCTAGATTTAGATCTCCCAATCGAAACCTTATTCTTGTTTCTGTTCTGGGACCTTCCTCGTACAGATAAGGCATCTCCATTCTGACCCTCCATATTTCTCCGTCTCATTTCCTCCGACAGCAAGGCTGAGATAATGTCATCAAAATTCAAGGTAGTTGTATTGCTACCTATTGCAATAACCAGACTGTCCCACGAGTCTAGTAGAGAACACAACAAACTGATGCACTTATCTTCATCTGAGATTTTAATATCAACAGATGACAGCTGACTTACCACAGAATTGAAGGCATTCAGATGCTCTGTCACCGAGTCTCCATCCTTCATCCTTAGGTTATACAGCGTTTTCCCCAGGAACAACTTATTCACCAGAGACTTAGATTGGTACAAAGTCCCAAGTTTTTCCCACAAATTATTTGTCGTAGCTTCTCCAGATACATTCAACAATACTGAATCTGAGACACACAACTGTATTGTGCTCTTAGCCTTCCGATCTAGTTTCTTCCAGTCTTCATCTAACATTGTCGTTGGTTTAGTACCTAGATCTACCGAGATCCACTGATCTTTATCCACCAGCAGATACTCCATCTTGAGCTTCCGCAACTCAAAACTCTGACCATTAAATTTCTTGATCTCTATCTTTCCGCCGCTCGCCATCTTCTTTCACCGCAAGAATTGATCCTGCAGATCTCCCACTGAACAGGGTCTACCTCAGGCCCGAGCATAAAACCCTCAGCAGCAAAGGTGTCCCCTTGAAGCCAAAATAGCTTTGATACCAAATGTAGGTTTTAACCCTGAAAAAAAATGATCTACACACGAATCTTATAATAGAAACTAAACAATAGCAAGAGCATAAAACATAAAACAGATAAACACAGAGATTTTACCCTGGATCCCAAATCGAGACGACCAGCTTGATTTTTCATTATATTCCTTTTAGTGTTACAACAAATATATATACATGCCGAAGCATACATAAACCCCAATCCATTAACCCTAGATTAGAACATAACCATAATTCCCTTGACCGGATCTAAAAAATACCAGGGGCTGAAAACCATCGTACCCCAACAGTGGGGGCTGCCTCCCCCCTGCTGTGCCCGACGCAATGTACAACGCATGGGGCTAGTCATGGAAAGAATATAACACATACCCAACATAGATAATGTGTTTGAACTATTTGTCTCCTCACCATAGGTATCATATTTAGATGTGTCTCTCTTGACACCCTTATCCTCTTCCTTAGAGATATTTTTCTAGCGTATATTGTATATGGTCCATATTTATGAATTTATGATGGGTTGGCACCCTCTTTGACTGATGTTTTTCCATATTTTTTTCCGCTCCAATCAATGTCACAACCATCTCTATATATTAGATATACCCCATAGTATCACTTAATTGGCATTAACCTACCCCTTTTGGGCTTTCAGAAGCCTCTCATGATTAGTTTTGAAATGCTCAAGTCCAACCTTTACGATTTTCAATGTTTCTACTAAATTAGAGGAATTTCAACATCTTTCCTCCCATAAAAATTATATTTCCTCACATCTGAACTTTCCTGCATGATGTATTGTTCCATTCTATTGAATATTCCTTCCTTCTTTCCTAATGTATTTCTTATTATGTGTTGAAACTAACATGCCTTTTTTTATTTTAAATAAAATAATTAATTTCCATCATACCTATTTTCTTGGGCCATACATGAATTGGCCGATAATGACCTAAAATCAATGTTATTCTACTACTACTACAAGTCACACTTAGATATTGGTTTATATTCCAATAAGTAATTAAATTCTTCATAATGAAATTTGATTTAAGAATTTATTACAATGATAATTTCTTTTCATAAACACATTCATGTACTTCAAGGCATAATTCCTTTCCATCGAATACAAATGTCCAACATGCAAATATCCACATGCATCTAATATGCATACAATGATTTACTACACTTTTTCAACTTTAATTTTACCTTGTTGATTTCAATATCAACATCATCTATAAGAAAGAGAATCCTTAAAACAACCTTCTTCAAGGCATCGTATTCCAAGCACGACTCTATTTTCTCAAAGATCTCTCATCCTTTATAAAACTTCTCTAATCCAAGCAACATAACCCTCTATCCAAGGTCAAATCTAGGCATTACTACTACTATGAACCATAACCAACGAGCCATCTTGCACACTCCAAATTCACCTCTATGGTATATCTTTGGCCCTATATATCTTGTGTTTAGACCATAGCTCTAATACCACTCTATAACACACCCAATCCCCTCAAGACCTTTTTTAGGGTACAAAGTGTACAAATCGGACCTCCAAAGTTACTTTATGAAGATAATTTTATCAAAAAAAAATTTCCTTTAACCAACTTAAAACTCTTTTTGGAGGCCATGATCATCTTCTACTCACCAATATATTTCCAATGTCATAAGTTTAATTCAATTCTGAGCTCTAAATCCAAAATTATGGCCATTAGAATATTTAACCTTCCTAGCACCACATCAACATCCATACCGTTGATGCATGGTAGTCCTTTGCTAATATGTCTGCATCATACAATGCTATGTTAGCTAACACATGGTTGACATGTGGCAGTTCCTACCCACATGTCACCACTACTTAGGGCCATTTCCTCATCCTAACACATTAGTTTGTTGCTCACATTCATATTTGAGTTATTCCACAAATACCCATTATAAAGATTTTTGAATTTCCATTCTTCCATAATTTTGACCTATCTGAATACTCCAAACTTCCAAGTACACATGGATCCAGACCCATCCCTCAATTAACATAGTCAATCATTTGGATATTCAAATCCATGAATACTGAGAAACTCTTAAAAATGTTGGGTATGTGTTATATTATTTCCATGACTAGTCACGCGTGGGGGGGTCACAGGGGGGCGATAGCCCCCCCTGTATGTTGTGTCGGGCACAACAGGGGGGTAGTAGCCCCCCCCTGTCAGCGTCCGGGGCAATGCCCTGGGAAAAAAAATTTGGTCCTTATTTTCCGGTGGGCGGACCCACCCATGGTTTTGTGCATGGGTTTGCACATGGTTTTGGGGCATGATGGTTTTTGGCCCCTGGTATTTTGTAGATCCGGTCAAGGGAACTATGGTTATGTTCTAATCCAGGGTTAATGGATTGGGTTTTATGTATGCTTCGGCATGTATATATATATATGTGTTCTAACAATAAAAGGAATATAATGAAAAATCAAGTTAGTCGTCCCGATTTGGGATCCAGGGGAAAATCTATGTGTTTATCTGTTTTATGTTTTATGCTCTTGTTATTGTTTTTTTTTTTTTTTTTAAGATTCATTTGCAGATGGTTCTGTACAGGGTTAAAACCTAAATTTGGTATCAGAGCTATTTCAGCTTCAAGGGGACGCCTTTGTTGCTGAGGGAGTTTTGCTTGGGCATGTGGTAGACCCTGTTCAGTGGGAGATCTGCGGGATCAATTCTTGCGGTGAAAGAAGATGATGAGCGGTGAGAAGATAAAGATCGAGAAATTTAATGGTCAGAGTTTTGAGTTGTGGAAGCTCAATATGGAGGATTTTTTGGTGGATAAGGATTAGTGGATCACGGTAGATCCGGGTACTAAACCAACGACAATGTTAGATGAAGACTCGAAGAAGCTGGATCGGAAGGCAAAGAGCACAATACGATTGTGTGTCTCAGATTAAGTATTGTTGAATGTATCTGGGGAAGCTATGGCGAAGACCTTGTGGGACAATCTAGGGACTTTGTACCAATCTAAGTCTCTAGTGAATAAATTACTCCTGTGGAAAAAGCTGTATAACCTGAGGATGAAGGATGGAGACTCAGTGACAGAGCATCTGAATGGCTTCAATACTGTGGTAAGCCAACTATCATCTGTTGATATTAAAATCTCAGATGAAGATAAGTGCATCAGTTTGTTGTGTTCTCTACCAGACTCATGGGACATTCTGGTTATTGTAATAGATATAATACAACTACATTGAATTTTGATGGCATTTTCTTAGCCTTGCTGTCGGAGGAAATGAGACGGAGAAATATGGAAGGTCAAAATGGAGATGCCTTATCTGTATGAGGAAGGTCCTAGAACATAAACAAGAATAAGGTTTCAAGTGGGAGATCTAAATCTAGAGGAAGATCTACATCTCCTGGAAAGTTTGTAAAGGTGTGCTGGAAATGCGGAAAGGAAGGGCACTACAAAAAGGACTGTAGATCTAAAGCTCCTGAGAAAGGAAAGGGATTTGATGATGCTCCTTCTGTAGAGGAAAAAACCACCTCAGATGAACGTGGAGATGTATATTTGGCTTCTTCTTCAAATACACGTATAGGTCATGAGTTATGGTTGATTGACACAGGTGCATCCTTTCACTTCACTCCCCATATGGAGTGGTTCTGCGAGTATGAGAAATATGATGGTGGTGATGTCTTCTTAGGGGATGATAGGAAGGCCAAAATCATCAGACATGGAAAGGTCAAGCTGAAGCTGCAAGGTGGAAGGATTAGAACACTTCCTGGTGTTCTGCATATTCTTGCATTGGCCAGAAATCTGATTTCTGTAAGCAAGATGGATGATGCAGGTGTAAAAACAGTGTTCGAGAAATGTACCTGCAAGATGGTTCAGGGAGAAATGGTATTAATGTGGGGAGTTCATATTGGAACCCTGTACAACCTAAAAGGTAGCACTGTTATTTATGGGTGTAACAGTTATGTGGTTCCTGAGAGTGGAAGGGAAAGCCTAGCGGTCTCTGGAGAAAAGACCATGCTATGGCATCAAAGGCTTGGACATATTGGAGAGAAGGGCCTTTGGATACTGCATGGAAATGGTATGGTAGAAGGTATGTATAATAGCTCTCTGGATCTCAATTTCTGTGAACATTATGTATATGGGAAGCAAAATCGGGTGAGTTTTCCTTCTAGTGCTAAGAGGGTGAACAAGATATTAGAACTTGTGCACAATGATGTGTTTGGAAATGTGTCAGTTCCATCACTGGGTAAGTCTGTGTACTATGTTTCATTCATAGATGAATTCTCAAGGAATACATGGATATATTTCTTGAGGAAGAAATATGAATTCTTTGACAGATTTAAAGAATCTAAGGCTCTGGTGGAAAAATAGACAGAGAAGAAGATAAAGGTACTGAGGACGGATAATGTTGGGGAGTACTGCAAGAAGGAATTTGAAGAGTTCTGTAAGAAGGGTGGTATAGCACGACATAAGACTACTCCATACACACCTCAAAAAAATGGAGTTGCAGAAAGAATGACCAGAATTTTGATGGGAAAGGAAAGAAGCATGCTCAGTGGTACCAGGTTAGGACAAGAATTCTGGGTAGAGGCAGTGGAGATTGTGTGTCACTTGGTTAACATATCACCTTCATCAGCGTTGGAGGATAAGACTCCACATGAGGTATGGACTGGTAAGAAACCCTATCTTTCACATCTGAGGGTATTTGGATGTGATGCATATGTACATGTTCCAAAGGAGAAAAGGACCAAGATGGATAATAAATCTGAAAGGTGCATCTTTATTGGGTATAAGGATGGTTTAAAGGGTTACAAGCTTTGGAACATGGAAACAAGGAAAGTAGTGTACAACCAAGATGTGGTGTTTAGAGAGGTGAAATATGTTGTTAAACATGAATTCCTACCAAAGGAACCTGAGAAGATAGAGTTTGAGCTAAAGGAGGATGAATCAAACTCTACAACAGAAGAAGACTTAGAAGAGGAAGAGCCACAAACTCAAATGTGAGAAGATCACTCCGGAAGAGGACAACCGTAAAGGTATAATTTCATCTCGCTCGTTCAAATTTTTCTTTAACTAGAACTCATGATGATCCCAGTGATCCCAAAACCATTAGGGGAGGCCATAGATCCAGGAGGATAGAAAACTCTCCCAAGGAGGCCATGGTTGATGAAATGGCATCCTTGCAGCAAAATGAGGCAAGAGCACAGAATGTCAAGCGGGATATGGTGGAGCTGCTTACTGAAAGGGAACACCAGAGAAAATGGGTGTTTAAGAAGAAGACACATCTTAAAGGAAAGGTGAGAAACAAGCAAATCTCTGCTGAAGAAAAGGGTTATTCCCAAAAGCTGTGAATTGATTTTGGTGATATTTTTTCTCCGTTGCCAAGGTTACTTTCAGTTGATTACTTTTATTTGTTGTTGTCGCATTTGATTTTCTGTTTTGACCTAGAAGAGGAGATCTACATGAAGCAACCTGAAGGCTTTATGGTGAAGGGAAAGAAAGAACTAGTATGCAGGTTGAAGAAGTCTCTGTATGGGTTAAAACAGTCACCAAGGATGTGGTATCAGAAATTTGATACCTATATAGGGGGACTTGGCTTCACCAGAAGCAAGGAGGATCACTGTGTTTATTTTAAATTAATTGGTGACCGTGTTATTTATTTGGTCTTGTATGTGGATGATATGTTGTTGATTGGAAATGACAAAGAAATTATCTAAGATTTGAAGACCCAACTGTTCTCCAAATTCGACATGAAGGATCTTGGTGCTGCAAACTATATTTTGGGCATGGAAATTAAGAGAGATCGAGCAAAGAGGAAGCTCTGGTTAAACCAGAGGAAGTATGTCGAGACTATATTACATAGGTTCAATATGCAGGATAGTAAAACGGTGAATGTTATGATTCCTGTAGGTGTAAAGCTGTCTGCTGAACAGTGTCCCAAGACACAAGAAGAAGAGGAGGAAATGTCTCCTGTTCCATATGCAAGTGTAGTGGGCAGCATGATATATGCAATGGTCTATGCTAGACCAGACATTGCACATGAAGTGGGAGTATTGAGAAAGTTTATGTCAAACCGAGGGAAGGAGCATTGGACAACAGTGAAGTGGGTTTTTAGATATTTGCATGGCATTAGTGATTATGGCTTGTGCTACCAGGGAAGACTAGGATTGGAAAGAATGTTGGACATTCATGGTTTTGTTGATGTGGACTGGGCTAGAGATCTGGACCAAAGAAGATCTACAAGTGGTTATGTGTTTATCCTATTTGGAAATGTAGTCAGTTGGATGAGTAAAAGACAGTCTGTAGTGGCTCTTTCAACTATAGAGGAAGAATACATGGCAGCCACTCATGCAAGCAAGGAAGTGGTTTGGTTGTAGAGATTGTGTTCAAGTATGGGGTTGGTGCAGTAAGCTATAAGGATAGACTGTGATATTCAAAGTGAAATTTTATTGGCTAAGAACCATGCTTATCATTCAAAGAAAAAGCACATTGATATTCAATATCACTTTGTGAGATATATGGTTGAGGCTAAAAGGGTGTTGCTGGTAAAGGTGGACACTTTGAAGAATGTTGCAGATGCATTGACGAAGTCTGTAAGAAATCAAAAGTTCTCTTGGTGTAGAGAAACAATGGGTGTTGCAAAGCTGGGCTAATGACTTAGCTCTCCTGTGGCCCCCTACAGAAAGAAAACAACAAGTGGGAGAATGTTGGGTATGTGTTATATTATTTCCACGACTAGTCACGTGTGGGGGGGCGAGGGGGGGGGTCACAGGGGGGCGGCGGCCCTCCCTATCGGGGTCCAGGGTAGCACCCCAGGAAAAATTTTGGTCCTTATTTTCTAGTGGGCGGACCCGCCCATGGTTTTGTGCATGGGTTTGCACATGGTTTTGGGGCATGATGGTTTTTGGCCCCTGGTATTTTGTAGATCCGATTAAGGGAAATATGGTTATGTTCTAATCCAGGGTTAATGGATTGGGGTTTATGTATGCTTCGACATGTATATATATATGTGTTGTAACACTAAAAGGAATATAATGAAAAATCAAGCTGGTCGTCTCGATTTGGGATCCAGGGGAAAATCTCTGTGTCTATCTGTTTTATGTTTTATGCTCTCGTTATTGTTTATTTTTTGTTTTTAAGATTCGTTTGCAGATAATTTCTGTACATGGTTAAAACCTACAAAAATCCATTTAAAGAAACAATGAACCTGTAGATTCGTTGATTCCATGTCACCCATACCACATAGTGCCGCTTCAGTTTCCATGTCATCTCCTTTGGCACCTTAATGCCATGTCAGCATGCCACAATGGCATACAATATCATCATGCCACATCATTTTATCATGCCCCTCATGCAGCATAATCATTGCTTATAATAATTATGCATTTATTAAATTCAAATTATTTCGTTTTTATTTAATTCCCCTTAATAATTAACCCTAACTTTATTAACAATTCCAATATACAACCCTAATTAATTATTCAAACAATATAGTTATTATAGTGTTAATTAAACTCATTATTATTGATAATATTAATTATTATTACTAATAATGTTATTAATTATTGCTTATAATAATTATCTTCAAATTATTTCCCTATTATTTAATTCCCTTAATAATTATATATCAAAATATGTTTATCTTTCCTTATATTAAATTTAATTGGGTTAGCTCCTCACATTTTTTCGCCTCCATTGCATATTTATACCCTTCAACCTTACTCTTCTCTGTGGATTTGTCCCGATAAACTCGAAATGTCAACATAAACATATGGCTATTGTGATTTATGATATGAATATGGAAACACGATATTCTCACCGCAAAACTCTTCAATCACTCAGCATTGGCCACATCATCTTCCCATAATTCATATCATGATTTGGGCTCCTTCCATGTGGATTCCAAGTAGCCTACATGTGGTCCATCCAGCTGGCATCTGGATATGTTTTTTTCCATAAATTCCATTTAATATAACTTCTGGATATTTATACTTCTTCCCTTGATATATCCTAGATTATAGACTTCAACACTTAACAAATCTTGGGAACATCAGAACTTAACACATCCTAGATCATCCAAATTTTCTAAATGTATGCACTTACCAATACATCTATTTCCTTAAATATCCATATATTTGGAATATCTCATCCCTTCTAAAATTAATCCCCTTTAGCTCCTTTCCCACTAGTTTTCTATCAAAAAACCCTCCATTTGGCCCATGTGATTAGGGATTTGGGATAAAACCCCCAATCCCCAATTTTTAAAATTTTTGCTTCCAACAGTTAGTCACAAGCTTGCTTCTAAGGGCTAAAAATGACCTCAACAAGGTTGAAATTTTCCCATAAGATTTTTGAACATATTGGATTATTTAATAGCCTATAGAGGGATCTAAAACCACTTCCATTAGCTAGGAAACTTCTTAAATAAGTCAAGGAGAGGCCTAATGGCCAAATCCGTAGCTTCACCCAACTAAATGAGATACTTTTACTCCTTTGGGGCTCCAAATTGCATACTTCAAATTCAAAACACTTACAAATAGAGGTGTCAATTAACCATAAGGGTTATAACTACAACCATAACCATTAAACATAACCATGAAAATGACTCTACTAGTCCCATCCTCATAACCATGAAAAACACATCATAAGATAACATTAAAAATCAATAGGAAATCATGTGAATATGACACAACCACTACAACCAAAATTTCCACTTCATGCCATGAGCTTGCATCACATAGACCAAGATATGAGATATCCATTTAGCAAAAAAGAACATAAATATACACAATTCATCAACATTATTTCTAATTCATCCAACAAGGTTTACATTACATAGTTGAAGTCCACAAGAGTACTTATTTAATCAAAGATCAATAGCTACCTACAAGTGATGTAGGGTAAATTAGTTTCCACCCGACCATAGGCTTAGCTATTTATTCTATCCCTTGTACCTGTTAGGGTTAGGGTCGACCCTAACCCATTTAGTAATATAATAAGCCCAAGGGGTCCCGTAAGATTCATGATTATTTTGTTTAATAAATAAATATTATAAGCATTGTAAGTGGTTGACCCGCATTATTAAAAAAAGGACCAAAATTAGTTATAATGGGTCATAGCTAATAAATAAAGTGGTTAAGCTGCATTATGAAAAGGACGACAGGTGGGTTGGGGTTTTGGGTCTCATGAAACTATGTATTTTTGCAGATAGTAAGGTAAATCTTATCTTTTGTTGTGTAATCAAGCTCTGCTCTACTAGAGGTTGCCCCCTTGAAGAGGCAAGCGAAAAATATTGTTGCAAATATTAATAGAATATTTCCATTTCCTATCATCTCATTGTGTTATTTTCTATGGTATCTCTGGCATATTTCACACTTTTGATATTTTTTGCAGGTCAAGCATACTACTAGTGGTATCATAGCACTTTCCTGGGCTAGTTGCACTACCCATTTTATCAAAAAAGAGAGGCTAAAAACGTGTTTCGACGTCTTTAAAATACAAATATTTTTTGTTATGTGCATGAACATGCAGTTGGGGAAACATACACACAGGAACTATAGTAGGTGGTCACCTTTTTTGGATTCACTTGTAACCCCAATTGGCACCCATTTGAGTAGTAACGCATCAGAAAACACCTTTACACAAATTGTTCTTCCACATACCTTTGGTATTTTTGAATTCTCCCAAGGTTACCCTCAAACCAACCTTAGATAAGCTATTGACGGTCTTGTTGCTACAATACACCAAGAACAACACTCGAGGTGATTAATCACATGTACCATGGGTATTTGGGTAGTTTGACTAAGGGCACAGTCCATCCTCCTTAGTTAGCACTCTGAAATATTGGGTTGAGTACTATTATTGGACCCCTAACATATATCACAATCTGTAGCACTTGACACTCCTTACTGCCACAGTTCCCTCATTTCTTGTTATTTTCCATCACCTTTTGCAGTATCTAGAAGTTGGGTTTTTTTCCACCTTAGTCTTGATTAATTTGGATAGCAAAATTCCTACACATTTTGTAGTATCCAACAATTGAGGTTTCTGCCGCCACAATATTGATCAGTTGGGACTGCCAAATTCCAACACATTTGGCAGTATCGAGATTTTGGGATTTCGGTTTCTGTAGTATTGATTACCTGGGAGTAATACTCCTATCAGAGTAAAAAAAAAAATTGTCTAGTCCCAAAATTCTACTTGCAAGAGACCTAGCCCACAAGATTCAAGACGACAAGTTGATCATAGTGATGCCATTCACTAGTAAGCACCCATTTTTTCCACAGTTCCATTTTTTTCCAAAGTGATTTAAAGTGACCTACATCAAAAAACTCCTTTTGTCACACCCATTGCAACCATACTAATTTTAAGTATCTGAGAAATTTTCACTAGGAAATTGTATGGTAACTATGAGGGCTTAAGCTATGGAAAACCTTGAGAAAAAAATGCAAGACCTAGAAGAAAACATGACCACGAAAATCAAAGATGCAATTGTAAAGGCCTTGTCACCCATCCATAATATCATTAAGGCTAAATAATCAATGTGGGAGGGGAACCACGAATTTGTCCACTTGGAAGGAGAATCTAGCCACCATTGTTATGAGGGGTATCATCATTTTCGTGTGGGTCACCCATATTCTAGCAATACAAAGACACCCAAGATTAACATGCACAAATTTGATTGTTCTAAACCGATAGTGTGGGTGGTAAGAATGGAACAATATTTTCAACTCAACAATATATGAGATGATGAAACCAAACTACATGTAGGAGTTCTCTACTTAGACCAAGATCCCTAATAGTGGCGGAAATGGCATCATAAATGATACAAGAGAAATCCAACTTGGAATATGTTCTCTAAAGCCATTTGTGCCCATTTTTACATGGACTCACATTTTTAGGGTCACTTCACGAAGCTCAAACAAGCTAGTATAGTATGAGACTACATCACAACATTTGAACAACTTTCCAGCCAGACCGAGGGCCTATGAGATACCTTTTATATGGAATTTTTCATAAGTGGCCTCAAGGAAGCTATCTAGGCACATATTAGAATGCATCAACCGAATATTTGGTTGGAATCTTGCCACAAAACTTTAGATTCATAAAATTTTATTAATGCCCAATCCAATCATCCTTCATTCATATCAAAATCATGTCCCACCCCTACTAGTGGCCCCACCCAAACCCTTAAGGTGCAAAAGGTGTCGCCAATAGAACTGGTCGAAAGGAGAAGACAAGGACTGTGCTACTATTGTGAGGAAAAATATTACCCATGCCACAAATGTAAGGAACCAATGTTATTTCAAATTGACATGACTGAGAATAGCCCATTTTAGAAATTGTAGCAAGAAAGGCTTAGTTTGACTTGTGCCTTAGTCAAATTGAGAAATTCAAATTTCCACATCAATATGATGACTTGGATTGCAGTTATCTTGAGTGACATGGATTTTTTACTTGGTTAGATCAACAAATTCAGGTTTGCAAGCTTGGAGTAGAGTTGTGCATGTAGTGATTGCTAAATTTTAGCAATATAACTCATTTATTTTTAGTTTAACTCAGTTAACTGAGATCTAGTTAATAGTTGAGTCAGTTGAAGGTCAGTTGAGTAGTAAAATTGTTGTTAACTTAGTGATCTCTCATTTAAACTAGCCAATCAGGTAAAAATAGCCCAGACATGCATGAAATTTGAATTTCCTAGATGGAGTGGAGGAAAAGGCACTTTGTGGTCATCAATTGTATACTAGTTGAGCATTCAAGCTTGAAAATTAAGTAGGTGATCTACTCCTTCGGAATTGTGAAAGGAAATAAGGAATTCCCCTATTATTTAGGAGCTCAATTTCTCCTTGACTGCACAAAAAGATAGGAGGAAGTGGGAGCCTTGAATTTCCTAAGTGTTGGCCAGAGAAAGGAAATCAACAGGAGAATAGGTTTATAGTGCAAGGTGTGCTTCCGGATCGAAGTAAGACATTTTAATATTTTATCATTATCATTCGATTAATGAAAATAAATGGTGGGGTTTTTTTTCCCATTTGAGTTCCCCCGTAAAATAATTGTTCTTGAGGTTTTTATGGTTGCATGTCATTGCATGTGTTTCTAAATTGTGATTTTTGTCCTAGAGAATTGTAGAGGAAATTTGTAATCTCTTGTTTTTTTGAATTCATCAGTAGTAGAAAATTTCTATTAATTTCTACATGGTATCAGAGCTCAAAATCACAATAGAAACTAGTTAATAGATATCCTCCCTCAGAAATTTTGATTTACAGATTCAGTGAAGAAATTTTCTTAAGTGCAGGAAATTTTTTTTCAACGGATTGAGATTGGAGTATGCCCTGGAGGGAACCTCGAATTTTGTAGCTTGGAGGGACAGGATGGAAGTTGTACTCAATGAAAATGGAGTTATGGAATACACCAAAGCTCACATTCTGGCATCAGATGCACAATAGTTAGCCCAGTGGAATAAGGATACCTTGAAATCCAAGAGGATCATCCTGGAGAATGTGAGAGACCACCTAGTCTCGAATTTACATTGAGAGAAAAATCCATTTGCTATGTGGAATACCCTCACTGAGTTATTGGAAAATAGAAGTGATGTTAGGAAATTGGCATTAAGGGATAATCTCAGAAAATTTTTATTATAGAAATATTAAACCATTCCACATTACCTCTCCAGATTCACTCAGGTTCGAGATGAACTTGGAGGTGAAAGAGAAAATGTGTCCTATTCTAAGCTAGTGAGCCTAGCTCTCCTAGGCCTTCTGATATCCTGGCACAACTACCAGGACTATGTAAATGGAAGGGACAAATTTCCAAATTGGGAGAGACTTTGGTTTGATTTGGTGTAGGAAGAAATTTGAAGGAACACTAGAGATGGAGTAACATCTAAAGCTTAGGAGGAAGATTATTTTCCTTGGTTTGGAAGGGAAATAAGGCCCAAAGAAAATCAGAGTCCATCCAAAACAATGGAAAGAAGATGGATCTAAGCAAGATAAATGTTTTCAGTGCCATGAATATGGGCACTATGCAACAAAATGTCTGCACAAGAAGTCTAACAAGAAGCCTTCAAGAGGAGCAAGAAGTGAAGCATTTTCGTCACAATTCAAATTAGACTTCACCCCAAGTGCTTGCATTGAAAGCACTACAACAGGGAGCGTGTGATATCTAGATTTAGGTGCCTCGTTCCATATGAAAATATGCAAAGAATTCTTCAGTATCCTAGAGGAGAAGCATCTCCCGATGCACATAAAATTTGACGATGATGGGAGGTAAAATACCAAAGGAATTGGAACTATAACCTTTAAGGAGTTAGGTTCCCATATTCATTTGAAATATGTCATGTATGTACCTGGGTTGAATAATAATTTGATATCTGTATTTGTATTGCAGGATAGAGACTATGATGTTGTTTTTAGTAAGGGAAAAGCATTTCTAAGACATGTAACTATCGAGCAAGTGAAAAAAACTGGAGTTAGAGTGAAAAATATCTACAAACTTGAGGTGGAGGATTGAGCTACACTGAGTAGCAAGGTAGAAAATGTGCAGAGTCAAGATGTTGGAGAGCTATGGTATAAGCGCATGGGACACTTACACCATGGAGCCTTAAAAATCATGCATCTGATTACCACTGGTCTTGATAAATGCACCCTTGACCAAAATGATGTCTGAAAGGGATGCACATTGGGGAAATATGTCAAATCCACCTTCCAAGGCTGAGATAGTAGAGCGGGAGAAATCATGGAGTGAGTCCACTCTAATATATGTGGACCATTTTCTACAACCTCTACAAAAAAACATAGGTATTATGTAATTTTTGTTGATGATTTTTCTAGGAAATGCTCAATTTTTTTCACGAGAAAAAAAGGATGAAGTGTTTTCCAAATTTGTTGAATTCAAAGAATTGGTTGAAAAGGAGACTGGAAAGAAATTGAAATCCATGTGTTAGGGTCCAACCCTAACCCTTTTATTTATGTAATAACCCCAAGGTCCCTATTCAAAGTCATAGTTAGTTAGTTGAATCAATAAAGCCCATAAGCGGTTATCCACATTAATAATAAATGTAAGTGGTTGACCCGCATTATAGAAAATGGATCACAATTAGTTATAAACAGGACATAGTTAATAAATAAAGTGGTTAACCCGTATTAAGCAAGGGACCACTAGTAGTTATGGTTTTGGATGTTAGAAAGCTATAAATAATATTATATATAAAGGGAAGAAGCATAGAGTGTTATTGCAATTCAACTTTCCTCTAGTAGAGGTTTCACCCTCGAAGAGGCAAGTTATCATTGTATTTTGATTCTAAATAATAAAATATTTTTGTAGCTTTTCTCAATTCATGTGATGTTTCTGTGTTTCTGGAAATATTGTTTTGTATTTCTGGCATTTTTTTATCATAGGTCAAGTGCATAACAAGTGGTATCAGAGCACTTTCCAGGGCCAGTTGTACCTCAAATTTTTGAAAAAAAAAGTCCTAGAGAATTTTTTCAACATCTTTAAACCACGAGATTTTTCATTGAGAGTATAACCTGCAGATATGGGGAGGAATTCCTCCAGTAACTACAAGAGGTGGTCATTCTTGTTGGACTCCCTTGTAACCCTTGTGGATACCTCTTCAAGTAGAAATTCATTAGACATAAACATGCACAAACTTCACTTCCATGTACCCTTAGGTATATCGGAAGCTCCTCTACGGTAACCTGAAGCTTAACCTTAGATAAGTTGTCGGCTGTTTTTGTAATAAAGTAAATTGAGAACAACACTCGGGGAGATTACTCACATGTACAATAGGGTAGACGAAAGTACTACTAAGGGTACAATATATCCTCCTTAGTTAGCTCTCTAAAATATTGGGTCAAGTACTTTTTTGGGCCCCTCTGTATATCGTGATCTGTAGCACCTGCCAGTCCTTTGTGACCATAGTTCCCCTCAGCTATCTGAATATCATCCCCTACCTTTTCATCCAAATAAGATCCATCAATTTGGGTTCAGTCTCCGTTGTACAAATCATGTCTAGCATTTGGGATTCTACTGCTGTAGTACATATCAAATTCAACAATTGGGGTTTTCACAACATAGATCAAATTCTTTGTGTAGTGATGGTTTTGGCTGCCATAGTTGAGATAAAAGTGTCATAGAAAATTTTGCAGTGGAAACACTTTGGGGTTTTTGTTACTAAAGCCGAGTCCCGATTTTTTCATGATATTTGGCAGTATCAAGCATTCTAGATTTTGACCACCGCAATATTGATCATATGGGAGTGAAAATCCTTTTGGAGTAAAAAATAAATAAATCTAGGCTATCACGAGATTATTTCAAGAGACCTATCCCATAAGATTCAGGACGGCGAGTTGATCACAATGGTACCATTTAGTTGTAAGCCCCCAATCTTCATGTGGTTCCAAAATTTTCCCGACGTGAATTTAAGTGATCCACATCAATAGATTCTTGAGCTTACCCTCTTTCCGACCATACTACTCTTAAGTAAGCCCAAAATTTGATAGGGACTATTGTATGTAAGGTACCATGTATCAAATTATGGCTGCAGAGAAGGTAGTGGAGAGAATTGAAGCCCTCGAGAAAAATTTCGATGACTTCCAGGTGTTATAATCAATAACAATTAGGTTGGTTAGCATGTCATTTTTAGTTAGGTATAATGTGCTGGTCAAATAAATTCATGAAAATTGATAAAATTTTATGATTGGTCTATAGCTTTAAAGGGTTCAAAATGTTTTTGTCTCATGTAATTAAGGTCTTGTCATAGGAAAAATTTCAAAAATTCACATACATTAGGTCAAATAAATCATTTTTGAGATTTTTTACCTTTTACCTGAGTCTACATCAATTTATGTGAAAAACAAGTTGTTTTCGCTATAGACTCACCTGACAATTCTGTAGCAAATCTTCCAACTTTCTAACTGAATTCGCTACGAAATCATGTTTTTTTGCAAGTGGTGTGGGGATCGATGAGCTGTCTTTTTTTAGTGGTTAGGAGTAAGTATGTCACCATGTGCCTACCTGTTATGAGTTATTATTCGGTTTATGACATGCTTAGTCATCATTACATCACCATCATTTTGTTTTCCTCTCCCACTTTCCTTTCCTTATTCAGCCTTCATGCATTCAAGCCTAATCACTTACCTTGTCATCCATGTGAGCTGATTTTGCTATCATTTCCATGTTTTTATTTAGATCTAACTGTTGTCATAAGGTGATTTTTCAATTCTATCCACAAACAACTTGCTTTCAAAGGTAATCTTTTGTAGGTGTCAACTTCCAAAGAAGGCAACGCTATTTTGGAGGAGATGGCCACACATACGAAAACCAAAAAAGGAGGTTCAGTAGTTATATATGAGCCTATGGACCTGAAATTGGTTATGGAGGGTCCATGTTTTTCAGAGGCTTTCACCAATGCTGGCTGCATGTGTTTCTGTTAGAAGATACAAGGGGATTGTTGTGTTTTTTGACTATTTAAGCAGTCAACTTCAAGAATTTTTTCTGGGTAAAAGGAGATGGATACTAAAAACCTGAGAGAGGTTATTTTCCAACATGAATCAAATAACATTAACCTCTTTCACTTTTCTCACAGGTGTTACAAATTGGGATATCCTAATATGCCTTTGGGTTATGTTTTCATAGCGTGTTTTTTCCCTATTTTAGACATGTTTTTCAAATGCAGATTTTTGACATTTGGAGATGGTTTCAAAAAAAAAGAGAGGGTTTTCTTTAGAACGAGCTCATTTACAAAAAAATCCTCTCATTTTGTAACATCTATCAAGGACCGGGATATAGGAGCTCATTTCTAACCCCTAGTTTTCAGAAAAATAGGTCCATTTTTATTGGTAGATGAACCTGCTGAAGGTGAAACTGTTGCTTCTAAGATTTCCTTATCATGCTTTATATCATCATCTCACATAGGCATGGAATTTTTTTGGAGGTGGAAATTGAAAATTTCAAAATATTCATTTTATCAGGCAAGTTCGTAGCGTACTCCAGGCTTAAAGTCGAGTTTTCGCTACGAACTCACTGAAAATTAATTTTTGCTATATATTCCATTTTTTTCACAAAGGGGGTAATTAAAAGCATGTGTTTAATTTTTTTGACTTGGTGGACACCCTTAAATGAGCAGAGAAGTCAAACAAGTTGCAAAAAAGGTCAAATGAAGAGTGCTACAGACTTTTGCTACGAACTTGCCTAAAGTCCTATGTTTTTGCAACGAAGGAGAATTTAAAAAAATTTCAAGCATTAAAGGAATTTTTGAAGCACATTAATCATAGGGATTGATTAAAGAGTATGAGTGTAAACTTTTTTTAGTGAGAACATTCATTATGGAAGGTGATTGGGTTGTCAGCTCATCAATTTTGGACACATCATCAACTATGACATCACATCCCCAAAATATGAGGAGCAGACCCTTGATGTTAGTTTGGTTGTTTTATTGTTTATTTATGGCCATTTTCACCTTATAAAAAATGGTTTTACTCGATAATTTTCATCATAAATGGATCAAGTAAAAGTTGTTAGTGAAATAAATAGTGTTAGAGTCCTAGTAGGTTTTGAACTCTTGAAAACATAAATATCACTAGATTCCCTCCTTGTAATTTGTTTCTTGTTTGGATAAGGTATCTTTGGAAACATTCGAAGGTCTAGCCAGCTAGCATATTATATGTAAAGATATCTAATTTTATAAATAAGCAGATAGGAGGATTAGAAAGGGTTGATTGATGTCATGCTACAAACTACTTTTGTAATCTTTTTTTGTTAGTAATATATGGTTGCAAAAAACTTCTTTGTCACCTGAGATTCATCATGTATTCTTCTATGTGTTTGTCCTACATGCTCTTTTAATCTTATTTCAGTTTAATTTGTGTGTAATTACTTGGAATTCAAAGTTAAACATGCTCCAACTTCCTTTATGCATCTAGTCTATTGCTTATGTTATGTTTTGATGAGAATACACATGCCTCAACTTCCATGAGAGATGTTTTATATGTGATTGAGCTTCCATACTGACTCCATGCCCAATGGTAGCCATTTATTTGCATCCTTCACCTGCATAAAAAAAATCAAATCACATTTAAGAGTTAGCCATGTTTTTTTATCTTTATCTATTGAATACCATTCTTATCCTTAAGAGATCCCTCTCAGTTTGGAAAGGCTAAGTTCCAGCCAAAAGTAGGTTTGAAATAGTTACTCTGAATTGATTGTTGAAGCAACCCATCAGCCTCAATTTAGTCATAACATTTTGATGTGTCTTCCAGGAGTCTGAAGACATATTTTCCCGAAATTTTGTGCTCAAACAGAAAGAATGAACTCTTGAAGGTAGCAGAAGCTCAGAAACATTCGAGGCTGCATTCTACCTTGGCGAATCCATTCTTGAAGAATTCATAAATTCATAGCTTCATGGTAACACTACTAGGAAATGAGAGAATTAGATGCATCTACAATTTCTTCAAGGTACACATGTGTGGAATTTTCAAAAATTTATGAATTTCCAAATCTTTTGCCCAATAATGCATATCTTTTAAGTATTGGCCCTAAGTTTGATGTAGAAGATGTAAGCTTGAATTTAGAGCATGTATGAAAGTTATGTGACTTTACTGAGCTCCTTAGATTCAAACAAGAAAATGTGTTCATTAGGCTTTTATATGATTCATTCCAAGGAAAGTGTAAAAGCTGGGTGGAAAGGTTACCTATTAGATATATTAAATCATTTTCAGTTTTTTGACTTATTTTCTTGGAAACATGGATGGAGAAGACATAATTTGTGGTGGGCTCTCTTTCCATTCATGAATTCACAGGATGGTGCTCTGATGTAGAAGTTAGTGAGAACTTTTCTTCATCACTTTCAAGTTTATTTAAAGTCATATGAAGGAAATCCTAAAAATAAGATCATATTTTTAGATGAATTGGCTTGTGAGCTTCAAAAAGATATTGAAGACGTTGAAGCTCAGATTCAACCTTATCACTTTCAAGATCATATGCAGCATGTTGAAATTGTTTTCCAGCCAAAACAAGTAGATGAGCTATTGTATTTTGACATCAATATGGAGAAATTAAAAAAAAAAAAAAATAGATATGATGACACACAGCTGAAAGTATATGATGATATGGAAAATAAGTGTGAAGTTTTCAGCTATGAGAATTTCTTTTCTCAAGATTTTGAAAATATTCATCAAAAGGATCATATCCTTATTGATCCTGTAGCAGACTATATGGAGAATTTTCCATCCTGAGTTTTTAGCCATGTCTTCACTGTAAGAAACAGATCCATTGTCATTTTCCATTATATTTTCTAATTTCGATTATGTTGGCGCATTGTGAAGCAGTCATTTTATTTCAAGAGCTACTTGATTAGGTTCACTGGCATTTTTGTGTCACTTGATTCAGTATTTTCTCAGCTGTATAGGGTAGGTAGGTATGTGTGTGAATAAGCTCAAGTATTCTGATCATCTTTTCAGCATATACAGATTTAGTTTTCAGCTTGGATTGTAGTTTTCAACAAGTTTTAGCCCAACGAGAAGTCCATAAATAATTGGAAAGAACATCATCAAAGTCATCTTTTCAGTTTTCAATAAGGCATGGGAGTTTTTGGTTCTTTGTTGCACCACAAGGGTGCATCATCCCCAGTGGAGCCACCGTTATCATCAATAACAATTAGATTGGTTGGCATGTCATTTTGTGTTAGGTCTAGTGTGTTGGTAAAATAAATTCATGAAAATTGATAAAATTTCATGATTGATCTATAGTTTTAAAGGGTTCAATATGTTTTTGTCTCATCTAATTAAGGTATTTTCATAGGAAAAGTTTCAAAAATTCCCATACTTCAGGTCAAATAAATAATTTTTTACATTTTTCACTTCTTACTTGAGTCCACAGTGATTTCTATGCAAAACAGGTTGTTTTCACTACGGACTCACCTAACAATTCCATAGCGAATCTGCCAACTTTCGAACTGAATTTGATGCGAACTCATGTTTTTTTGCAAGCGGTATGGGGATTGATGAGTTGTAATTTTTTAGTGGTTAGGATTCAGTATGCCACCATGTGCCTACCTATTATGAGTTATTATTCAGTGTATGACATGCTTAGCCATCATTACATCGCCATAATTTTGTTTTCCTCTCCCACTTTCCTTTCTTTATTCAGCCTTCATGCATTCGATCCTAATTACTTACCTTGTCATCCATGTGAGCTATGTTTTCCACCATTTACCTATTTTTATTTCAATCTAGCCGCTATCATAAGGTGATTTTTCAATTCTATCCACAAACAACCTATTTTCAAAGGTCATCTTTTGCAGGTGTCAACTTCCAAAGAAGGCAACGTTGTTTTGGAGTAGATGGCCACACATAAGGAAACCAAAAAAGGAGGTTCAATAGTTAGATATGAGCATATGAACCTAAAATTGGTTATGGAGGGTCGAAGTTTTGCAGAGGCCTTCACCAATGCTGGTTGCATGCATTTATGTCAGAAGATACAAGGGGATTGTTGGGTTTTTTGACTAATTAAAAAGTAAACTTAAACAATAGTTTCTGGGTAAATGGAGATGAATTTTAAAAAAATTAGAGAGATTATGGTCAAACATGGATCAAAATAACATTAACCCCTTTCATTTTTCTCACAGGTGTTACAAATTGGGAGATTATAAGATGTCTTTGGGCTCTATTTTCAGAGTGTGTTTTTTTACCTTTTTTAGACATATTTTTCAAATGAAAATTTCGTACATTTGGAGATGGTTTTCAAAAAAAAAAGAGAGGTTTTTCTTAAGAAAGATATTTTTTACAAAACCCTACTCCCGTTTTGTAATAGCTATCAAGGATTGGGAGATAGGAGCTCATTTTGGACCTCTAGTTTAAAAAAAAAATAGGTCCATTTTTATTGGTACATGAACCTGTTGAAGGTGAAATTGTTGCTTCTTGAGGAGGGTATGATGTATTTTGAACCAAGTTTGCCTTATCATGCTTCATCTCATCATATCACACAACCATGGACATTTTTGGAGGTGGAAATTGAAAATTTCAAAATCTGCAGTTTATCAGGCAAGTTTGTAGCGTACTCCAGGCTTAAAGCCGAGTTTTCGCTACGAACTCGTTGAAGATTACTTTTTGCTATAAATTCCAATTTTTTTTATAAAGGGAGTAAAAAAAATCATGTATTTAATTTTTTTGACTTGGTGGACACCCTGAAATGAGCAGAGAAGTTAAACAGGTTTCAGAAAAGGTCAAATGAAGACTGTTACAGACGTTCACTATGAACTTGCTTAAAGTCCTCTGTTTTTGCAGCGAAGGAGAATTTCAAAAATTTTCAAGAATTAAAGGCATTTTTGAAGCACATTAACAATTTTTATTGATTAAAGAGTATCAGTGGAAACTTTGGTTAGTGAGAACATTCATCGTGGGAGGTGATTGGGTTGCTAGCTCATCAATTTTGGACACATCATCAACTATGAAAACACATCCCCAAATCCGAGGAGCAGACCCTTGATGTTAGTTTGGTTGTTTTTTTGTTTAGTTATGGGAATTTCACCCGATACAAAATGGTTTTACTTGATAAGTTTCATCATAAATTGATCATGTAAAATTTGTTAGTGAAATAAATAGTGTTAGGGTCCTAATCAGTTTTGAACTCTTGAAAACAGAAATATCACTAGATTCCCTCCTTGTAATATGTTTCCTATTTGGATAAGGTGTCTATGGAAGCATTCGAAGGTCTATCCAGCTGGCAGATTATATGTAAAGATATCTAATTTTATAAATTGGCAGATAGGAGGATTAGAAAGGGTTGATTGATGTAATGCTACAAGATACTTTTGTAATCTTTTTCTATGAGTAATATACAATTGCAAAAAACTTCTTTGTCACCTAAGATTCATCATGTATTATTGTATGTGTTTTTCATACAGGCTCTTTTAATCTTCTTTCAGTTTACTTTGTGTGTAATTACTTGGAATTCATGGTTAAACATGCTCCAACTTCCTTTATGCATCTAGTCTACTGCTTATGTTATGTTTTGATGAGAATACACATGCCACAACTTCCACGAGAGATGTTTTATATGTGATTGAGTTTCCATACTCATTCCATGCCCAATGGTGGCCATTTATTTACATCCTTCACCTGCATAAAAATCATTCAAAGAACATTTAACAGTTGGCCATCTTTTTTTATCTTTATCTATTGAATATCATTCTTATCCTTGAGAGAGCCCTCCCAAGTTGGAAAGGCTAAGTTCCCGCCAAAAGTAGGTTTGAAATAGTTACTCCAAATTTATTGTTGAAGCATCCCATCAATGTCAACTTAGTGATAACACCATTACCACTGAACTCATAGAAGCATTAGCTACCCTACATATGTCTGACGAACCCATGAGGGAAGAACATAGTGTTGATGCACACGTAGAGGGAGAATCTAGCCATAACATTCATTTTCATGGAGGTCACCAATATTCGAGCCATTAGACACCCAATATAAATATGTACAATTTTTATGGCTCTAACCTAGCAGTATGGGTGGCACAAATGGAACAATATTTCTGCCTTAACAATATCTAGTAAGATAAAACTAAACTACATGTGGGATATATTTACTTGGACTAAGAGCGATGGAAATGGTGGCAATGGCATCATTGATGCTATCCAAGGAAGCCAACTTGGAACATGCTCTCAAAATCCATTTTTGATCACTTTGATCGTGAATGTCACTTTTTGGGTCGCCTCACTAAGCTCAGGATTGGCCATCCAGATTGAAGGAATGGGAGATGCCTTTTACTTGGAATGTTTCATGAGTGGCTTAAAGGAAGCCATCCAAGCCCATGTCAAAAAGCATTACCCAACTAGTTGGTTGGAAGCATGCAATAAGGTCGTAGAGTTACAAGTCTCTTTAAATTCCTAACCCAAGCGTCCAAATTTTGTCACACGGGCATGTACCACCCTAGTTATTGGCCCCATCCAAACACTTAAGGTTCAAAAAGTGTCGCTGGTAGAAATGGCCAAAAGAAGGAAACGAGGAATCTTGTACTACTGTGATGAAAAATACTCCCCAGGACATAAAATCAACAAACCAAAATTATTTCAAATTGACACTATTGAAAACATCTCCACTGATGAAGCTCCATCCACTGAAGTGACTACGGAGGAAGATGGTGAACCCCTAACAGCCCCGAACACTGATACTCTAGCTACACCCAATGAGATGGTTATCTCACTCCATGCCCTGCCCAACAATTCTTCTCCCTATACTATCAAAATCTGAGGCTTTCTTAAAGATAGGCTAGTATTTGTGTTGATTGACAGTGGCAGCACACACAACTTTTTCCATAAGAGAGTAGCATAAGAAGTTCATTGTTTTGTCAGGGCGGTATCTAATTTCCAAGTCATTATCACTAATGGGGGACCATGAAATGTGAAGGCCACTATGAAAATATTAAGCTTCAAATGGGGGATTATCACCTCAAAACCCACGTGTTTTGAATTAAAATGGGCGGTTATGATATTTTCTTTGGTGTTGAATGGCTCTGCACACTAGGCCCTCTCACAACAGACTTCTAGGAGTTATATATGAGCTTTAAGTAGAATTACCATAGTCATACACCGCAGGGACTCCAAGCAAGTGCTCCTACTATCATCAACTCACATCAAATGGAGAAGCTTTTAAAAAAGGGCCATCATGGCATAGTAGCACAATTTAATGCCATTCATTACATTGAATCCACTGCTCCTCCCATTCATCCATATATGCAACAGGTATTAGATTGCCACCAGCGGGTCTTTTAAAAACCTAAGGAGCTCCCACCCTCGAGGGGTGAAAATTATCATAACATCCCTTTTCCCATAGGTACCTAGCTGCCAAATGTTTGCCCCTATCGATATCCTTTTGCCCAAAATAATGAAATTGAAAAAATCATCAAGGAACTCCTCAAATTTGGTGTTATTCATCCCAACACCAACCCTTATTCATATTTGGTGGTCATGGTTCTAAAGAAAGACAGTGAATGGCGCATGTGTACATACTTTAGGGCGCTTGACAAGCTCACTATCAAGGACAAATTTCCTAACCCAATAGTTGATGATATGCTTGATGAACTACATGGTGCCAAATTTTTACCAAGTTGGACCTCTGCTCAAGTTATCACCAAATATAGATGAAGGAAGTTGACATTCAAAAGATAGCCTTCTGAACTCATGAAGGAAATTATGAATTCTTGGTCATGCCATTTGGCCTCTGTAATGCCCTGTCCACTTTTCAGAGCCTGATGAACCAACTTCTAAAATCATATCTTCGAAAATTCTTCCTGGTATTTTTTGATGGAATTATCATCTACAACATAACATGGGACACTCAGCTTTACATGTTGACCAGGTATTGAAACTGCTCCAATATCATGAACTATTTTTCAAATTATCCAAGTGTTCCTTTGGCATGGAAGAAGTAGAGTATTTGGGATCGATTGTGGGTCGTGAAGGAGTGAGGGTTAATCCAAAAAATATTAAGGCAAGGAAAAATTGGCCCCAACCAGAAACCTTGAAGAGATTGAGGGGATTCTTGGGTCTCACGGGCTACTATCACAAATTTGTTTGCAATTATGGACGCATTTCCTGACCCCTCACTAATCATCTAAAGAAAAATTCATTTCTTTGGACTGACGCAGCTCAATAGGCCTTTTTGGCTCTCAAACAAACCATGCGCTCCACTACAATATTGGCCCTACTAGAAGTTACAAAAAATTTTGTGATTGAATGTGATGATTCAGGTACGGGTATTTGCGGAGTATTAATGTAGGATGGTAGGCCATTGGCTTTCACTAGTCAACAAATCAGTGGAAATAATATGAGTCCATCTACATATGATAAATAAATGATGGCCATCTTACATGCAATAGACACTTGGCGAGCATACTTATTGGGGCGTTGTTTCCAAATTTGCACTAACCATCATACCCTAAAATATTTCCTCGAGTAGCATCTATCATTTCCACAACAAAATAAATGGGTAGAAAAATTAATGGGATATGATTGTGAGATGATTTACAAGAATGTGCATGAAAATGTAGTGGTCAATTCCCTATCACACCAATTTGAGGATGAGGGCACCCTTTTATCCTTCTCTCTACCAATACCATATTGGATTGAAGAAGATTTTCATGAATGGTTCTCCCACCCCTCTCTATCCCAGCTCATTAATATATTAATATCATATCCTAATTCCTTAGAGGATTACTCTTTCAAGGATTAGGTAGTGCTATCCCCAACCTCCACTTTAAAAACCCTCATCTTCGAAGAGCTTCACTCCCTTATGGTTGTAGGAAATGTAGGCTTTCAGAAGAATTATGCACGAGCATGCCACTCTTTCTTTTGGACCAGCATGAAGAATGACATTCTTACTTTTGCAGTTGAATGCTATGTATGCCATGGAAACAAAGGGGAAAAGATCACGATAACGAGAACCTTACAACCATTATCACTCCCCACTTCCATATGGACATATGTTTCCATGGATTTCATTACAGGTCTCCCAAAGTCAGGCAAAAAATTAGTAATCATGGTTGTTGTTAAAAAACTTTCCAAATATACTCATTTTTGTGCTCTACCACACCCATTTACCCTACATTGGTGGCTCAAGTTTTCATGGAACAAATATTAAAACTACATGGCATGCTGACTTCCATTATGTCTTATCGAGACCCCACTTTTACCAGCAATTTTTGGCAAGAAATTTTCAAGCTACAGGGAAAAAAAATCCAACTGTGTACAACTAATCATCACAAAACTCATGGTCAAACAAAAGCAATTAAAAAATGTTTAGAGACCTATTTGTGGTGCTTCACTTCAGACAAGCAACATTAATGGGTAAAATAGCTACCTTTAGCTGAATGGTTGTATAATACTTACTATCATGAAACCACCAAGATGATGACATATGAGGCAAGGTATACTCAACTCCCACCTTCACCAACTTCTTATATCCCTGGATGTTCCAAAGTATAGGTAGTTGATCAAATCCTGCAGACCCGTGCCGCCATGATCTCTTATCTCAAAGATAATATACATCAATCTTAGTATATAATGAAGCAATAGGCTGATCAACATCATTTTGAGTGGTCATTTCAAGTAGGTGACCAAGTGTTCCTGTGAATGCAACCTTATATGCAGACCTCTCTAAAAGAAACATGATGCCCGAAATTAGCACCTAAATTATATGGGCTTTATCAGGTACTCCAGCATATAGGAGCAGTCGCTTACAAACTGGTCATACCGACTACTACAAAAATCCACCTAGCCTTCAATGTATCCTACCTCAAGAAAGTTGTCGGGTGTTGAAATTTGGTTACCGGGGGACAGGTGGTTCCCTAAGGCTTTGATCTTTGGCCTAGGGAAAAGTGTCCAAAAGAATTTAATTTTTCTCCTAAAGTGACTTTATAATTTTTATAAATTCAAATCTAATTTTAAAGTGACTTTAAGTGATAAAGTTACTAAAGTCTAATTTTAAAGTGACTTTAATAAAGTCAATATTAAATTAGTTGGCAAAGTAACTTTGGAAATAAATGACTAAGTGGGTCTTTATTAAAATGGGGTGAATTAAAAAATAGAAAGTGAGATTTAAATGAGCATTTAATCTCAGCCCTAGATCTCAATCTATTTCAACCATTGGATTTAGGGATTCCCCAAAAGTCACTTAGGGTTAGATTAAAGGAGGGAAAGGAGGAAAAGGTCATTCATTCTTTCATGAGCAGATTGAGAGAAGGGGAGCAAGAGAGCAAGGGAGATTTCTAGGCAATGAGGAGGAGGAGGCAGCAGCTTGGCACACTTTCCAAGGCAACATTTCAGCAAGACCGTACAGCTGAGTTAGCACAGTGAAAGGAAGAATTTTTGGGCACGGTTTTCTAGAAAAGGAGGCCGTACAGCAAGGCCGTACAACAGGCCGTACAACAATATTGGGCATAGAAATCGAGGCAGCAGAGGGCTGTTCCGTACAACAAAGTTCTGCTGTGTTTTTGGCACAAAAATCGAGATTTTGGACAACAGTATTTATTGTTGTTTGCACAGATTTTGAGGAGGCTGTACAGCTACATTTATTGCAGATTTCTGGGCACGAAAATCGAGGAGGATGTACATCATTTATTGCTGTTCTGTTTTTGCTGTTTGCACATTTTCCGAGGCAGTGGTTAAGCACGGAAAATGAGATAAGTTGTAAAGTTTGTTTGCTGATTTTTTTGCTGAATATTTCTCTCACTGTAAAAAGCATTTTCCAGAAATAAGAAGGAGCTTTCGAACTGGTTTTCCCCAAGAGTTGTAGGGGGTTTTTCCAGGGTCATGTTGACCAAAAATATATGTGTCAAAATGTGTGAATGACTGTTTTATGTGCGCTGATATTTATTTCTGCATTTTCCAGCATTCTGTAATTTTTCCAGAATTTGTGTTTTCAGCAAAATTTATTTTCCAGCTTGTTAAATGTATGGATATGGGAAAGGGCATTTAACTATTTTGGAGTAATAAGGTGAAACTAAAAACCAGGGTGGAAAAACAGAAATTTCTACATGGTATCGGAGCTTGAGTGCTGAAAGAGCAGTTTGGGACAGCAAGGAGAAAAATACAGCCTGTTGATTTTTCACTCAGAAAATTCCAGCAAGCTGATTTTTTCACAAACAGAATTTTTACCTTTACTACAGCAGTGCTATTTTTCAGTTTTAGGACAGCAGGATGTCTTTGGGACTGAGGGTGGAGGATAGGTTGGATGGGCATACCAATTACAATGTTGGGAAGGAGAGAATGCAGAGTATCTTTGAGGAGGCGGAAGTCTGGGACATAATGGTGCATACCACACAGAACCCTGTAAATGTGCCTACTGATGCTACTCAGTTGGCAGCATATAATAAAAAAAACAACAAGGGTAAGAGACTGATTCTAGATGGAATCAAAGACCATTGCATTCCTCATGTGAGAGGAAAGAGAAATGCTCATGAGATGTGGACAGCATTGTCCAATCTCTACCAGAGTACCAATGAGAACCAAAAAATGGTCCTGAAGGAGAAGCTGAAGACCATTAAGATGGGCAATGATAGTGCAGCTGGATATCTCACAAAGATTACTAATGTGAGAGATGAGTTGGCAGCGATTGGAGAGGCCATTCCACCCACTGAGTTGGTGCGGATTTCAGTGAATGGCCTCCCCCGTTCATGGATGAACTTTGCCGATGGGGTTTGTGCACGTGAGACCCTTCCCACATGGGAGAGGTTTTGGGATGATTGCATTCAGACAGAGATCAGGAAAGGTCAGCTTGGGGCAGCCAAGCCAGTTGAGCATGATGAGGATGTAGCACTGTTGGCAGGACGCAAGAAAGGCAAAGGGAAGAAGCAGGCTTCCACAAGCAATGGTGGGGGCAAAGGCAAAGGTAAAGGTAAACAGGATAACACACATAAGGACTATTCCAAGGTGAAGTGTTGGAATTGTCAGAAGATGGGACACTATGCAGTTGTGTGTCCGGAGAAGAAGAAGAAGAAGGGGAAGAACCAGAGCATGGCAGCTTCAGCAGAGGTTGAGGACTTTGCAGATCGTTTTGACCGAGAGTTTGGGTTCACTGCGTGTGAGTCCTCTAGTGCGGGATCATCTGCCATAGAGGTTAAGAGGGAGCATGCATTTCCCTCGATTAGCGATACCTTTTGGGTATCTCGATGTGGAAAAGAAGCCACGTCGATGACAACCAACAAGATCACGCAGCGCTTAGAGAGCATCACATAGAGGTAGTACTCGGTGATGACAGAAAGCCAGCGAGAGCGTTTTCATAGGAACATCGACATTTTAGAGGAGTCCAACCTCCTTGAAAGTGTCGATGTTCTATATGTTGTGGATGAGGAAGAACCAATTTATCTGCCCCGCCCTAGGATTTTGCGCGGATATGAGGTAATCGTTTAGGGGAGGACAAAGGATGGGGAGTTCCCAGGGGCACCTAGCCGATTCAAATGATAGAGAAAGGCGCCATGCAAAGGCAAGTTTGCATCTCCAAATTTCTTTGGTACTGGCGTAGTACCCCACGCGTAGCTAGCGTTCGTCAGTGAGATTTGGCACCGCAAGATGGGGCACATGTATCATGGAGCCTTGAGGACTTTGAGGGAGATCACTACAGGTGTGCCAGATTTCAGTACTGATCACTTTGATACTTGCAGAGGATGTGCGATGGGCAAGTTTGCCAAATCCCCTTTTCCCAGCAGTGACAGCAGAGCGACTGGGATACTTGATTTGATTCATTCCGATGTGAGCAGTCGGATGTCTCATGTTTCCTTGAGTGGATATGAGTACCATGTCTTATTCATTGATGATCACTCCAGGAGGACCTGGATTTATTTCTCGAAGACCAAGAGTGAGGTCTTCAAGCAGCTTTCTGTGGAGTTCGTAGTTCTTTTTGAGACATGCATATGTTTGAAGATCAAGTCCGAGGTCGGATAACAGAGAGGGCCATCCTCCTTGGAGAGTTTGTTAATTATTGTGTGGAGGCAGCATTAGAGGGAGTTCACCGTTCTTTACAACCCCCGTAACTGTCATGGAGAGGAAGAAATCGTATCCATCGTGAGGTTTCAAAGCCATGTTACATGACTGGGGTTGCCATTGTTTTTGTGGGCGTAGGCCTGTAACACAGCTGTTTATTTGCAGAACAGGAGTCCGCATCGTGCCTTTGGGCACATGACTCCGGAGGAGGTTTTTTCTGGGAAGAAGCCTGATATTGGTCATCTTCGTATCTTTGGGTGCATCACATACTCCTACATACCCAAGGAGAAGAGGACCAAACTAGAGCCCACTGCAGAGAAGGGTATCTTTGTGGGCTACAGTGAGACCTCAAAGGCCTTTCGGATTTACATTCCTGCACAGAGGAAAGTTGTTGTCAGGCAGGATGTGAAGTTCGAGGAGGACAAAGGCTCCTCCGAGGCCGGGAGCAGAGAGTCCGGACCGGCCCGCACCCTCACACAGCTGAGTCACCAGGATCCGCGCGGTGGACTTAGGATCCGGAGGCACATCTATGACGGCGTCGTGTCCGCCGCGCGTGGTCGCGCAGCCGCAGGGTGGGGTGCCGGCGAAAGAGCAAGAGTGTCCACATAGAGCAACATCGGGGAGTCCACCGAGGATACCACACTTGTGACCAGCCTTTCACAAGTCTGTGTGCAGCAGAGGACAACAGAACAAGGAAACAGATTGTGCTCCGATGAGCTGAGGAGGAGGAGTCGGCCTCCAATGGAGGCGATGCCGGGGAAGAGAGGAAGCCCCGGCGAAGCCTGTGGACACCTTGAGAGATGCCACATCTGTTGCTGAGCCTAAGAGGCCGGTCAGAGAGAGCAGACCACCTGAGAGGTTTTGTAGCTATATGGCAATGGCTACCAGCATCCTTGACTCTGAGCTTTCTAGCTATGAGGAGGCAGCTAGCCAGCAGGTCTGGAGAGAGGCCATGCAGGAGGAGTATTCTTCTATCATGAAGAATGATGTTTGGGAGGTGGTGGCGAGGCCTGAGGGAAAATCCGTGGTTACTTCTAGATGGCTTTACAAGGTAAAGCATGCTGCAGATGGCAGCATTGAAAAATTCAAAGCGAGGTTTGTGGCTAGAGGGTTCTCCCAGGTAGAGGGAGTTGATTATGAGGAGACCTTCGCTCCCGTGGCTCGATATACTTCGATCCGCTCCATTATATCGATAGCAAGAGATGGGTTGGAAGATCCACCAGATGGATGTGAAGACCGCATTTCTCAATGGCTTCATACAGGAGGAGGTGTACATTGAGCAGCCACAGGGCTTTGAGGTGCATGGGAAGGAGTCCCATGTGTGCAGACTGAAGAAGGCTCTTTATGGCCTGAAGCAAGCTCCCAGAGCTTGGTACTCCAGGATAGATACATACTTGCAGAAGATGGGTTTCACAAAGAGTGAGGCAGATCCGAACCTTTACTATATTGTGATAGGTGAGGAGCCTCTCATTCTGGTGCTGTATGTAGATGACTTGGTCATTACAGGTGCAGAGAGACTCATAGAGCACCGCAAGAGAGATCTTGCGGCGGAGTTTGAGATGAAGGACATCGGCTTGATGCATTACTTTTTGGGTTTGGAGGTGTGGCAGGAGGAGGGGCATTTCTTCCTGGGGCAGGGGAAGTATATTGTGGATATCCTTGGCAGATTCCACATGGAGGATTGTAAACCCATGTCAACATCGATGATCACCAATTGGAAGAAGCTTCATGCTTCGGATTCCGAGTTGGTGGATCCCACATTGTACAGACAGCTGATTGGTTCCTTGATGTATTTGGTCAACACTAGACCAGATATTTGTTTTGCAGTCAACACGATGAGTCAATTTATGTGTGAGCCTAGGAAGGTTCACTGGGTGGCTGCAAAACACATTTTGCGATACTTGCAGGGGACAGTGGATTATGGTCTGGACTACAGGCAGGGGGATGGAGTGAGATTGGCAGGTTACACTGATTCTGATTGGGCAGGTTGTGCTTCTGATAGGAAGAGCACTTCAGGGTGCTGTTTTGGGTTGTCACGGTGAAGCTGGTGTCAAGGTTCACCCTAAGCAAGAACAAGAGTACTGAGTTCACGGGCGTAGCATATGGCAGCCGCCTAGCTAGTCGGAGGCCATCCAAGTCATAAGATGTTGTTTGGCTTATTTGGTCAAGCGTTGAGACCTTCAGTGATTTACTGTGATAATCAGAGTTGCATTCAACTCACGGAGAATCCAGTATTTCATGACAGGTCAAAGCATATTGGGATCAAATATCATTTCATCAGAGACTATGTTCATAAGGAAGTTGTGAAACTTGAGTATATTCCACCATGCACATGGTGTTACAGATATTCTTACAAAAGCCTTACCACGGGGCAAGCATGTCTACTTCAGAGACAAGATGGGTGTGGTGAGGAACACCTTCCTCGGTAAGAGGGAGTGTTGAAATTTGGTTACCGGAGGACAGGTGGTTCCCTAAGGCTTTGATCTTTGGCCTAGGGAAAAGTGTCCAAAACAATTTAATTTTTCTCCTAAAGTGACTTTATAATTTTTATAAAGTCAAATCTAATTTTAAAGTGACTTTAAGTGATAAAGTTACTAAAGTCTAATTTTAAAGTGACTTTAATAAAGTCAATGTTAAATTAGTTGGCAAAGTGACTTTGGAAATAAATGACTAAGTGGATCTTTATTAAAGTGGGGTGAATTAAAAAATAGAAAGTGAGATTTAAATGAGCATTTAATCTCAGCCCTAGATCTCAATCTATTTCAACCATTGGATTTAGGGATTCCCCAAAAGTCACTTAGGGTTAGGTTAAAGGAGGAAAAGGTCATTCATTCTTTCATGAGCAGATTGAGAGAAGGAGAGCAAGAGAGCAAGGGAGATTTCTGGGCAGTGAGGAGGAGGAGGCAGCAGCTTGGCACACTTTCCAAGGCAGCATTTCAGCAAGACCGTACAGCTGAGTTAGCACAGTGAAAGGCATAATTTTTTGGCACGGTTTTCTAGAAAAGAAGGCCGTACAGCAAGATTGGGCACAGAAATCGAGGCAACAGAGGGTTGTTCCGTACAACAAAGTTCTGCTGTGTTTTTGGCACAAAAATTGAGATTTTGGACAGCAGTATTTATTGTTGTTTGCACAGATTTTGAGGAGGCCGTACAGCTGCATTTATTGCATATTTTTGGGCACGAAAATCGAGGAGGACGTATAGCATTTATTGCTGTTATGTTTTTTCTGTTTGCACATTTTCTGAGGCGGTGGTTTAGCACGAAAAACGAGATAAGTTGTAAAGTCTGTTTGTTGATTTTTTTTACTGAATATTTCTCTCACTTTAAAAAGCATTTTCTAGAAATAAGAAGGAGCTTTCGAACTGGTTTTCCCCAAGAGTTGTAGGGGGTTTTTCCAGGGTCATGTTGACCAAAAATATATGTGTCAAAATGTGTGAATGACTGTTTTATGTGTGCTGATATTTATTTCTGCATTTTCTAGCATTCTGTAATTTTTCCAGAATTTGTGTTTTCAGCAAAATTTATTTTCCAGCTTGTTAAATGTATGGATATGGGAAAGGGAATTTAACTATTTTGGAGTAATAAGGTGAAACTGAAAACCGAGGTAGAAAAACAGAAATTTCTACATCGGGAACAATTGTAGGGTTGAAACAAGTCTACCGAAATTAGATGAGGAAGGCTCACTTTGGCTCTGACCTGAATAGGTCCTTGATACTCGCGAAAGACATCTCCATGCCCGCACGATCAAGGAAGTCCTCATAAAGTGGAAATACACCTCTCCAGAAGATGTGACGTGGGAACCAATCACTATTCTTCAGCAGTTTCCACAGCTTCAACCTTGAGGACAAGGCTTCTTTTGATGGGGGAGGGCATGTTAGGGTCCAAACTTAACCCCTTTTTTTATGTAATAAGCCAAAGGGGCCTAGTTAGAGTCATAGTTAGTTATTTGAGTCAATAAATTCCATCAGAGGTTTATCTGCATTAATAATAATTGTAAGTGGTTGACCTGCATTATAGTAAAGGGATCACAATTAGTTATAAATGGGATATAGTTAATAAATAAAGCAGTTAACCCATGTTATACAAGAGATCACTAGTGTTTAGGGTTTTGGATGTCATAAGCCTATAAATAGTTTTAGATAACAAGGGAAGAAGCATCTAGTCATATTGCAATTGAACTCTGATCTATTGGAGGTTTCCCACTAAAAGAGGCAAATGAACATTGTATTATGCTTATGAACAATAAAATATCTTTGTAGCTTGTCTCAATTCATGTGATAAATTTTTGTTTCTAGAAATATTGTTTCATATTTTTGGCATTTAATTATTGTCACAAGTCAAGTACATAACACCCTGAGAAGTGACAATGCAGGATAATTTGTTTCTAGCACCTTCAAGGACTATTGAGCCAAAGAGGGTATTATAAGAGAAATGATAGCGCCCAATAACCCACAACAAAATGGGGTGGATGAAAGGAAGAATAGAAGCATAATGGGAGCAGTAAGATCCATGTTGCATGATCCAAGACATCCATTACATCTATGGGAAGAAGCATGAAACACCAAAATTTATTTGCAGAAAAAGAGCCCTCATAGAATACTTGGCATTATCACACCCGAAGAAGATTTATTTGGGCGAAAGCCAAATGTATCTCGTTTTCAAATTTTTGGAGCTACTGTGTATTTTCATGTCTAAAAGGATAGCAGGAACAAAATGGATCCTACAGCTGAGAGGGGGTTTTTTGTAGGATACACAGAAACTCCACATAACTATAGGGTGTATTTTCCCTCACTCAAGGTGATAGTAATGAGGAGATATGACAAATTTGATGAGGAGAAGGCTACGAGATGATATTTAGAGAAGGATATGAGTATCCCACTAGAGGAGGAACTTCTAGTTCCTAAGGAGGAGCCTCATGCAGAGCTTCAGGAGGTTGTGGAGAAACCACACGTGGAGAAGTAGACAAGAGGTCAAGTGGAGGCACCCTCTCAACCATAAGCTTCTACAAAGGGGAGGAAGAGAACCAAAGAAGCTGACAAGTTGGTGCAAGATAAGGAGCATGTGGGAGCTCCTACATCCTTGCGTAGGTAGAGGATATCACTAAATAGGTATAATTGTTACATGGCACTCATGGTAGAACTCATTGATTCCAAGCTTTCTTCATTTGAGGAAGCAAATTCTCAACCAATCTAGATTGATGTCATGGTGGAGGAGTATGGTTCCATCATGAAGAAAAATGTATGGTAGGTGGTTGCAAGACCAAAAAACAAGTCAACGGTTGGTTCCAGATGGATCTATAAAGTGAAGCATGCAGTCGAGGGGAGCATTGAGAAGTACAAGGCCAGATTTGTGGCCAAAGGCTTCTCTTAGGTAGAGAAAATGGACAATGAGGAAACATTTTCACCAGTGGCAAGGTATTTCTCCATCATAAATATTCTAGAATATTTTGTGCATATGGGATGGAAGATCCACTAGATGGATGTGAAGACCGCGTTTCTCAATGGTGTTGTTGAGGAAGAAATTTACATAGAGGAGTTGGAGGGATTTGAGACATATGATAGGGAGACACATGTGTGTAGACTCAGGAGAGCCCTTTATGGTACACTCGAATCGACACATATCTCATTAGATTGGGCTTCACCAAAAGTGAAGTAGATGCCAATCTCTATCACATTGTGGTAGATGGAAAGTTGCTTATCTTGGTAGTGTATGTTGATGACTTGATACTTACAGGAGATGAGTAGTTGATCCACTCTTGCAAGGAGGATCTTGCAAGATATTTCCAGATGAAATAAATGGGATTGATGCATTACTTCCTTGGGCTATAAGTATGGCAAGGTGATGGTGAGTTGTTTGTGAGTCAGGGGAAGTATTCCTCTAAAATACTACAAATATTTTGTTGATATTTTGTGTATTGGGGTAGCATCAGTTGTGCTCTAGGTCCCAAATTTTGAGGAAGGACTAGAGTTCACCTGATCTACAAGACCATAAATGGATTTGGGAAATTTAATCTGGTTTAGGAGATATTAAATTAATTAATTATTTAATGTATTTCCTAAGTTAAAACTTAGAAAATAAAATAATTAAAGTGAATTTAATTAAACATGTGATGAAATTGTCTTAAGTCACACGGATCAAGATTTTTTTTAATCTTAGCCATTGATTCAAGAGTTGATCATGGCCGTTGATTTGTCAATGAGAAAAGTATAAAGGAAAGGCTTGGGGTCATTTGTAAAGACACATAGAGGTAGAGCACTGAAGCTAAGCTGAGATTCTAGGACAGGGTTGGCTAAGAATACTCAGAAGTGTTTCAGCTGCAGAGAGAGGAATTTAGACCAAGGGGATGATATGATCCCAGGGTCTAGAATACACAAGAGGCAGAGAAGATATCAACTCAAGGACAACACAGAGGAAGGCAGCAGAAACAAGGACAACGTAATTTTCAGGAGACCCTTTAGGGGTTACGCAGAGACCCCTAGGGGCAGCGTAGTGACTGCGTCACCCATTCTTGGGTAACACAATCCCTTCCAAAAGCAGCGCTGAGGGTTTGGAGGCCATCCAAGGCTGACGTAGAGGCTTTCAAGGGCTTCAGAGGCTGACGTAGAGCCTTTCAGGAGTAGCGCTGGGGTTTCTAGGCATAGATTTGGCTGAGTTCTGTAAATCCCATTTGAGGGTGTGGATCAATCATTATTTTTGCCCTAGATCAGCCAATGAGTTGTAGATCTAGAGTTTTATCTGTTAGGTGTTCTAGATCTGGAACCCAGAGTTATGTATTCATAAATATTCTTAATAATATAACCCTCCAACAGCCAGAGACCGGTTTTCCCACCTTGGGTTTTTCTGGGGACTATTTGTCTAGAAAAAACTGTCACTTTATCAATGTGTGCATGTGCTTATTCTAGATCTTGATTGGTAGAGATCTGTTATGTGTTTTGCTTCGACGTTAACTTGAATTTATTCAGTTGATAACTTATATAAGTAGGAGGAGCTTAATCAGACTAACAGTAATAATTTCTACATAAGATATAATATTCATAAATTTGTACATGGTATCAGAGCAATTGTAGATCTAGAAGGGTCACCAGCTGAAGAATCTGAAGGATCTAGCTGCAGAAGGAAGCTGGAAAAGTAGCAAAGAAGCATATATGAAGGGACATCGCAGTTTTCAGGAGCAGATTCACGCAGAGGGAAGGGTGACGCTATCCAGCGTTGTGTCCTAGAAAGCCCAAGAAATTACTGCGCAGAGGCAACTCAGAAACAACGTTGGTTGGGTCTGAAGCTAGCTAGTGTGATTCAGATCTGAATCTATCAGATCCAGAAAAGTCTGCAAAAAATTTGCAGAAATTCAAAAGAACTGGTGGGGTTAAAACTTTGAATATTTGAGATTTTTAGCCTTAGCACAACTGAAAAAGATTAGAAAGAGATCAGCTTCTTCAGAATTTTCTTGCCAAAGGAAACATAGAGTTTGATCAGAGGATCAAAGAAGAAGTTGAATCATAGTTGATTTGGTAGATTTCCAAGGAGGGAAATCAAATGTAAGAGGGAGCAGAAGGCACCTATTTCACCAAGGGCCTTAGATCCATTTCTATAGCAAAGAGAAAGGGAAGTTCCAACACATTCTGAGCAGATGGCTCCTCATGAACTGCATGATCAGGATAGGCTAGAGGGCCTCTCAAACATTTTAGCATGGAAAGCAAGGATCTTGATTGTCCTTGAGGCGTACAATCTAAGAGACCATGCAGAGTAGACTCTGGCCACACCGACAGATGCGGATCTCTTACGGAAGCGTAGGGAAGATGCTGGGCATGCCAAGCAGCTGATAATGGATAGTATCAAGGACCATATTGTACCACACATAGCTGAGAAAAAGACATCTAACGAGATGTGTAAGGCCTTGACTTCCCTATATGAGGGAAAATCAGTTCAAAGGAAAATGTTGTTGGAGACCCAAATGAGGTCATTCATGATGACCAAGGGAGAATACATGGAACACTTCCTCTTCATACTGCAGGAAATCAGGGATCAACTAACTACAATGGGTGCAACCATAAATGATGGAGTGATAGTCAGGACTGCACTCAATGTAGTCATGGATGAGTGGGAAACCTTTTTCCAAAGTATCTTGGGTAGAGCGGACCTCCCTGATTGGGACAACTTGTGGTCAATCCTGCAGCAAGAAGAACTACGCAGATTCACCAAGAGGCATCACAACCCTATGTTGAGTAAAGTAAAGAAGGAATATGAGGAAGATGTAGCCTCACCATCAAAGAGGCAGCCAAAGAAGAAGAAGGATTTTTCAAAGATCAAGTGTTTTCAGTGTGGTGAAATGGGACATTTTGCCAGCCGTTGTCCAGAGAAGAAAAGGGACAAGGAAGCATCTTCTTCCAAGGTAGTTGTGGTAGATGATAGGTCAAGAGATGATGCAACCATGAATGCTCATGAACCATGGAGGTGGGGTGACATGGACATGTAGAAGAGATATATGGAAGAGAGGCGAGATCCTTGAGTAGCTCATCTCTTGGATCACAAGCGAGCTACGATAGCCTTAAGATAGTAGTGGGACCAGTGGAGTAGTGTGTGCATAGGTCACAGTTGAAGTAGAAGCAGAGGCAGATCAGAAGACTAGAAGAGGGAGCGTAGAGAAAAGCAGCAGAGTAGAATCAATAGAAGAGTAGAGGCTGATGTGACTTTAGCAGTGTAGAGCAATGCTTCTTATGTAGTGTAGAGCTACAACAGCGCAAAAAGCTTCAGAGGGACAACGTAGTGCAGCAAGAGCGTGGTAGATTTCAGCATAAGGAACTGATGTAACTGCAGTAGTGTAGAGGGAGTCTAATTACACAGGTAGAGTTGTAGTTGTGCATCGTTCTTTAGATGCCAACATAGATCTGTAGCCTATGGAGCTTCAGTGATGAGGATGTAGCCCATCTGATTTGTTTTTCAAGATTGGGCAGGAGATTCAGTTGTTTCTCTCAACAACTAAAGTTGCAGTGCAACATATCAGCAGTGGCAGTGCTATGAGCAGCACAAATGCAACATATTGAGAGGGAGCTGGAGTACAGTGGTTGCAGTGGTAGTGGCAGAGTCATGGGCAATAGTACAGAATTGCAGCATCAGTGCAGAGTTGAGTGGCAGGAGGCCAAGCTTCAACAACACAGAACCAATACTCAAAGTCATGTAATTCATAGTGTGATGTATTGCTAGAACACACCCTTGATGCTAAGAGGAAGTGTTGACATTTTTTGTATTTGGGGTAGCATCAGTTGTGCTCTAGGTCCCAAATTTTGAGGAAGGACTAGAGTTCACCTAATCTAAAAGAACTAGAAATGGATTTGGGAAATTTCATCTGGTTTAGTAGATATTAAATTAATTAATTATTTTAATGTATTTCCTAAGTTAAAACTTAGGAAAATAAAATAATTTAAGTGAATTTAATTAAACATGTGATGAAATTGTCTTAAGTCACACGGGAAAAGATTTTTTTTAATCTTAGCCATTGATTCAAGATTTGATCATGGCCATTGATTTGTCAACGAGAAAAGTATAAAGGAAAGGCTTGGGGTCATTTGTAAAGACACACAGAGGCAGAGCACTAAAGCTAAGATGAGATTATATGGTAGGGTTTTCTGAGAATACTCAAAAGTGTTTCAGCTGCAAAGAGGGAATTTAGACCAAGGGGATGATCTGATCCCAGGTTCAAGAATACACAAGAGGCAAAGAAGAGATCATCTCAAGGATAGAGCAGAGGAAGGCAGTAGCAGCAGCAACAGCAAGGACAGTGTAATTTTCAGGAGACTGTCCAAGGGTTACGCAGAGACCCTTAGGGGCAGCGTAGTGAATGCGTCACCCATTCTAGGGTAACACAGTCCCTTTTGGAGCAGCGCTGAGGGTTTGGAGGCCATCCAAGGCTAATGCAGAGGCTTTCAGGGGCTTTAGAAGCTGACACACATCTTTCAGGAGCAACGCTAGGGTTTCTAGGCCTAGATTTGGCTGAGTTCAATAAATCCCGTTTGAGGGTGTGGATCAGTCATTATTTTGGCCCTAGATCAGCCAATGAGCTATAGATCTAGAGTTTTCTTTGTCGGGTTTTCCAGTTTTGGAACCTAGAGTTGTGTATTCAAAAATATTCTTAATAATAGAACCCTCCAACAGCTAGAGACTGGTTTTCCCACCTTGGGCTTTTCCGGGGACTATTTGTCTAGAAATAACTGTGTCACCTTGTCAATGTGTGCATGTGCTTATTCTAGATCTGGATTGGTAGAGATCTGTTATGTGTTTTTCTTTGATGTTAACTTGAATTTATTCAGTTGATAACTTATATAAGTAGGAGGAGCTTAACTGGATTAACAGTAATAATTTATGCATAAGATATAAGATTCATAAATTTCTATAGATTTCATATGCAGGATTGCAAGCCTATGGACACACCTCTAGCTACAAAATAGAGAGAGGAGCATGTTTCTTCAGTAGAGGTAGTAGATGCTACCATATACAAACAACTTGTGGGATCCTTGATGTATCTGGTGAACACAAGGCCCAACATATGATATGTAGTTAATTAAATAAGTCAAGACATGGTGAAGCCTACCAAGTTTTATTGTTAGGCAAAAAAGAATGTGTTAAGATACCTTAGAGGCACAACCAAGTATGAGTTGTGGTACAAGAGGACAGAGTGAGTGAAGCTCCAAGGCTTCACTGACGTAGATTAGATAGGTATTCCATCAGATATGAAAAGTGCTTCAAGTTCTATCTTTAGCATTGGGTCTGCAACTATATCCTGGCATTGCAAGAAACAAAGTTCTGTGGCACTCAACTCAATAGAGGATTAATACATGGTTCCAAGTCAAGCAACACGTGAGGCTATATGGATAAGGACAATACTAGTGGCCATTTTTGGCCAGGAGATGGATTTGACGGCGATTTATTTTGATAATCATAGTTGTATTAAACTCTCTGAGAATCCAATTTTTCATGATAGGTCCAACAAAATTGATATCATGTATAATCACTTGCAATATTGTGTGCATAGGATAATTATGATGCTACAATACATTCCAAGTGGGAGTGGGATACAGATATCTTGAAAAAGGCATTGTCAAGAGGAAAATTTGAATTCCACAAGTGTCGAATAGGGGTGGTTCAAAATCCATTTCTTGCTAAGAGGGAGTGTTAGAAATTTTAGCAAGAAAGGCTCAATTGGACTTGTGCCTTAGTCAAATTGAGTAATTCTAATTTCCAAATTAGCAGGATGACTTCGATTGCAGTTATCTTGAGTGAAATGGCCTTGTAACTTTGTTATATCAACAAATTCAAGTTCGTAGGCTTGGAGTAGAGTTGTGCATGTAGTGATTGCTAAAATTTAGCAACCTAGTTCAGTTACTTTCGATTCAAATCAATTAAATAAGCTCTAGTTACCAGTTGAGTTAGTTGAAGTTCAATTGAGTAGTAGAAATGTTGTTAGCTTAGTGATCTCTAAGTTAAACTAGTCAATCAGCTAAAAATATGCTAGACATGCACGAAATTCAAATTGCCTAAATGGAGTGGAGGAAAAGGCATATCATAATCATCATTTGTATACTAGTTGAGTGTATAGGATTAAAAATTAAGAAAGTGAACTATTGCTTAGGAATTGCGGACGGAAATAGGGAATTCCCCTATTATTTGGGAGCTCAATTTCTCCTAGATTGTGCAAGGAAATAGGAGGAATTTGGAGCCATGAATTGGCCAAGTTTTGACTAGAGCAGGATAGTTAGCAGGAGAAAAATTTTACAGTGTAGGGTGTGCTTTGATATCAATGCAAGACATTGTAATAGTTTCTTATTCTCATCTGATTAATGAAAAGAAACGGTGGGGAATTTTTCGCCAGTTGGTTTCCCTTATAAAATCATTGTGTGCTTGTAATTGAGGGTTTCATGTAATTGCAGAATCATAGAGGAAATTTTAAATCTCTTGTTTTCAATTTGAATTCATCAGTAGTAGAAAATTTCTGTTAATTTTTATAACCCATACGATGAGGCATAGCCTGTTGAAGTGTTTAGGGAGGACCCAGTGGATCCCCATGATACTACAATAGATAATACAATAACACCTAATGAACTAGTTATATCAATCCATACATTAGCATGCATTTCTTCTCCAAAATCTCTTAAAGTCAAAGGATTTATTAAGCATCAAACGGTGGTGGTGTTGATTGATAGTGGAAACACACATAACTTTGTCCATAAATGGATTGTTGAGGTTGTGCATTTTTTTGTGTGGGAAGTATCCAATTTTTAGGTCCTTAAAGCTGATGGGGGGACCATGAAATGAAAAGGCGTTGCGAGAACATAAAGCTCTAAACGGGGTACTATTACCTTAAAACACATATGGTTGTCATTAAAATGGGAGGTTGTGACATCATCCTTTGAGTTGAATGGCTTCAAACACTAGACCCGATTATCATGGAATTCCAAGGGCTATCAATAGGGAAATTTTGAGGTCTAAAATGGGCCTCATAAGGAAATTATAAATTAATAGTGGAAATAATAAAACAATATTAAATTACATCATCAAATTTTAGAGGGAAAAAAGAAAAAACTACCTTTTCAACTCGTATTTTCAACTTATCTCCCTATCTACCTATGGGTTTACTCAAATTTTGAGCGGGAAAACTCATTGGATGTAGAATTTGATTCCTCATCCAAGGAGTAGCCTTGTTTCCTACTTTTGATGGACCCTGCTACATGAAAAATGAGAAATAAATGAAAAATGTGGTTGCAATCACGTATTTTAATGCATTTCTCATTTTTTGTGTAACAAGGTCCATTGAAAGTATGCAACATGGGTACTCCTTGGATGAGGAATTAAATTTTGCATCCAACAAGTACTCCCACTCTAACGTAGAGTAAAACCTTAGGGAGATAAGTTGAAAATACAAGTTGTAAAAATAGTTTTATTAGTGTATTATTTTTTAATCTTTTTACCCTTTTACCAAAAAAATGGTGGATCATCTCCCATGGTTGACATCATCATATTGAATCCTATTAGTTCTTATAAATTTTATTTTGGTTGTACATTTTTCATAGGCGGCCCATTTTAGACCTCAAAATTTCTCTAATGATATGAGCTTCAAACATAATGGACACGCTCATATGCTCTTAGGGATTCAGGTAGGTGCTCCTATCATCACCAACTCTCATAAAATGGAGAAGATTTTAAAAATGGTACACCATGGGGTATTTTCTCAATTCATTGCAATCCCAACTATTTAATCAAGCTTGGCAACATTCATCGAGATTTTCAATAGGTGTTGACTCAGCATCAACAGGTGTTTGAAAAATGCAAGGATCTAACCCCTTCTCAAGTTGAGTATGATCATAGCATCCCTTTGATTTTGAGTAGCAAGTCACCAAATTTCCATCCCTATAAGTATCCATTCACACAAAATAATGATATTGAAAATATTATTAGGGAGCTACTAAAAGCAGGAGTTATTCATCCCATCGCCAACCCTTACCCATCCCCAGTGGTTAGCGTCTTAAAGAAAGATGGGGAGTGGCACATGTGTCTCAAATTTAGGTTCCTCAATAAGCTCACCATGAAGGATAAGATTCTTATATCAGTTTTCAATTATATACTTGATGAACTCCATGGTGCCCAATTCTTTATTAAGTTGGATCTTCGTTTGGGATATCACCAAATCATAATGAAAGAACTAGACATTCCCAAGCCAACTTTCAAAACCTACAAAGGTCGATATGAATTTTTGGTTATGCCCATTGGTCTTTGTAATGCCCAGTCCACCTTTGAAAGTGTCATGAATCACCTTCTCAACCCATACCTCAAAAAGTTTGTCTTGTTCTTTTTTTATGATATAGTCATCTATACAAAAACATGGGAAATACATCTTCAACATGTTGACTAGGTATTGCAACTTTTGAAGGATGATAAATAATTTCTCAAATTTTCCTAGTGTTATTTTGGAATAGAAGAGGTGGAGTAATTGGGACACATTGTGGTCTGTGAAGGAGTACAGGTGGATTTAAAAAATATTTAGACAATGCAATATCAGCCGCAACCTTGGACCTTGAAAATTCTACGTGGATTTTTGGGCCTCACAGGATACTATCACCAATTTGTCAAAAATTATTGATACATTGCTAGAACCCTAATGAATATTCTCAAGAAAAATGCATTCCTCCGGATAGAAGCAACTCAACTGCGCTTCTTGGCTCTCAAACAGACCATGTGTTCCACCACAGTTTTGGCCCTCCCATATTTTACAAAATTGTTTATGATAAAATGTGATGCCTCAGGGACTGGCATTAGATCAACCTTAACAAAACAAGGTTGACCAATAGGCTTCACAAGGCAACAATTAAGTGTAAAAAATTTTGTTCAATCTACTCATGAGAAAGAAATTATGGTCATCCTACATGCAATAGACACTTGGCGACCATACTTACTTGAACATGTTTCCAAATCCAAACTAACCACCATAGTCTAAAGTATTTTTTGAAGCGATTCTGATCCTCTCTGCAACAAAATAAATGTCTTAAAAAAATTATGGGTTATGACTATGAGATATTTTATAAGGAGGGTTGAGGCTGTTGGTGTCCGGATGTGAACAATATTCAAACCCTTTTTCCACATAAATTATCAACCCGAGGGTGTTAGTTATTTCAAGACCAACGACACAGTATATGCGAGAAAAATCACATGACCTGTTGTAGATCACAGGCTTAAATCCATAACCACACAGACTACTGTAACATCTATGAAAATGAATTTCAGAATTTAAAAAGACATTCACAACAATCAAAAGATTAAACTGGAACAACAGTAACAGAACCAAACTAAAACATGAAAATAATGCAAAGAAAGGTAATACAACACCTGATTAGAAGAGTGGGCCCAACTCTCTGATCAGGGCTGCGGAAAGCTCACAAATTACAGGAGAAACAACAAGGTGTTGTGCATTCAATTAATTGCAGAATATATTGTTACAAATTTTGTATGTAATGGTTTTAACCCCGATGCACAGCCCGCAGGCCCTCTTTATACACATGTTCAGGAAATCGCAGATTTCCTCCAACTACATATCTACAATTATATAATTTGTTGCAACAACAACCTAATTTCCAAGAAGGAAACCATGAAAAAGCCTGACATGCCGCTAGGGTGAAACAGAATGTGTTGCGCTGTAGCAACAAGTGAAGGCAATGCTGGGAATTCGGTGCCGCTCCATGACTCACAGTTGTAACCTTCCTTATTTTATTGAATCTGCAAAAATATCGGAGTTAACATTTTCAAAAAGGTAAAACTTCCTGGGCTATTACTTCATTAATCAAATATCCCATGTAAAGTAAGAGAAAGGGGTTTACCTCGTGTGTTTAAGAATAATAATGACACAAAGAGATAGAAAGGTGGGCGAAAATGGGAGAGAAAAGTATACAAATCCGGTACCCAACATCCCCCCCCCAACTGGTTTATCTGCATGTCCTCATGCAGCTCGTCGTCTCCTCAGATCTTGGTTGGACTGTCTATGACTGGAATGAAGCTATGTGAGATCATATTCTTCAGCCATTTCTGTCCCAGGGGGTTTATAACCTTCCATCAAAACAACATCCTTCCACCAATATGGACCAATGTTGTATGCAGGAGTATATTTCTCGGCTGCCAACCAAATAAGGGGAAACTGAAACCTCTGCCCCATCCATCTGACCCCATAGGTCTGAATGCATGCTACAAAACACGGCATCCTCTCTAGAGCCCGTGCAAAGTTAGGTGCTCCAAATGGATCTCCTCCTCTGACAGCTGAGGATGACAATATCCACCTTCTCTGACAACTGTTCAGCGCTTCCTTACAAAACATTGTAATCTGTACGACACATAGGTCAGCACATGATTTCTGGGTTGCCAACATGTGTTCTCTACGCCCCTCAATCTGTAGAAATGTGTAATGCTTGTTATAAATGTTTAATGACTGGCCATGTTCCTTCCTCATCATTAGCGACCTTTTGACTTGGTTCTCTTCAAACGTATCACGGGCCTTTCTCCACTTAATCTGATTGATGGTATAGGAAGTAGAAGCTCTTAAATTAATGTCCCCCACGAATGGAACAGGGTTAAAAGAATGATCATGCCTAAAGAAATACCCATGCATGTGGAGCTCGCACATTAAGTGTTTTCCTATGATATCATAAATTTTTAAGATATAGAGAAATTGAATGGGGTCCTTGATCTCGTACCAAATCTCCTTATATATTATTTCAAGACAAAATAAAAGAAATTGTTCGTGAAAAATTAAGGCATAGCTATGTGCAGGAGGTTTGCAGGCCATTACCTGCTGTGCCAGGGAGAACATCTTCTCCTTATCTGATTGCAGCAGCTACACTTGTTCTTCCAATTCTTCTATTCTGGCCTTTTGTTTAGCATGCTTCAGTTGAGCCTTATCTAACTAGTCTATGTATCTTGTGATGATCCCGACAGCCTGTTCTCGAATCTACATTGTTTCTTTCTTATGGTCACTCGCAGCAGACTGCCACTTCTAGATTTCAGCGGCCAAGATAAATTCTTGGCCTTCAAACAACTTTTCAATCGGGCTAGTCTATGTAGCTGCAGAGGAGACCTCAATTTTTGGCTTTACTGCCCTCCATTTGTAGATTTTTACCTTATTTTTCAGTCGGGAAACTTTCCTTTTCAACTCCCAAACCTCCCTTTTCAATCTCATGGTTTCACTGACCTGTAGTTGATACCTCTTCTTGAGAGGTAATCTTCTTTTCTCACATTGTTCAATCAATTCCTATTTGACAATAAATTTAGTTTCTGGGCCTGTGATAGGCTCAGGAGGTGGTGGAATACTACCGGTATTATCAGTTTATTCTTTTGTTAAGCCTTTCTGGCTGGGCTCCCTATCTTTAGGGGCTTCTTCCTCTGTATTCACTTCGTGGACTCCTACCATCTGGTCAGCATTCCCGTTGACCACTCTGTGTTCTGGTGTTTCCACAAAAACCTATCTTCTTTGTGAGCCTCTGAGTGCTCCAACAGAGATTCAGCAATGACTGGACCGATATTTTCCATGTCAACAAATTTAAGCACTGGTGGAACAATTATTTACTTCATTAATCATTGGGGTGAGCGGAATCCCCTCACCTCTCTCAGCATCATAGAATGGAATGGAGAGCAGGGAATGGCTTCATCATCCATGTTTCTAGCTTGAGCCAGATTTTCATGCATTTTTACTTCATTCGGGGTCGACGTTGGTTCTTGTTGCACAACGTTGATTCCAAGGGTTGTTTCCCTTCTGTCCTCCTATTCTTTGTGCATTAATTCTTCTTCTAAGGTCGATATTGGTTCTTGTGGGACAGTATTAACCTCGCGGTTTATTCCTTCTTTATTTTCCTGTTCCTTGTGAATTACTTCTTTGTTTCCATGTTCTAGCTGAATCGTGGGCAGTTCTTGTGTAACACCCCCAATTTTTTCAATATCCATATCTGCTTGGGCAGGTGATGTTGTTTCTTGCAAAAAAACATCACTTTCCATCCCTCTGTCTGCCATTCCACTTCCATGTTCTTCATTAACAAAAGTCGATGTTGTGAAACCAGCTCTAAAAAGAGAAGAAAAGAGATATCAACGCCTTAGAAATAAGCCACTTCGAGGGAGAAACCTCCAATACATTACATGAATGAACAATTGTTGGATGATTCAAATTACAAAACCTCGTTTCTATATATAGGAGCCCATGGGGCCACAATGTAATCCTAACCGACATAACAATAATAATTTAAGGGCACAATAATAACAATATGGGGGTTACATGAAGGGTACAATAATAACAATAAAGGGGTTACACTAACAACAATAAGGGACTATACTAGTAATATAGGGACCTAACATGCCCCTCTCCTTCAAAAAGTGTTGTCCTCAACACTTAAGTAGCTTTGGGTGCTTCTATATAAAATTCTCATCCTCCCATGTATGATCTTCAATGGGTAATTTCTTCCACTTGATGAGATACTCTGAAATTGATCGATTCCGTAGCTGTCGAGTTCTTGTTTCCGTGACTGCTTCAGGTTCCAATATGATTTTTCCTTCCCCATCAAGTTCTGGCAATATTGTTTGAACGGGAAGATTTTCTGATGCAGGAGCATTCAGGCTAGTCAGCAATGTGATAGTATGGTCACATGTTGTGACTAGCAAGGGGCTGAAAGAAAATAATTTTATTAAATTATTTGTTTAAATATGTGAGAGTGTTTATTGAGGAAAGGGTATAGGTGGCTGAGTGATCCTCCTTGTATGGAGATCAGGCCAAATAGTTAGATTTATTTGGCTAAAATAGAGTTTTAAAAGCTTGATTTAGCATTGGAGTGGATTTGAAGAGATTTTTAGGAGAGATTTCTAGTTCAGAATCAGAATTGGTTCATGAACCATTTAATTGTATAAATTGTGTCTTCTTGTATCTTCAAGAGTAGTGGGGAGAGCGAGAGATTTAGTTAGAATTAGTTTGTGGCTTGGGTGATGAGAGCTCCGAGGGTGTGTGGATTGTTTTTGTTTTGACAGAAGTCAAGTTCTTGTGTAACTGGGTCTAAGGCCGAGATTCTGTCTTTCTATTTGTTATGAAATCAATTAATATTGTATGCCTTATGGTATAACGAGTGTGAAGCTTGAATATCGGTTTCCTTTGTGTAATTGCTTGAAATTGTGTTAGTCTGTGTGTTCTTTTATTTTAAATTGTAAGATCTTCTGTGACTAAAGCAAATACTGGAATAATTGGAATTTGCAAGCTTGAACAGTCTTTGAGACAGAGAATCTGGCGTAAATTAATTTCGCAGTATCTCTGAGCAGATTGATTTAATATATATTGGAATGGAAATTCGTCTGTCCGTGTCTCTTATCACATCGGTGTATGTTGAAGCGTTTGGAAAATCGATATCTGTCAGAAGAGGAAAGGCTGTAGTGTTATGAATGCAATAATCCCTATGTGTAGACTGTCTGCGTTTTAACCTGTGCGTTTTGACCTGTGGAAATCAAGATTGATTGAATTAGTGTGGAAGTTCACTCGGTTTTATGGAGATGGCAAGCAGAAGAAGCCCTTAACACGGTGAATTGGTATAAATTGTCTGTTGGAACCTTTAAACGGATCTGAAAATTATATCAGTCGTTTGTATTATGGATTGGGTCCGTGATTAACCATCGTATTGACGGAGAAGATATTGCCGAGACTATAGCAGGCAACATTGAAATTGTGATTTCCAATTCCGATTTCATCGCATCTGATCAGTGGTCTCCGATCACCGATCAAATCTCATCGGCGTAGTTTGAAGCTAAGAGCGCATTGAAGTGGAAATCTCCGATTTTCGATGGAATCGGATCAGAACTTTACAGAGTCAAAAATGAAAGCACATTATAATTGTTGATTGGCAAGTGCTAATTGAGTCGCATCGGGAAAATTGAAGAGTGTCAAAGATGGAGGCGCAATGCAAATTGCGATTGGCGACTTTCGATTGTTAAGTCGATTGTTTAAAAAGTGAATGCAATCACAGTGATTTGAAAACGCAGACAGGAATATTACATCAGGTTGTTGTGTAAGTATATTGCATCGGAACATAGTAATTCCGATCTTTTTGAAGCGTTGTTTCATTTGAATTCTGTATCAGTTGAAGCGCTGGTGTGGAGTATTTTGACATGGAATTAGATATGTGGAACCAGTTGAATAGAATTGAAAACATAGCTGTTTGAAACAAATGAAATTGATTGTATTCGTGGGTTTGTGGTCTATAGAATGCAGAGGATTTGTAATGGTCAAATGATCAAATGTATGTTGTGTGGTTTTGATTAATGACTTGTGTTAGAAGAGATAAAGGTTATGAATGTGAGGGATGGATTCGCAATGCCAGCTGCAGTACTTGACTCAATGAAAATTTGCATTTTTAATGGGGTTCCGATTACCTTACCTAGGCCCTCACTGTCTGTTAGGTCTAGTTATTAATTTATATTTGTGGATAGTTTTATACACAACAAAGATTGCTTAGGCTCTAGGAAGCAAACAGGATTTCATGAATTTGTATCTCGGGTCTTTTGAGTTGAAATACTTTTGGTCGGAATTGGAAACTTCTTCCTGAGTGTGCTGTTGCAGTTATGTATGAAAGTATATGGTGTTGCGCTTGTGTATGAAAGTATCGATGGAGATGGAGTCAAACAAATGAAATTTTTTTGGGTGTAAGTTCCGGTGGTGGTGATGACCCCACTTTGTATGGAGAGAATTAGATAAGTGTGAAATAGGAATTTCCGTTATATAAGTGCACGCTTTGTAACGACCGGGGTCTTGGCAGACATCCAAATTATCATTTTGGTATCAGAGCTAGCTTAACGCTCTGAAAGGATTGTTTTGGAAAATTGAGTTTTAAATTTAGCGATACAGCCTGCCGTGAAGTGCGGACTTAATGGAGAAGGTAGAATGCCCTAAAGGTCTGTAAGAATACAAAATGTTTAAATGATTTAAAATAATCGATTTAATTGAAGATTGTTTAAATATTGTTGAATGCAATGGTATTGATGATCAAAAGAGCAGAGATTGGGTAGGCAAAACAGCATTTGCTTACAAACAGGTTATCAGAAGGAATTGATAGTATTTGAAAGATACTTTGATGTGTCTTGAGATAAGATTGTGCAGGTCAGTGGATTTGCTGAAAGATGGAATGAGTTGTACCAGCATCATGGCATATGAAAGCAGGAGCAATTGAAGATGAAGAGCCTAAATCAAGGAGTATTGAAGAGGAGATGAGAACAACTTCCAACTGAAGTTGGGTAGAAGTTGATGAGGCAGCTCCACAATTGTGATTGTGGATAGGAGATAACAATTCCAGCAAGAAGAGTGCTGGGTAGAATTTTTAGTCAGTGAAAGGTTTGAGGAAAGAACCAATAGGTGCCAAAAGGCTAAACTCAGGAAATTTTAGTGAGGCATGAAGGATACTTGTTATAGGCGAAATGGAAAAATTTAGTTGCAGCTCACTAGTGAACAAGGAAAGTTCACCAGAGGAAGGAAAGGAATTGACTATTGATGGTCATGACAGGGGTACAAAGGAAAGTCGTAGACATAGGGAAAAGAGTGCTGAAGCAGATGGACTCAAAGGAATGAGTAAAGAAGAAAGGGACATAGAGTTGGCTTGGATGAAGGAAGAACTCGGTCATTTGGAGAAGCTGGTATTGAAAGGAATTAGAGAAAAATGGAAACAAGGATTTTATGTGGGAAAAAGAGTTAAATGGCCTATCAGAGAATTGTTTACTGGGAAATTATTACTTTGAACAACTGAGAATGAAGAAATAGAATACATCTATGAACCAGAGAAAGGATCTCTCCTTGGGGATGAAGACAGTGATGACAGTAAAGAAGAACTGATCTATGCAGATCAGAATGAGAGGAATGTGTTGACATCATCCGCACAGACAAGAGGATCTCATATTTTTGGGATTAATTATTTCTGTGAATGTAAAATTGCAGGTATGCAGCCTAAAGAATTTGAACCTGTGTATGAAAAAGTGAAAGGAGAAAAGGCAAGACAAGCAAGAAAGGAGATGCATAAGGAATTTCAAGACTTCAATTGGTGGAGGAAATTAAAAGGTATGGTTGAATGGTTATGTCTTCTTTTAGTGGAGATTTATTGGATCATATTTGAAGGAATTTTAGCATGGATAGAAGACCAATGGGAAATGGAAACAGGAAAGGAAACAAATGCATTGCATATTTATGAAGTGAAGAGAAGGAAAGCTGACACCAAGAACTTAGCTGAAGAAGGTAAGCCAAAGAAATATTTGAAAAATCAAAGTCTTATCAGAGAAGAGGAAGAGGCATTATTGTCTTATTTGGACAAACTAAGTATTGGAAGAAATTGTGTGGAACAGGAAGGTATTCTACAAACTTATGATGAAGTTGCCAATCATTGTCAAGAAGTTGCAGTCCCAGAAGTTTTCTTTGATGAGGAAGAAATCAGAGATGTTGAGGAAGAATTTCTCAATAATTTAGTGAACTATCAGAATATTTCAGAGGAGCATGAGTAGCTGATCGTTGAGGCTTCAAATGAAGAGCCTTGCATTTTTGAAACTGACATGTTGTGTATGTTTTCAGGTTTGACAAGTGATGAACAACGATTGGACAATGTGCTTATGCATGTTGATGAAGAAGTGAGATTACTGGAAGAGATGGCTGAAACAGAAAGATATTTTGAGCATGTATTTAATAATTTTGAGAATGATGGTATTGACAGGGAAATTGTCATGATTAAAGGAGCTAAAGATAAACAAATGAAAGTTTGTGATGATAATTATAATGAAGTATTTTCAATAGAAAACCAAAATGAAAATATTATGGAAACTGTGGAAGAATGCATGATGATGTTGATAGATGCAGGAGTTCAGAAATTCTATGATTCTAAAGTGAATTATTTTATTGAATCTGTAAACCATGAAGAAGCTCTAGAATACCAGAATTTTGTTCCTGTTGAAGGAGAAGATAATATAACATCATTTTGTTGCAATGGTATAAGTATAGAGAATGAAAAGATACTTCACAATGATATGCTCCAAGAAATACTAGCCATTGAACTGTTGAATGATAATCTTGTGTTAGAACAAGAAACACCGTATAATGCAGAGGAAAGTATGGAAAAGGAAAATGTACAGCAGACAGATGTCAGTGGAGTTCAGTTAGAGACAAATGATAAGAAGGATATTGAGAAATTGTGGAAGATGAAATCAGATGAGAAGAGGGACAGCAAGAAGGAGAAATTGACCACAGGAATTTGTATCAGCAAGAACAGAGGACAACAGCAAATTAAGATTTGGGAATTTGGAGGAACAGAAGTGACAGTGACAGAAGAATTGAATCAGCAGCATAATGAAAGTGATGACCAGTTACAAAGTAAAGTTTGGGATACTGGATGGACAACAGAAGAAACACATGACCAGGAGGTCATGGAAACTTTCAACTTTGAGAGTCTGATGCAGGAGCATTTAGGCTAGTCAGCAATGTGATAGTATGGTCACATGTTGTGACTAGCAAGGGGCTGAAAGAGAATAATTTAATTAAATTATTTGTTTAAATATGTGAGAGTGTTTATTTATTGAGGAAAGGGTATAGGTGGCTGAGTGATCCTCCTTGTATGGAGATCAGGCCAAATAGTTGGATTTATTTGGCTAGAATAGAGTATGAGGGATTTTAAAATCTTTATTTAGTGTTAGTTTAGAAAAGAGTGGGATTGAAGATATTTTTTTAGGTGAGGTTGAGAGATTTCTGATTCAGAATTAGAATTGGTTCATGAAACCAATTATTTGTATAAATTGTATCTTCTGGTATAAGCCAGGAGAGGGAGATTAGAGGTAGAATTGGAGAATAGGTTTGGTATGGAGCGAAAGCTCAGAGTGGTGTGTGGATTGTTTTTGTTTTGACAGAAGTCAATTTCTTGTGTAACTGGGCCTGAGGCCGAGATTCTGTCTTTCTATTTGTTATGAATACAATTAATATTGTATGCCTTATTGTATAACGAGTGTGAAGCTTGAATATTGGTTTTCTCTGTGTAGTTGCTTGAAATTGTGGTGGTCTGTGTGTTCTTTTGTTTTAAATTGTAAGATCTTCTGTGACTAAAGCAAATGCCAGAATAATTGGAATTTGCAAGCTTGAACAGTCTTTAAGACAGAGAATCTGGCGTAAATTAATTTCGCAGTATCCTTGAGCAGATTGATTTAATATATATTGGAATGGAAATTGTCTGTCCGTGTCTCTTATCACATCGGTGTATGTCGAAGCGTTTGGAAAATCGATATCTGTCAGAAGAGGAAAGGCGTAGTGTTATGAATGCAATAATCCTTATGTGTAGACTGTCTGTGTTTTAACCTGTGTGTTTTGACCTGTAGAAATCAAGATTGATTGAATTAGTGTGGAAGTTCACTCGGTTTTATGGAGATGGCAAGCAGAAGAAGTTCTTAACACAGTGAATTGGTATAAATTATCTGTTGGAACCTTTAAACGGATCTGAAATTTATATTAGTCATTTGTATTATGGATTGGGTCCGTGATTAACCATCGTATTGATGGAGAAGATATTGCCGAGACTATAACAGGCAACATTGAAATTGTGATTTCCGATTCCGATTTCATCGCATCGGATCAGTGGTTTGGCAACATTGAAATTGTGATTTTCGATTTCGATTTCATCGCATCGGATCAGTGGTCTCCGATCACCGATCAAATCTCATCGGCGTAGAGTGCATTGAAGTGGCAACCTCCGATTTCCGATGGAATCGGATCAGAGCTTTACAGAGTAAAAAAATGAAAGCACATTATAATTGCTGATTGGTAAGTGCTAATTGAGTCGCATCGGAAAATTGAAGAGTGTCAAAGGTGGAGGCGCAATGCAAATTGCGATTGGCGACTTTCGATTGTTAAGTCGATTGTTTAAAAAGTGAATGCAATCACAGTGATTTGCAAACACAGACAGAAATATTACATCAGGTTGTCGTGTAAGTATATTGCATCGGAACATAGTAATTCCGAGCTTTTTGAAAAGCTGTTTCATTTGAATTCTGCGCAGTTGAAGCGCTGGTGTGGAGTATTTTGACACGGAATTAGATATGTGGAACCAGTTGAACAGAATTGAAAACATAACTGTTTGAAACAAATGAAATTGATTGTATTCGTGGGGTTGTGGGCTATAGAATGCAGACGATTTGTAATGGCTGAAAATGATCAAATGTATGTTGTGTGGTTTTGATTAATGACTTGTGTTAGAAGAGATAAAGGTTATGAATGTGAGCGATGGATCTGCAATGCCAGCTGCAGTACTTGGCTCAATGAAAATTTGCATTTTTAATGGGGTTCCGATTACCTTACCTAGGCCCTCACTGTCTGTTAGGTCTAGTTATTAATTTATATTTGTGGATAGTTTTATACACAACAAAGATTGCTTAGGCTCCAGGAAGAAAACAGGATTTCATGAATTTGTATCTGGTCTTTTGAGTTGAAATACTTTTGGCTGGAATTGGGAACTTCTTCCTGAGTGTGTTGTTGCAGTTGTGTATGAAAGTATGAGTGTGGTGTTGCAGTTGTGTATGAAAGTATCAGATGGAGATGGAGTCAAACAAATGAAATTTGTTTGGGTGTAAGTTCTGTGTGGTGATGTACACTTGTATGAGAGAATTAGATGGAAGTGTGAAATAGGAATTGCCGTTATATATGCACACTTTGTAACGATTCTGGGTTTTGGCAGGACATCCAGCTATCATTTTCACCTATAACCTTCTTTAGGCATGAAACATGGAAAATTGGATGCACCCTTGAAGAAGCAGGAAGCTCCAATTTGTATGCCATAGTACCAATCTTTTGCAACACCTTGTAAGGACCATGGTACTTTGGTGATAATTTATTATACTTCTTAGCTTGCTTAAGGGACATTTTTTTGTATGGTTGTAGCCGTAAAAATAACCAGTCTCCTACATCAAAACATCTCTCGCTGCGATGTTGATCTGCATGTTGTTTCATTCGATTTTGTACCAAATTCAGTTGTCCTTTAAGAGTTGGAGAACTTCTTGTTGATGCTCGATGTGATCTTCCACTACTTGAACCTTCGAATTTTCTCTTAAGGATGATGTGATGGATGGTGGATGATATCCATAAAGTGCCATAAATGGGGCCATGTTTGCTGCAGTATGGAAGGAAGTGTTATAACACCATTCAGCTAGAGGTAACCACTTGACCCATTGTGTTTGTTTATTCGATACAAAACAACGAAGATATCCTTCCAAACATTTATTTACTATCTCAGTTTGACCATCAGATTGAGGATGATAATATGAGCTATGAGCTAATTGAGTACCCAAACAAGAAAATAACTTCGTCCAAAAATTTCCAGTAAAAATGGGATCTCTGTCACTCACAATAACCCTTGGTTTTCCATGTAGCTTTTGAATTGTGTCCATAAATGTAGCAACTGTACTTGATTTAAATGGAAGAGATAATGCACAAAAGTGTGCATACTTGGTAAGTCTATCAACTACCACCATGATGACACTCTCTCCTTCAGACTTAGGTAAACCTATGATAAAATCCATTGAAATCTCCTCCCAACGTTGACTTGGAATGGATAAAGGTTGTAGAAGACACGAGGTCTTAAGGATTAATGGGTAATGCATAAAATGAACATTTCCGCCTATAATTTAAAATACTCAGTTTGAGCCATCTAATTCTTCTACTTTCTGTGGCATGGTTTTAAAATCACGTTGTTCTCCTAAGGATGCAATTCTAAATAATTTTGTTTTAGTTGGGAATTCTTACGAAGATATAAGCGATCTTTGTACCATAAGGAATCATTTTTCCAACTAAATGTATCAGATGTACTAGGATCTTGCTGCAACTTTTGAATGAGTGTCCATACATCTTTGTCCTTCTTCCATTCATCTCTTGCTTAGGTTATCCAATCTGGTTGGATAATAGAAATGGCACAAAGCAATGCTTCCACCTCTTCATTCTTTCTTGAGAGTGCATCTGCAACAACATTAAGCTTTCCTTTTTTGTATATTATTTCAAAGTCATAACCCAACATCTTTGTGACCCATTTTTGCTGCTCTTCTGAAGATAGTCTTTGTTCAAAAAAGTGTTTAAGACTATCATGATCAATTTTTACCTTGAAGTGTCTTCCCATTAGGTAAGTTCTCCATTTCTTTAGTGCATGCAGTATTGCTAACATTTCCTTCTCATAAAAAGGTTTCTGTAAATACTTTCCTTTGATTGGACGACTTTCAAAAGCAATGGATCTTCCTTCTTGCATTAAAACAATACCAATTCCATTTCCTGAGGCATCACATTCCACGATAAAGGTTTTTGTGAAGTCTGGTGTAGCTAAGACTGGTGCTAGGCACATTGCCTCTTTAAGATGTTCAAAGGACTTAGTTGCTTCAGGAGTCCATAAAAATGCATCTTTCTTCAATAATGTTGTTAGAGGTGCTGCTATTCTCCCATAATTCTTAACAATCTTTCGATAATACCCTGTTAACCCGAAAAATTCTTGCAACTACTTTATGGTTGTGGGGACTTTCCATTCCTTAATGGCTTTAATTTTGTTAGGGTCTACCTTAACACTCTCGTGAGATAAAATATGACCCATATATTCCACCTCTTGTACTCCAAAGAAACATTTGGATGTTTTTGCATATAATTGTTTCTCCTGCAATAGTTTGAGCACCCTGTCAACATGTTGAACATGATCCTTCCAAGACCTATTGTAGATTAGTATATCATCAAAAAAATACTAGCACAAATTTTCTAAGGAAGGGTTTGAAAATGGAATTCATCAACCCTTGAAATGTAGAAGGTGCATTGGTAAGGCCAAAAGGCATGACCAAAAATTCATAATGACCCTTATGAGTTCGAAATGTTGTTTTCGAAATATCTTCAATCTTCATTCTAATTTGATGATACCGTGAAAGAAGATCCAATTTGGTAAAATAAATTTCTCCATGTTATTCATCCAATAATTCATCAATCACAGGAATGGGAAATTTATCTTTAATGGTGAGCTTATTGAGCTCCCTATAATCCAGACACATGTGCCACGATCCATCCTTCTTGTGTACCAATACTACAGGAGCAGAGAAAGAACTTTGACTAGGTTGAATTATTTTTAGGGGCCATTTTAGAATCCAATACTGATAACTATTCTATAATATGCCCTTGGAATCAATTCAACTTGATTCTTCAAACAAGACTTATGCAATTCGAAAAAAAAAATACACACCTTTTACTTGATTTTGAGGAGCTCGATATCGAAATTTAATTATCTCTATAATTACAGATCGTCAATATTTGAAATTCAACCCTCTAGTAACCCTCTAAAGCTTCTTTCAAATGCCAAAGGTCTGATCTGATTTGGGTTTTTCAAGGCAAATTTATGTCCAATCTCCCACAATGATCGAATTTTGGACTGGTTCAGTAGAGCTAAATTGTACAACTTGCCACGTGTCACTATTTCCTCCTTTGGCTCTGAAATTGATAGAATGAAAACTAAAGTTCGTGTACTTGTGACCACTTTTTACATCATTCCAATCCGATGCTCAGAGAGAGAGATATAAAGATTTTCCCACGATCACCTCTTTGAGATGAAATTCAGAAGTCTAAAAAATCCCTAACTTCCACAGATCATATCTCTGAAAATATTGCGAACCAATATCTGAAATTTTGTGACGATGTTCCTCAGGATTTCGGCTTCGCACTCTAAAAATTTCAGCTTCTGAACCTTCGTAGAAAAAAATTTATTACGAAAATACCACAATGACCTGTTTAGGTTAGATTCAGGAGCCTACAAAATGACCTATCTTGCACAGATCATATCTCCGAAAATGTTACGAACCAAGTTGTGAAATTTTGCGACAATTTTCCTCGATATTTTTTCTTCACACTCTAAAAATTCAGATTTTGAAACTTCGTACAAAAAAATTTATAGAGAAAATTCCACGATGACCTGTTTGGAGCAGTGAAACCCTGGGGTCTGCCAAAGCTGCGGTAAATGTTTGTGAGGCAACTCCAAAGAAAGAAAAGAATGTCAACGCCTTAGAAATAAATAAGCCACTTCGAGGGGGAAACCTCCAATACATTACATGAATGAAAAATTCTTGGATGATTCAAATTAAAAAACCTCCTTTCTATATATAGGAGTCCATGGGGCCACAATGTAATCCTAGCCGACCTACTAATAATAATTTAAGGGCACAATAATAACAATATGGGGGTTACAAGGGTACAATAGTAACAATAAGGGGGTTATACTAACAACAATAAGGGACTATACTAGTAAAATAGGGACCTAACAGTCGACGACTGTATGACAGCCTCGACTTCACGCATGATATCCATAATTCCTTCATTTGTGGGCTTCTCAGGCGAGGTTGGTTCTTGTGTGACAACATCGACTGTGTCACCAATTATCTCCTCTATTCTCATTTCTTCAGGCTCTTCCTGATCAACCTCCATTTCCACTTCTTCGGGTTCCTCCTGATCAACCTCCATTTCCATTTCTTTGGATTCCTCTTGATCAATTCCCTCTGAATGTTCTTCTTCTGCTAAACCAACTGGAGAGACTGGTTCCTCTTCTCTGGCAATAATAACAACTGTTATCTCCTCTCAGGATCCACAGCGTCCTGCCCAGGAGACCCGAAATGTTTTTATTGCATGGATTACCAATAAATTCACCAATCCATGGTTGGAGAGCACTGCCGGCATCCGGCACGAATGCTGAGTGGAATGTCCCATGTGCTGCAACTTTTTCTATAGGAAGAAGGGCATGTTTAAGGCATGCACCTGATCCTATGGAAATCAAAGGTGCGTTAGAATTTTAAAATGATATTTAAATAGAATTGCGGCACGAACTTCACAAGTTATGTATTTCATTACAAAACCTGTTCGTTCCAAGGATACGACACAGTCTTGCGCTCATATCCTCTGCCTAATTGAACGACACTTTCCCCTGCCTGCAAGAATAATTAGGGAAAATCTGGGAGAGAAACTCTTTGAGCAAACTATTGTGGCCCTTGTTGTCTTAGCCCACTAACTTCTGCAATTACCTCTTCTGTGACAGGAACTTCTAGTCCTCTAACCCGCGAGTGATTCTTGCCCATATTAAGTGAAAACTCCATTATGATTCCCCTGTCAAACCCCTGAAATCTGTCGAAGTAGGTATCTCACCCTACATTGAAAAATATTTTCCATACCTCTGGATTACTGCGGACCAAAGCTGTATTTCTAGGCTCATGCTGCATAGCTAGTCTGCCCATACGGTGGGGACTTGTAACAACACTTCTTGGAACAATAAACCATTGGGCGAAATGGTGGATACTAAATTCGGAAAACAACATGGTGAAAATGAAAGGTGGTAATGGTAATTCTCGGAAACTGAGGAAAATTATAAAAAATTATGGTTCATGCAGTGAATAAAATAGAAATTATTTCATATGGAGTGGAAAGGACGTGTTACGGATCCCAATATTCTTTTAATGATTATATGGAGTATTGATTAGGATCGTAGGGTATACCACACACGGATTTAATAATAACCCCGAAAGGTGTTCATTCGTGTCCATTAAATTGTAGTGTGCGCCCCCCGAACAATTTTTCATACACGACATTCGGGCCCGCGGGATATTTAATTATAGGTAGACGGGGTCCCTTCGGGCACTTATAGCGACTACGGGGCGGGCGCGCGGACCCATACAGATAATAATAACGATGAGCGAGTACGGATTAGAATAACGAACGTACGATAAAACATCAGAATAACAACGTACGAATATGATAATAATATGAACGTACAAAATATGTAGATAGGTAGCAACGTGGTACTAACAACATCCCAGAATATTTAATAAATGTTGAAGTAACGTACGAAATAATATAGGTGTAAAATAATAGCATTCGGTGCTTAACAACATCCAGAGTAACAACAATGCGAATAATAGCATCCGGTGTAACAACATCTGGAGTAACAACAGTGTGAGTAGCGGCATCTAGAGTAACAACAATGCGAGTAACAACATTCAGTGTAACAACATCTGGAGTAACAATAGTGCGAGTAACAACATCGATCAAAGAGTAATAGCATGGAGTAGCAGCACCCGAGTAACAACACCATGAGTAGTAGCAACCGAGTAACAGCATCATGAGTACAACAACCGTGTAACATCATCATGAGTAGCAGCAACCGAGTAACAACACCATGAATAGTTGTAACCAAGTAACAACACCATGAGTAGCAGCAACCGAGTAACAACACCATGAGTAGCAAAAACTGAATAACAACACCATGAGTAGCAACAACCGAGTAACAACATCTTCAATAGCAGCAATCAAGTAACAACATCATGAGTAGTAGCAATCAATACTTGGAAAAATTTTCCTTGATTTTTACTCCTTAGTAGTCACTCCTGCAAAAAGACAACAAGATAAATAATAACAATATAATTCTTTATTCTTTTATTATTATTATTATTATTTTTAGGGCAAGGATGCAGAGGACGAGTTCTCTGCGCTGATAACCTTCAAACCAGATTTCTCAAAGAGGTGTTTGATGAAAGCATCCTTAGAGGTTGGGCGGTGGTATAATCTCAGGTGATGTCCATTGGCTATGAATGAAGCACATGTATCATCAATTGTGACTAGCCTGACTGTTCCATTATCAAATACAACATCCACCTCGTAAGGTCCCATCGAGCGAGTATAAAGCTTTCCCTTAAAATCCTTAAAGCGGGAGTCATATAGTAGTGCCCAATCTCCCCTCTGAAACACCTTATTCTTAATAAACTTATCGTGCCATTTCATTCTCTGCTACTGAATAGCAGTAGTTCTCTGGACAACAATTGAGAAAATTTCATCTAGTTCATTGAGCTAGGCCAGTCAGTGTTTCTAGTCATTTAACAAATCCAAACCAACTTCAAGCGCTGTTCTGAGCATATTGATTTCAAATTCTATTGGAAACAACGGGGATTTCCCATAAACCAACTCAAATGGTAAAAACCCAGTTGTATTCCACCATGTTGTTTTGTACGCCCAAAGAGCTTCAAGTAGCTTCTGAGCCCAATCCCGACAATGGTATGCCACAGTTTTTGTCAAGATATTTTCCAATGTCTTGTTTGTGCTTTCCACTCGTCCATTTGCCTGGGGGTGGTATGGAGACGTCACCCTGTGCTTGACCCCATATTTCTGCATAAGCTTTTTGCTATCATGTGTGATGTGAATTGTGCTCCTCCGTCTAAAACAATCTCTCTTGGACTACCATAACGAGCAAAAATTTCTTAAATTAGAAAATCTGAGACCACCTGTTGTGTTGTTTTCGCAACATCTTTGGATTCTACCCACTTAGTCATGTAATGAGTACATAGCAGGATGTGGACCTTTTGCTGGGATGGTGGGTTAAAGGGTCCAACGAAGTCAATAGCCCATTTTTCAAAAGGTTCGAGGACTACCTATGCCTGCAAAGGCATATCATCCACTTGACCGAGCTGTCCCATATGTTGGCAACTATCACACCTCCTAACATAATTTCGTTCATCCCGAAAGATAGAAGGTAAGTAATATCCCATTTGTAGCACCTCATGGCCTATTCTTTTGTCTGCAAAATTCCCTCCACAAGGGCCATCATGGGTAGCCTTCAATACTTCATAAATATCATCCCGAGATACACAACACCGAATCTGCTTATCAGCTCCTGTATGAAAAAGGTACCCTGCCATCTAAGAATATCAGGCACCGTGATGAATAATTTTTCGTTGTTCCCTGTTTGACAAATGAGGAGGCACTTTCCCTGTAGCAAGATAGTTAGCAATATCTACATACCACGAAGGTTTAGTAGAGACTGCAAAAATATGTTCATCGGGAAAACTATCTTCTATAGGTATGCATTCGTCATTGTTATCCATTATAGATAGGAAATCAACAACTACGTTATCTTTTTCTGGTTTATCTACTATTGTGATATTGAATTCTTGAAGCAATAGAAACCATATGGTAACACGGCCAGGAGTAATAGGTTTATTCATCAAATATATGATTACTACGTGATCAGTATGTACAAAAGTAGGATACCCTGTGATGTAGTTCCGGAACTTATTTACAGCATAAATGACAACCAAAAATTCTTTTTCCATCACCGTGTAATTCAATTCAGCGGGAATTAAATTCTTGCTGACATAATAAATTGCATATGGCGTTTTGTCTACCTGTTGTCCTAAAAACACACCTTCTGTCTAAGAAGCATCAGCATGTATGTGGAACGGTAATGCCCAATCAGGTCCTCAGAGAATTGGAGCCTTACAACCAGCCCCTTGATTTTCATGAAAGCTGTCTCACAGTCTTTAGTCCACAAGAATTCTGCATCTTTTGTTAGCAACTGAAAAATTGGATGTGCTATTTTAGCAAAATTTTCTATAAAACATCTGTAATAACCAGCACAACCAATAAAGCTACGTACCTATGTGGGTTTTTTGGGTACCGGGAAGTGTAATATTACCTCTACTTTAGCCGAATCAACTCAAATTCCAGCAGTTGAGAGCAAATGTCCCAGTACTATTCCTTCTTTTCTCATCATATGGCATTTGATTGTACTCAGAGATACATGGGTCTTCTCACACCTTTTGATTACTTTCTCTAGATTTTCCAATCCTTCCTCAAATGAGTTTCCATATGGAGTAAAATCATCCATATAGATTTCAACGCTATCATTGACCAAATCAGAAAATATTCCCATAATTTCCCTCTGGAAGGTGGCAAGAGCATTACACAGGCCAAATGGGAGAACCCTGTATGCAAAGGTTCCCCATGGGCATGTGAAAGTTGTTTTATCCTAGTCTTTCGAGGCTATCTGGATCTGGTTATATCCACTGAATCTGTCTAGGAAGGAAAAGAACTTCTTCCCAGCCAAGGTATCTAGGAATTGGTCAATGAATGGCAAAGGGAAATGGTCTTTTTGAATTTCCTTATTTAGCTCCTTGTAATCTACACATATCCACCATTTACCATTATTTTTGGGAACAATCACTAGCAGAGATACCCATTAGCTATCTGAGATGGGGTAAATGAATCCTACATCCAATCATTTTTCTAATTCTTCTTTGACAATGTTCTTGGGAGCAGGGTTCATTCTCCGTTGGGGTTGTCTTATAGGGCGGAATTCTTCCTTAATATAAACATGATGAGTACATAAGTTAGCAGGGATCCCCTTCATGTCTGTATAATCCCAGGCAAAAGCTCCCTGATGATCTTGAAGGACTTTCAAAAGCTGTTTTGTCTGGGATTCAGACAGATTTGGGTTGATATTAAGTGTTTTCCCTGGTTCAATCTCAATTGGAATACTATCATGGGATGAGGTTACAAGAATATCTTCAATTTCATCGTCTAGTTCAATTTTTTCCTGTGTTTCACAGCTCAGAAAATTCTAAAATTTGACGAGTTGAATTGGAAACAGAACCAGAACCATTAATAAAAGCATTAATGGCATCATCCTCAGTTTTCGATTTAGTAATACAATGGTAGGGTTTTCTAGCTTTTGGTTAATAATTTTTCAGATGGGCTAGGTTCTGCAGGAGGGTAAAGAGTAAGATTCTTTGTAACTGTCCCATTTGATATGATCATATGCCCACATCGGCACCTTGTGTAGTCGTCTGCAGTTGCAAGCCAAGGTCTTCCCAGGATCAATGGATGACTACTAACTCAAGATCGAGTTTGTAATACAAGGAGTTCCACAAGATAATGCCATGAATCTGCTGAAATAATCACATCTTCCAATTTCCCTACTTGTTTAATTGTAGACCTATCTGCTAGTTCCAGGATAGTAGGGGTTGGTTTAATGTCTCCAAGACCTAATATGTTCATTGTTTCAGAGGTGATAATGTTGATGGTAGCTCCCAAATATACCAGTACGTTTGGGATCTCAACCCATTGATCTGTACTGTGAGAATCGGGTTTCCTGGGTCTCCATATTTTACAGGCATGATATTTCCTAACATGATGTCGGAGAATCTGCCCATCACATGAATGGTTAATGGATCCTTAGGTTTCTTCCCTGGTTTCTTAGAGCAGTACTCTTTGAGAGTTTTTTCATATATAGGTAATTTAACAAAAAGATTTTTCAATTCCCCTAGAAAACCAAATTCTGCTTGAGGGTTTGGTTTATTCAAGGTCATTCTTTCAGGATATGGAGGAGAAGTTGAATGACCTTGATTAGGAACAGATTGGGGAGGTGTCTGGCTCATTATGTTTTGGTCTGATTTATCCCCAACTGTCCTTTGTTCTAGTTCTGTATCTTCATTGTCAATTTGTTCTATAATATTAGGTGAAGTGGGACCATTTACTAACCACCCAGATCATAGGTTTATCTCATTAAGTCCTGCAGTAGAAACACTATAAGATAGAAGGTTAAGAGTATCTGTTTGTTGGACCCCTTTATTATTAGGATTCATATTGGGAGAGATAGAAAGCTGGGGTCTAAGGGCCGACTTTCCTGGAGGTACATTGGAGGGCAACTGAAGTTGTTGTTGAGGCATAGATTGAGGGCACTGACTAGTAGGAAAAGGTACACACCAGTTCTGATTCCATAAAGGATTAGAACTGGCCTAGGGAACCCATCGTTGCCATGGGGGATACTGATATTGAGACCACATAGTTGAAAAAGGCGCAGATTGGGGACCCATATTAAAATGATTAAAATACTGAGATGGGTCCTGAAACATACCTGGATTCATAATTGGTGGTCGAGGTTGCCATGGCTTTTTCTGCTGCATGAAGTACAGCTGGTCTACCACATTTTCTTCACTTTCCCCTTGAAAAACTGCCTTCAGGCCGGGAAAGGAAGGACACGAGCTGGTTGCATGAGTTTGTTAACAGATTGCGTAGGCTTCCATTGTGTTTAATGGGCATTCCTTCAAAGGATGCTTCTATCTGCACTGTGGGCAGAATATAGCCATAGTCTTTTCCAACTCCATTTGTTTCTGTTTTTCTTGCAAAGTGTCCATCTAGGCGGATAATGTACTCAGGATATCAGTCCTTAGGTTATCCAGTAGGTTTCCAATTTCTGCCTTTGTAACCCCTCCACCTGAAGTCTTTGATGAATCAATTCCTTGTCCACTTCTTGCGGCCCCCCGTGAACAGTTAATGCAATAGTCACAGATAGTGTCGAAGTCTTCTTTTGAAATGTCCCCCTTTCCTACTATGTTCAAAAGTTGCAGGGAGTCTTCCCTAAGTGGCTGGAGAAGACTGATCTTCAGAATGTCCTTATCCACGTCACTATGGCCTGATCTATGCAATATATATTTGAATCGTTCCACACAGTCTTCCATGTTTTCGTCCTCTTTCTGTGAAAACTTGAAGATTTCCTCGTTAATGTCACAAGATTTACAGTAATCTCGGTATTTCTCCTATAAGGCTTCTTTCATCCCCTCCCATGAGGTAATCGTGCTCCCTCCTAAACCCATGAATCATATCAAGGCTCTCCCTTTTTAAAGTAGCAGGAAATAATTTTAATTTTTGAGCATCGGCAATATAATCATATCCTCGACAAACAATGTAAAATTCGAAGAGGAACATATCAGGGTCTTCAGAAGAAAGCCCATGGAAACTAGGCATAATTGTTAAAGGGATGGGTCCCATCGGTGCATCACCTGCAACGTTTTCGATTGGAAAATCAATAGAATAACTCACAGGTGCCATAAATACCCTCCAATACTCACCTGAGATTTCAACTGGTTCTGCAGCTAATACTTGGAGTGATTCAACTGTAGTAGGTTTCACCGCACTCCACTGATCCTTTGGTGACGCGAAATCTCAAATAATTCCCTTCTCCAAATCGAGGTTTTCAACTCGATCGTAGGAGGGTGCTCTTACAACACTCCCTTGGTCTTGTGGTGATGAAAACCCTTTTGGAGGTTCTTCTTCCCAATTAAAACTGCTCAGTTCTTCAAACCCTCTACTTCCTATTTCTTCCCCTTCTGCTGATGGCAAGGTTGTCTCCTCCACCAATACCCTATTTATTATTTCTCTTGCTGTCAAAATAATTCCCTCTGGTACCGTGGATGGCACTGGTTGCTCCACAGACTGCCCATCAAACTTCGTTTGAACCCTTACCCTAATAGCAGTGTGAGATGATGCCTCAGATTTATATTTTTTAATGATCTCCTGAATATATGTCTTCCTTCCCAGATCCTTTTATTTCTTTGGGAGTTTTCCTCTACCCCTCTTATTCAGATCCTTGTTCATACAATTTGTGAAGAGGGTTCATCAAAGTAGCAAAAGCGCTCCAGACCCGGAGTAGGACATATAGCTTCCTCCCTGGGACGAGAGAGTAGGTTAAAACGGACAATAAACTAAAAGAATAAAATCAAAGTTCAGGACTTGAAGTAGGGTTATCAAATACCCTCCTCAGGATGATAAGTTGGCCCCTTTAAAAAAGAATAAAAAAGATGAAAAATATGCCCAGGACCTAGGGCAGGGTAGCAAATTTCCCTCCCCAAGACGAGAGATCAATAAAGAAAATAATAAAATAAAATAAAAAAACATAGAAAGAAAACACAGAGCACTATGCTCAGGACTCTTAGGACTCGAAGTAGGGCAATAAATTCCCTCCCCAAGACGAGAGATCGACCCTTAGATCAATTGCATATCATGTTCTTGAACCTGTTAGCCTTCCCCAGTAATAGCGCCAAAATGTTGGTGTCTGGATATGAAAAATATTCAACCCTTTTTCCACATAAATTATCAAACTAAGGTTGTTAGTTATTTCAAGACTAACGACATAGTATATGTAGGAGAAATCACACAACTTGCTGTAGATCACAGGCTTAAATCCATAAACACACAGACTACTGTAAAAAAATTTAAAATAGGTTGTAGAATTAAGAAGAAATTCACAAAAATTAAAAGAATATACTGGAACAATAGTATCAAAACCAAACCAAAACATGAAATCAAGGGAAAGAAAGTAACACAACACTGATTGGGGACATAGGCCCAAATCTCTCGATCAAAATGTGGCAAGCTCACAACCGTACACAGCAGTGTTGTATTCAATTAATCACAGCATTACACTTGTTAAAATCGTATGTAATGGGATTAAATTTTATCTACACCGTTAACCTCTTTATACACATGTTCAGGAAATCACAGATTTCCTCCAACAACTACATATCTACAATTATACATTTCGTTGCAACAGCAACCTAATTGCCAAGAAGGAAACCATGAAAATGCTTGACATGTCGCTGGGGTGAAACAGATACTGTTGCACTGCGGCAGCAAGTGAAGGCAATGCTAGGAATTAGGAGCTGCTCCATGATCACAGTTGTAACCTTCCTGATTTTGCTGAATTTGTAAAAATATCGGAGTTAACATTTGCAAAAAGGTAAAACCTCCTGGAATATTACTTCATTAATCAAATATCCCATGTAAAGTAAGAGAAAGGGGTTTACCTCGTGTGTTTAAGAATAATAGTGACACAAAGAGATAGAAAGGTGGGCGAAAATGGGAGAGAAAAGTATACAAATCCGGTACCCAACAGAGGAAATTTTGTGGTCAATGTCTTGTCATGAAAATTTGAGGAAGACGACACCCTCTTATCCTTATCCTTTCCTATACCATCTTGGATTGAGGAGGCACATAATAAATGGTTTTCCCATCCATCTCTTTCCAAACTAATCCAAAGGTTACAAGCAAATTATAACCCCCCAAAATATTACACTTTGTAGGAAGATATTTTTTGATATTAAGGATCGCGTGGTTCTCTCCCATAACTCCACTCTCAACCCACACATCCTAGTGGAGCTGAATTCCTCACCCATCACAGGACATTCAGGATTTCAGAAGACTTATGCTCATTCATGCTTCTCTTTCCTTTGGTAAGGGATGAAATAAGACATTCTTACATTTGTAGTTGAATGTGACATATTCCAACGTAAGAAAAGGGAAACATGGAAGACACCAGGAACCTTACAACCCTTTTCACTACCAATTTATAAATGGATTTCATTGCAGGTCTCCCTAAATTAGGAAACAAGTCATCCATCATGGTGATAGTGAATCGACTCTCCTAATACGCCCATTTGTGTGCCTTGCCACACCTATTCACTCCAGCTTTGGTGGCTCAAGTATTCATGGATAAAATTTTCAAATTGTATGGTATGCCTACTTATATTGTGTATGATCGCGATCCCACCTTCACTAGAAATTTTCGAAAGGATTTTTTCAAGCTATTTGGCACACAACTCTAAATGAGTATATCATATAAAACCTAGATGGATGGTCAAACCAAAGTAGTAAACAAATGTTTGGAGACCTACATGAAGTGATTTTCTTCAGATAGAAAAAACAAATGGGTGTAGTGGTTACCTTTAGTAGAATGGTGATATAATACTAATTATCATGAAGAAACCAAGATCACACCATATGAGGTGGTGTATGGAAAACTTACATCTTCAACAACTTATTTTCTTCCAAGATCTTCCCAAGAGTAAGCAGTTGATAAGACACTTTATAACTGAGCTACCAGGCTCTCTCTTCTGAAGGATAATCTCCATAAAGCGCAAAATCAAATGAAGGAACAGGCTAACCAACATCGCTTAGTTTTGTATTTTCAAGTGGGTGACCAAGTGTTTCTTCGACTATAGCCTTATTAGTAGACATCTCTCAAAGAAGAGGGCTTCCAAAAATTTGTGCCAAAATTTTATGGGCCTTATCAAGTGATTCAACATATTGGCTTTGTCACCTACAAATTGGCCCTACCAGCCACCACAAAAATCTACCCCATATTCCATGTCTCTTTCCTCAAGAAATTCATAGGTCACAATTGCAAGGTCCATACCATACTACCTGAATTGGACGAGGAAGGTTCTATTTGGCTCCAAAGAAAATAGTTCATGGATTCATGGGAACGTCATCTTAGTAGCCACACTATCAAGGAAGTCCTAATCCAGTGGAAAGACACCTTACCAGAAGATGCGAGATAGAAACGAAAAACTATTATCTATAAATTTCCACAACTCTATCCTTGAGGAAAAGGTTACTTCTGAAAATGGGGGGGGAGGCATGTTAGGGTCTGAGTAACTAACTCTGATGCAACCAAAGGGCTGCAAAATCCACATTCTCACCTTCTGATGCATATAAAAATGCATGGTTCATTCATTAACCAACATAATTCCCATATTTGGGAAAACTCTAATGCGGAAGCTTACCTTTTTAAATCTCTTATTAAAACCTTATAATGAAACCCACTTTATGGAAATTTGAATCAATATATGTAACCTTGGTTACATACCCATTTAATGAACATATCGAACCAATATTCGACTTTCGATAAAAAGACCCAAAGTATCATCACATATGTAATGACCCACATTTTACCAACTCACATTTAACCAATACTTAAATGTGCTCACCAATCTGAGTATCAATAAACATTAAAATCTATTCAGGCCACATCATATTCCATACTTTGGTTAAAATTACCCAAAGGTGCCAACAATAACAATATAACTTTTGGCCCCACAGCATAACATTTCATATTATATATTCGAGCCCACACAACATATATTAAACCCAAAAGATAAATCTTCGGCCACACTCATTTCATACTTTGGTTAAAGACCCAACATATCAACATAATTATTTGTTCAGGTCCCACAACAATTCAACTTACCCTTCTGTTAACTTCCACACAGCTTCTGATGCGAATTCCGTTAGATCTTTAATGGCTATCATCGAACGGTTATCGCGTTCTTTTTACCCCTGCACTTTAATTCTCCAAAGCAACGCGAAATCAATGGTTTTGAAATTCTGCCCAGGCTACGTGTCATTCGCTCACCACTATTGCATGATTTTATTCAATACCATTTACCACTCCAAACGTATGCGAAAACCATTTATGGTTTTCAAAACCCTCTTCATGGTTCCGTCTTCTGTTGACTCACAATTTCGTTTCCAAACCATCAATATGGCATCTCCGCATACTTAGTGAAACTTTTAAACAATCCATCGATTCTTCATTTTGAATATCTGCTCTCCATTGGCATAAATGATTACAATTAAATCCTTTTTCTGTAGTTCCACTGTGATACAATTCAAAGTTTCGAACAGGGCCAGGTTTCTAACTTGAAGGATTTTCCATAAACCTTATATTTATGATATCGACCAGTCTTCAAGCCCTCTCTTATTCATTATCTGTGATTCAAATCCATCTTTATAAATACAGTAACCCCAAATGTGGCTTCCAAACCATATCACACCGTACTGTATTTACACAACAGAATGTGTAATAACCCTATGAAACACTTTACACGAAATCAGCCCAATTTTGAAATACATCCAAGCCAATTTAAACCTGAATTTAGAAGTTCAGATAATTCCTTTAATAGCATCGATCCATTCTGTGATTGATGCTAATTTGCTCAATAATCACAAATCACACAGAATTCAAGATTCTCCCTCAACCCACACAATCTCTTAAAATGTAGATTGAACATAAAATGACAGAATTCCCCTTGTTCCTGCCAATTCATTTGCACACAATATACACTCAAAACAAAAACTCAGAAATCGAGTTTTCTATATTAAAGCCAGTATTTACATAGGATTTCTCTGGCCTGATCTTCTGTATCAGTGGCCTTCTTCCTATTCTGCCCGTAGGCTTACAATTCAACTCTACCTCTCTAAACCCTGTTCTACCTTGAAATATATCTACTTATCTACTGCCTTTTATGCCTTTGAGGCTTACCTTTTATACAAAAGGTTCTGAACCTATTTTTGGTTTCAGTTCCTCCATCTCCTCAACAAAATCCTAAATATCCTCTAGCTCCTTATTTGCCTCAACTAACCCTTAAGGATCCTCTTTCATCACAAAATCATGAACCAATTCTAATTTAGTATTTTATAATTAATTCCTAAATCTCTCAATCCCTATACACTCTCAACTAGTATAATTCTCTCATGTTCTCCAACATTCGAGAACATTTACAAAAGTCCTCACAATATTTAATTAATTCTGATTAAAATTACTCAAATCATTACATAAGAAACCAACTCCTTTGAAAACACAAAACCCCTAAGTCTATTAAAATACAAGGAATTTTCTTGAGCCTAATGCGCTTGCATCAGACTCCCAAGGTCAAAAATAATCATGATCTCCTGATCATGTGCTTTTAATCTTTGCCTCCTGGATCCCATACTCTATTTTTCTGATGTCCAATAGCTGCATTATTCTTCTGCTGTACTTCTCCAGGCTTCCATATTTTGTTCTTCATCTTGCCACTAGCTATGCTTTCACAGTATTCTCTTGTCTTCTCCTTAGTGTAACTTCTTTGCTTTTTTGTTGCTGTCTTTTTGTTTTGAGACACCTTCATCATCAACCTTCGTATGTTTTCAATCTCTATGTCCAGTTTATCTTCTATCTAGAAATTACTCTGCCTTTTGTTGCTGCTTCCAATTTCTGCTACTTTTGTTGTTGTAGATGTTGCTTCCAATACTATTGCCTTTGTTCCTGCAGATGTTGCCAACATTGTTGTTGCTGCTGCAGATGTTGCCTCACATGTTGCTGCCTCCCAAACTTCCTGAATATCTCTTAAGATATCTCCCTCTGCAACATTCTTATTTTTCTTATCACCTGCAAATTCACTTTTAAAAAATAAATTATCATTTGATTCTTTAACTGCAGTAACACACTCATTCATTCTTCTTTGTATACTAGCAAGCATAATCAATTTTGACAAACTAGTATATTCTTCTGCTTCTTTCACAACTCCAGACATTTCCACTTCAGTGTCTACAATTCCTTTCTCTGGTACAAATGTTTCTAGCAAGCATTTCAACCATTCTTTTTGTACTTGTTTCATCTCCACCACATGATCAATATGTTGCAATTCAGTTTCAACATAACCTTCTTCTTCCTTGACAACCTTCAGTGATTTTCCTTCACTTCCTTGATTGATTCTGGTAATCAAATCAAATTCCTCAAACTCTGTATCTTCATCTTTTATCAGAATATAATTCTAATTCTTCATCATTGTGGCAGTTCTAAAAGTCTTTCCCACAGTTTTCTCTTGGCCAATTAGACAAGCCAACTCCTCCTTGTCATCAATAGTAACAAGTTCCTTCATATGAGACATGACTGTATCACCTTCCTTGGAATTTATAAGTTCCTTCTTCTGCAACAGTTCATCTTCATTCAAGACAACTCCAAAATATGGATTGTCTTCTTCAAATAATCAGAACACAAATAATCTTAATTTCTCACAAGACCCAATGGTCTCATTTGATGATCCAGTGACCAAATCTTCTTCTTGCAGTTCTAAGTCTCTTTCAGGACTCAGAAAATCTTCACTGTCTTGCTTCCCAGCTTCCAAGGTTATCTACATTATGCCAATCACCATGATAGAATGATGATCCTCCACTATGTTCTCCTCTAACATAGTTTTCCTTTCATTAGATTCTCTGACATTTTCTATTTGTTGCCCTTCTTTGCCTGCATAATTAACACATGAATTATCAGTATTAAAATTACAAGGTTTCAATACCTCTTCCTCCTCTGGCAACATTTCAGTATGTTGCTTTGATTTTTCAATTGACTTCTTTGTCAGCACATCAGTATGCTGATTTAAATTCCCCATCAGATTGTCAGCTAGTCTCTCCTTCTTATCATCTGTTCCATGAATGTTTCTCTGCTCTGGTTCACACTAATGAACTTCTTTCTCTGAAATTTCACTTTGTTGAACTCTTACATCCTTATCCTTTATTTCCTGACTGTCATTCATGATAATTTCTTTGTCTTTCACATTCAGAAATTTAACCTCAGTATAGATCCTCTGTTTTTCCAATTCTTTTCTTTGAAGATATAACTTCCTATATAACTCAACAATCTCAATTGGAGTAGAACTTGGAAATTTCACACAACTTTCCATACCTTCATTTTTTGTTGACCAATCATTAGATGGTCCTTCTTCCTTTGCTTCAATATTCTGCTGAATATTTCTATTAGACCCCTATGTCTCCTTTTGTTTCTGAGATCTTGCTATCTCAGCATTGATCTGAAAAAATTTCAGATTCAACTTTTTCTCCTTAACAAACTTCAAAGTTTTTTCATCATCCTGTGATGTACCTGCAATCATATAAAATTCATTAATTTAAAAAACATAAGAATTTTCAGTCTCATTTGCTTCCTCAAGCATTTCTCCTTGAACAGATTTGCATGTGGAATCCTCAAATTCCATCTTTGACTCAAAAAATATGAGTTCTTCCTTCCATAAGGCAATCTCCTTTTGCCTCCACTTCATTTGTAATGGTTGCCAAATTACCCTCTTTCCCTTAAGTGGAAATATCCATATTCCTCTATGGTTTTCCTCTTCTTGTAGCCATTTCTTTAGTACCTCCAGTTGTACTTTCATCACTGCAATTTCTCTTTCTCTATCCTTCATCTTATCTCTGTGGAATTCTTTAGAACCTCTTCTCTGGTCCTCCATGATCATATTCTTCATGAGCTTCTCACTCACTATGAGTTTCACTAAGCCTCTGCAACAACAAGCTCTCCTTGCTGCCACTTACCTGACCAATCCATTCTCTGGACTTGGTCTTTTGGCAAGCACTGGTTCACTATCTCTGGAACCTTTTGAGCACTCTCTTCTGCTCTCTCTAGGCTTATATCCTCAACTCACCTTCTCTTGAGAATACTTCAGTTTTTCTCCCTATCCTTTAGTTGGAATATTAGGTTCACTGCCATCATCATCAAAATATTTGTCTTCAACTTGTCTGCAACCAGAATTCCGCAATCACAATTTTCAAACTAGATTAAAATTATTTCACCTTCAAGATCTCTGCATGACCTTGTTCTCTTCATTCATTTATGCAAATGTCTGTTCACTTCAATTTTGTGTATATGTTGTTTTCCAGATTGAGAATTTGATCTCCTCTTCCTTTTCCCATCACACATGCATTTAAAAAAAATATTTAACTTTCAAAAGAGCTCTTCCAGCTCTGATACCACTTGATGGAATCAAAGGGCTGCAAAATCCACATTCTCACCTTCCGATGCATATAAAAATGCATGGTTCATTCATCAACCAACATAATTCCCATATTTTGGCAAACTCTAATGCGGAAGCTTAAATTTTTAAATCTCTTATTAAAACCTTATAATGAAACCCACTTTATGGAAATTTGAATCAATATATGTAACCTTGGTTACATACCCATTTAATGAACAGATCGAACTAATATTCGACTTTGGATAAAAATACCCAAAGTATCATCACATATTTAATGACCCACATTTTACCAACTCACATTTAACCAATGCTTAAATGTGCTCACAAATCCGAGTATCAATAAAAATTAAAATCTATTCGGCCCACATCATATTCCATACTTTGGTTAAAATTACCCAAAGGTGCCAACAATAACAATATAACTTTCGGCCCCACAACATAACATTTCATATTATATATTCGAGCCCACACAACATATATTAAACCCAAAAGATAAATCTCCGACCACACGCATTTGATACTTTGGTTTAAGACCCAACATATCAACATAATTATTTGTTCGGGTCCCACAGCAATTCAACTTACCCTTCCGTTAACTTCCACGCAGCTTCTGATGCGAATTTCATCGAATCTCCGATGGCTATCATCGAATGGCTATCACGTTCATTTTACCCCTGCACTTTAATTCGCCAAAGCAACGCAAAATCAATGGTTTTGAAATTCCACCCAGGCTACATGTCATTCACTCACCACTATCGTGTGATTTTCTTCAATACCATTTACCACTCCAAACTTACGTGAAAACCATTTATAGTTTTCAAAACCCTCTTCACGGTTCCATCTTCTGTTGACTCACAATTCTGTTTCCAAACCATCAATATGGCATCTCTGCATACTCAGTGAAACTTTTAAACAATCCATCAATTCTTCATTTTGAAGATCTGCTCTCCGTTGGCATAACTGATTGCAATTAAATCCTTTTTTTGATGTTCCACTGTGATACAATTCAAAGTTTCAAATAGGGCCAGGTTTCTAACTTGAAGGATTTGTCATAAAACTTCTATTTATGATATCGACCAGTCTTCAAACCCTCTCTTATTCATTATCTGTGATTCAAATCCATCTTTATAAATACAATAACCCCAAATGTGGCTTCAAAAACCGATCACATCGTATTGTATTTACACAATAGAATGCGTAATAACCCTATGAAACACTTTACACGAAATCAACCCAATTTTGAAACACATCCAAGCCAATTTAAACCTCAATTTAGAAGTTTGGATAATTCCTTTAATAGCATCGATCCATTCTATGATCGATGCTAATTTGCTCAATAATCAAAAATCACACAGAATTCAAGATTCTCCCTCAACCCACACAATCTCTTAAAATGTAGATTGAACATAAAATGACAGAATTCCCCTTGTTCCTACCAATTCATTTTCACACAATATACACTCAAAATACAAACTTAGAAATTGAATTTCTGTATTAAAACCAGTATTTACATAGGATTTCTCTGGCCTGATATTCTGCATCAGTGGCCTTCTTCCTATTCTGCCCGTAGGCTTACAATTCAACTCTACCTCTCTAAACCCTGTTCTACCTTGAAATCTATCTACTTATCTACTGCCTTTTATGTGTTTGAGGCTTACCTTTTATACAAAAGGTTCTAAACCTATTTTTGGTTTCAGTTCCTCCATCTCCTCAAAAAAATCCTAAATATCCTCTAACTCTTTATTTACCTCAACTAACCCCTAAGGATCCTCTTTTATCACAAAATCATGAACCAATTCTTATTTATGATTTTATAATTAATTCCTAAATCTCTCAATCCCTATACACTCTCAATTAGTCTAATTCTCTCATGTTCCCCAACATTCGAGAACATTTACAAAATTCCTCACAATATTTAATTAATTTTCATTAAAATTACTCAAATCATTACATAAGAAACCAACTCCTTTGAAAACACAAAACCCCTAAGTCTATTAAAATACAAGGAATTTTCTTGAGCCTAATGCCCCTGCATCAGACTTTAACCACTTTATTAATGTAATAAGCCCAATGGGCCTTGCAAGACTCATGTTTAGTTATTTCAATAAATAAATCCTGTAAGCATTGTAAGCGTTTGACCCACATTATTAAAAAAGACCAAAATTAGTTATAACACACCATCGTTAATAAATAAAGTGGTTAACCCGCATTATGCAAGGGACCATGAGTAGTTAGGGTTTTTGGTCTCATGAAACTATATATTGTCGAAGGTAGTAAGGGAAATATTGTATTTTATTGTGTAATTGAGCTCTGCTCTACTGGAGGTTTCCCCCTCAGAGAGGCAAGTGATCAACATTGTTGCATATCTTAATAGAATATTTCCATTTCCTATCACCTCATTATGTTATTTTTTGTGGTATATTTGGCATATTTCGGACTTCTGATATTTTTTGCAGTTCAAGCATACTATATTAGCTAGTCACCCTTGAGCCAAACCATGAAACTTAGAGTTAATTTCTCACTTAGCCATTCAAGGTGTATTAATGAAGGTCATTCTCCTTCATCAAGCTAAACCCATCAATTCTTTTAAAATCCCTCTAAGCCTAGAGCCTAACTAAATGATTTGGGTTGTTGCTCAACTATCTGCATAACAATATCTCTCAAGCTACCAATGGTGTAAGGATGAATGCAGTCTCCTTCATCCACATATAAATATAGTATATTTCTACCATCCAAGCTAGGGCTTATTACCATTCACAATGTTAACACAATGGGCCTTCACAACAAAAAAGTGAGCCATTCTATGATCCAAAAGTTCCTCAAAACTTCGCCTTTCTTAGTGATTTTCATGCTTAATTCAAATTAGTGAATCAACAATTCATAGCCCTTTAACTCTACTTTAAGACTTGAGCATTGAATTCTCTCTCAAAATCAGGCATTCATAGTTACACACTAATTGTTCTGTCTCATAATCCTCATGTGTCTCTTTTTTCCCCTTCCAAGAGTTTCTCTTTCCATGGTTTTTCTTTCCATAGGTTCCTCTAGTTTATGAGCTCCACTTGTTCACAGGCTCACAAACAATTCCCTATTGATTTTCTTCCCTAATTTTTTTCCATTTCTTGTCTCAAGTTTCTTCTGACTAGTAATTTTTTTACTTCTTCTCTTTTGGCTAATTGTCCCAATCCTCATAGGTTTCCCTTTTTTCTATCTCATATCAAATCATCCCATTTCATGGCCATATCTTCCCATTACAAGGTCATACTAGAAGCTTCTGGTCAAACCTCTAGAAGTCTCTAGATGTATTATACTCATCTCTTGGATGAGATGGTTGGGTACAGGCCCAACTACTTCCATAATTACAAGAACAGTAGCTCAACTATCAAATTCTCCCTCGTTAATATTTTCTTGTTGAAATCGACCATCTTGGGTATTTTAAATATTTGGCTCATCCAAAAAGTTTATTGGTAGGGATATTCCCAAGACTAGATTTATGACCAAATATTCTCTTGTTGGCGTCCCTCCTCTCATGGATTCTTATGGTTTGTATAAATGCTCCACCTCTTCATCAAATATTATTAAAATATAATTACAATTGGTATGGGTATTTTAATCTTGTTACATTTACATGGCCATATAGGAATCATTAAAATATTAGTGGGGGATTAAAAATTAGGTTGTTACATCATACAATAAATAACTATACTAATAATATAAGATATCCCATATTTGACTATTTCAAAGGAATTGAACATATACTGAGATGATCTCACCAAGACCTTAACTAAGTTGAGGTGTGCATAAGGTTAAATATTTCTAAATAGATACATGACACATAATCATGATTGAATTTGTATGTTTAACTCAATGATTATCATTAACTTAATTATTTGAATTTCTATTGGTTATTAAATTTCCAGCTCACCAAGCATAAAATTTCCTATAAGGCCTAGTTTAGAGCCAAATTTTCTCTAATGACTCAACACTAGAATATCAGGCAGAGTTGGTAGAAGATATAGCTTTGCAGAAGAATTATATAACTACGAAACAAGGGCAACATAGCCTTTAGTAAATTGGGTTGAAAAGACTACTTCCATGCAAGGAAAATGGTACTTCGAAGGGGAAGGTAGTGGGAAAAAAATACTCACCTCATTTAGTAAAACATTTTGGGGACCAAAATCCTCCCTAAATGAGGAGATATGTTTTGAAATGGATCATTATATAATTATTTATCTATCTTGATACTTTTTTAGTGGAAAATTTGGAGGCATAGGTGTTCCGGGTTCCATTTAATGGAAATTCTTTGTTTGGAAATTGGGGGTTTGAAACATTCTTGAGTCATTTTGATGAATAAAATATCATTTTTTGGGGTCAAAACTCTGTAATCGTATCTCTTAACCCCTCAACCTATTATATACACCAATACCTTTCCAACAATGTGAGAAATACCTCAATCAGAGCTAGTATAAGGAAGTTTGTCTCCGCAAGTTGGCCTACCTTGTTGGCCACCATTGTACATGTGGATTCCATGTCAAGTCTCATTACTCACATGTTTGGGGCTAGGCACATGCGGATTTTCAAAAAATATTCTAAAAGCTTTAATCCTTGTTGCTAATTGAGGGTTACGATATGAAAAAGCCTTAAAATTAGATGACTATCAAGCTACATTAAATATTGGGTCATTGAGAGGAGAAGGGGTTCCATATTTTATCCATAGTTGAGAATAACATCTATGATTGGGATAGAGAGCATAATAAAAGAGTAAGTAGATTTTGTAGTAGCACCATTTAAGTGACAATTTCATAGACAAATCCATAATGAGTGTCCCTTTCTTTGTATTTGAAAATTCATAATTGGAAAAAATATAGTAGAGTATAGACCTCACCTTCTAAGTTTTCTCTTGTATTAAGTTTCATAAAATACATCTTATGTTCATTTATTTGGATGACTATGTTCTTTTACTCATTTATTTCATCTTCATATTTTGGTTATTTTATAATTTTTCACAATAATGTATAATATTAAATTTGAGATCCAAGAAAATAAACTTGCAGAGTAAAAAAAATTCAATGCAATATAAACTTCTTTTCCAATCAATTATTCTAGTAAAATATCCACGATGGTTTATATATCAAATATTTTTTATTTTGTTTTCATATCAAATCAGGCCATCTACTACTATTGATTTCCAAAATATATATAATAAATTTGTGAAATATACAAAGATATTCAAAAATATTCTACATTACAATAAATTAAAATAAATTTCTTATCTAAAACATATTGCAAGAGATCTAGACTCAACTAAAATAATTATCCTTTACTTTTCAATGATAAATAACCAAAACAAAACTTACTAAAGACATTCATGAACATTCATGAATCATTTATTTGATGAAGAAATTGGAAGTCCCACCTTAGAATCTTTTTGTCCTTTTCTCAAGGGTTCAATACCATCAATTTCTAATCATTATGGTTTTGATCCCATGTTATTATTTCCAAATATCTCCATAAATACTATCGTATTAATAAAAAAATAAAATTGCATAACAAAGGCATATGGTATAGCTTTAATATAATATATCATGTGCCATTTACCAATAGTGTAGGGATAACCACTATGACTAAAATAATTTATCTTTTAAAAAGAAATAATTTTAAAAATATTTGATTTAAATAATTTTTTTTTTTAAATAATCATTTTTAAATTTTGGATGAGATTTCTTATATATCATTTTCATTTAAGTAAAAAATTAAACCATTTACTTCATATGAGTGCCTTAACACCTTATCAGTGTATTCAAAACTCTCTAAACTTTTAAAATTATCATTTTGAAAGTATATATCTTACATAATTACTTTTTTCTATATTTTTATCAAATTATAAATATAACTTATAAATTAATAAATTTTAAATATTATTTATTTTCATTAAAAATTATTTGATCGATAATTTATTTATAGAATTGATAAATTAGTATAACATATATATTTTTAAGAGCAACTACATCCCTAATTATAAAAATATATAATCATTAACATGCTTAAAATAAGAAACTTCATGACATATTCCACAATCATTAAAAATATGCTAACTAATTGAGCTAACCATATTTAAATTTATATTGATCCCGTGTCTACATGCACCTTGAAAGATAAAAATTGGAATAGGAAACATTTATGTTCTTAAAAAAATGTTCCAATCCTTTTTGTTATTATCATCTTCTTCTTGATCTTCCATTGTTAGATTATTGATGTCAACTTTCTTTTCATTTTAGTTTATTAAGAGTATCAATGTAGTTAAGATATTATATACAAATACTAGGGAATTTAGTATATATATATATATATATATTAAATGGATTAAACTAATTTATTATTATTATCATTATTATTATCATGTATTTTTTTATTTTTTTAGTTTTATGTATATTAATTATTTTTTTAATTTAGTTGGTGAGATTTAATTGTTTTTAAATTTAATTTATCAAAATTACGTTATTATATATGATTTATTAACATTATGTTATATTATATGTTTCATATATATATATATATATATATAATTTATTGGTTTTATATTAATTTATACAATTCATTTAGTTTTTGGAGGCAGTCAATTGGAAAGCACCATGAAAATGAAGTGTTATATACTAAGAAATTTGAGGTTCAAATCACCCTGACTTGCCCATGTCTGTGGAAGGGGCATATGTAAGTACCTAGATGTTATAGTTGTAGTGGTAGGAATTGACATTGTGTCATGTGAGTATAGAATCAACCGAGTTTCTAATTCCTCCAGTCACCAACATAGATCCATCTTAAGTACGGATCTAACATGAGCCGAGAGGGATCAAATTTCTTCACTTGCAAACTTCTTTAGAGTGAAAAATACAATCTATTATTTTTTATTGTATTTTTGAATGCTAAATAGAGTATATATAGGACCAAATAAACATTTTAACTATAAAAAATTTTCATAACATATACATAAAAAAATTTAAATGATATATAATATATACGTAATTTACATTAAAATATTTTACATCACATGTACGCCTATACATTTTGTCATGCAAATTAAAATGGTTTTTCATTATTGACAAAATTTTAAGTATATTTCAATATTAATTATCATTAAAATATTTTATTGATAAGCCACATTGGATATTTTTTTATATACAACATTAAAATGTTTTATTTTAACATGTTTTTTCTATATATAGCTATATATGAATTTTATATCGACATATATTAGTTAACATACATCTTCAAATAGTTTATTGAAATCTCTTGTTGAAATATTTTTGAAAAGTATAAGTTTGAAATCATTTTTTTAAATTATAGCTAACATTATTTTTCTATGTAGAACACAATTGTTATTTTAAAGGAGGACAGATGGACAGACAAACTTACACATCCCCCTCATATCTGGATGTATAACCAGCATAGATCCATCTTAAGTATAGATCTAACATGAGCCAAGAGGAATCAAATTTCTTCACTTGCAAACTTCTTTAGAGTGCAAAATACAATGTATTATTTTTCATTGTTTAATGAATTGTATTTTTGAATGCTAAATAAAGTATATATAGGACCAAATAAAAGTTTGATCGAGGTGGATATTGGTGGCCACCTGTCTATTCCACCTAGTCAGTTTCATCAGTTTTCTTATTTACTATTTTTAGCAGTTTTTTGGGTCCTAAACTTCCAAAGCCTTTTTGAGGCCCTAAACGACAATTTTTTGGCATGATTCCTACTATGATTTGAGAGAAATCATGTCATTAAGTGTAGTCCTCGGAGATATATTTCCAATGAGGTATCATATGTGTTAAACAAAGATAATATGACCAAGTTATGACCCTGGGAAGTTGGCTGCCCAACTGACCCCAACGGGGCCCATAAACACTTGGTATTACATCTCCTCATGTTAGGTTTTGGTTCTTTATGGTTTTCTCTTATTTTTAAATAATAAAAAGGCCCTTGAACCTAATCGTAACACAGTTCAAAGGCATGTAGCCGCCACATCTCTTCTCAGAGATAAGGTACCATCATCCGAGCTATTTTATTTGTTATTATGTTCGTAAGAATTTTTCAATATTTGATATTAATGGAATGAAGTGTTATTCCTACTGCATCTCTGTGTTTATGTTTATTTATGTATTTTATTGTGTTCCTGCATAAATCTGGATCAGTGGTATCAAAGCAGTCTACTCTTTCTCGATCTTTCTTTGCATGTCCACAACGAGGTCGGGGTATAAGAAGTTAGGGTTCGATCTAGTTGAGTCTTTGCAAGATCGACCTTGCAAACCCTGACGGCCTCCCATGGCGGAAGAAATGAAAGACAAGGGAGTAGGAGATCATATCAAAATATTGCTTGAGGAGGCTCTCAAGAAACAAAGGAACGTGATGATAGATAACTTTTCCCAGATCCTTCAACGGTTGCGCACCGACGAGGCATCTGCATCCAACAACCACTCTGTAGGGCCACTCCTTTCAAGGTACAAGTCAACTTCGACATTCCTATATTTGAAGGCCAGATAGATGTAAACGTCATAGATATATGGTTGAATTTTCTGGAAGGGTATTTATCGTTCCATGATTTCTCCGACTGAGAAAAGATTACTTTTGCACTCCTCAATGTCGCCCCCAATTTCAAAGACTGGTGGGAAACTTACTGTGAGAAAAAGGACGAGAGGGAACCCTCTCTGTTCTTAGTTGCATCCACTTGGAATTCGTTTTGAGATGGCATCAAGGAACAATATTACCCCTTTGGGAGCTATAAGGACAAGTACATCCAATGGAACATACTGCGACAACAAAGGGATCAAGATGTGCACAAGCTGACGAACTTTTTCCATACATTGCGCACAAAGATGGGTATTAAATATTCAGAGAAACATTTGGTGCTCAAGTACCGCAATTTTTTGCATAGACACATTTAGGAGGAAATGGAGTTCCTCGACATTACCTCTCTTGGCACAACATATCGATATGTCGCCAAGATCGAGCAAAAATTTAAGCAGAAGAAGCGAGACTTTGGATCTACAAATCCGAAGCCAAGGAAATACGCCCCCAAACTGCAGAACAATTTGGCAAAGCCAAAGCGGGGTGACTCATAACAACACCACAAAGCCAAAGAAGGACACAGGGAAGTGGTGTGAATTTCATAACAGCTCCACTCACAACAAAAGGGAGTGTCAGACCAAACAGTCATCGGTGGCCGAACTGAAGGCACCCGAATCATATGCATGTTCTGAATATGAGACAGAACCAGACAAGGGGAATGAAAAATGGAAGAAAATCATTAATGCGTAACCCAGTGCCATCGTTGGCACCACTAAGATCTAGAAGGAGGAACCCAAAGATCCAGAGGAGGGGGAGCGCCTCTTCAATTACCAAATGTGGGTGAAGGGTTATCCACTGCAATTCCTTGTCGATAGAAAAATCCAAAAGAGCCTCATTTCAGCAAAGGTTGTGAAGCGGCTCGACCTACTAACAAAAGCATACCCACAGTCGTATACCATCGAGTGGCTTCACCAAGGAAGAAATCTTCGCATCCGCTAGCAGTGTTGCCTTCTGTACAACATGAAGTCCTTCACGAATGAGGTATTGTGTGATGTTGCTCCTCTTGACATCTCTAATGTATTATTAGGCCAACCATACTTGTGGAAGAAACATGTTGTGTTTGATTCTAGGTCTTGTTCTATTATTATTACTTCGGGAAATAAGTTGTACAAGATACTAGAGGTAGTATCACTTTCCACCATCTCTTTGAGTACGACAAAGAAATGTAGTAAGATTATTTACCAAATCAGGAAAAAAAATTTCATTATGATTCGCCCACAGGGAAAGAAGACGATTGTGGTGGAAACCTTCAAAAATGGCTCCCTACACGGTAGCAGCAGATGGAAAAAGACGTGAAGGAATATAAGGACATATTCTCCTCACCCATAGAGGTTCCTCTACACTATCAGGTCAAGCACTCCATTGATCTGACCCCGGGCACGTTGTTGCTTGATTTTTCCATACCTCATGCAACCACACAGACATAATCCACACATGTATTGTCTGAGGCTGATATAGCAACCAGATTTATTTAACGTATCTAGCATGCCTGCGAGTAGGTCCATGACATATTAGATAAATCCAATGCCAAGCACAAGTAGTGACATGATCAACATCAGTTGCCACACAAGTTCCAGGTGGGTGAAAAATTTTGGCTACATTTGCAGAAGGAACGCCTCTCTAAACCCCATCGCAAGCTACTCCCACTCTGATATGGTCCATACACCATCACCAAGATCATGGGAGACAATTTTTTTGAGCTTAGCATTCCCCCATTCCTTGGCCTGCACATGTTCAACGTGGATCACCTTCGGTCGTACTTTCCTTCACTGCTAGACACATCCGACATTGCAGAACAACTCACCCCGAAAGAGTTAAATCTAGACTACATGGAACATGCTGCAACTGATCCGATCATGGACACACAACTTAAAAACACTCGCCAGTATAATATCCAATTGTATCGGGTTGTCAAAGCTAGCCAACTCGTGCGCTAAGGCAAGTGGCTCACTAGGGGCCAAGTTCAGCAGAATTTCCCCCATCTCATGGAGGCACTCAATGCAATGGGGACAATTAATTCTTAAGGGAGGAATGATCCAGGTGGATATTGGTGGCCACCCACCTATTCCACCTATTCAGTTTCATCAGTTTTCTTATTTACTATTTTTAGCAATTTTTCGAGTCATGAACTTCTGAAGCCGTTTTGAGGCCCTAAACGACATTTTTTGGGAATTAATCCTCCAATCATTAGTTGTATTCCTCGCAGAGACCTTTCCAACTAGTTATCATACATTTCAAACAGAGATAATATGACCAAGTTATGACCTCGGGTAGTTGGTTGCCCAACTAACCCAAATGGGGCCCATAAACTCTTGGCGTTACATCTCCTCAAGTTAGGGTTTTGGTTTTTTAGGGTTTTCTCTTATTGTTAAATAGTAAAAAGGCCCTTGAGCCTCATTGTAACACAATTCAAAGGCATGTAGCCTCCACATCTCTTCTCAGAGATAAGCTACCATCTCCCGAGCTAGTTTATTTACTATTCTGTCTATAAGCATTTTTCAGTATTTGATATTAATGGAATGAAGTGTTACTACTACTGCATCTCTGTTTTTATGTTTATTTCTGTATTTTATTGCATTCCTGCATAAATCCGGATCAAATTTTTAACTATAAAAACTTAATTCTTTCATGATATATACATATTTTTTTTTAAATGATATATAATATATACGTATTTTACATTGAAATATTTTACATAGCATGTACATCGAGATATTTTATAATGAAAAGTAAAAAAAAAAAAATTGTTATTAATATATTTTTAAGTATATGTCAATATTAATTCTCATTAAAATATTTTATTGGTGACCCACATTGAATATTTTTTTATATACAACATTACAATGTTTTGTTTTAACAATTTGTTTTCTATATATAGCTATATATGAAGTTGATATTGACATATATTAGTTAACATACATCTTCAGATTGTTTATTTAAATATCTTGTTGAAATATTTTTGAAAAGTATAAGTTTAAATTCATTTTTTAAAATTATAGACAACATTATTTTTCTATTTAAAACATAATTTATATTTATTATTTTTATTTTAAAGGAGGAAGGATGCACGAATAAACTTACACATCCCCTCATATTGGACTGTAGAATGAGCCTCTCGGCTTAACAAAAAAATACACATCTCATTTAAAAATGTGTCTCTCTACGCAATCACGATTAAAAATTATTAATATACCCCATAGTAAAGACACATTTTTTACTAAATGAAAACATGGAAATTATTTGCATCTCATTGATATAAGAGTATAATTTTCATGTTTTCCTACCACATCAACTTATCTTATTAGGATGGAAATACAATTATATGAGGTGGTCAATTATGTTAGGATGAGCATGGAAATTTGAAAATCCAAATTTAGACTTTGAGGAAGTTTGGCTTATATTTTAATAAAATCCCTTAAAATTGTTGAAAAACGTGAAGGTGCTTATTTCATGAATTTTATAAGTAATGTTATAGAATTCAACATGCCCGTGGACTCCACATGGTATTCCCATCTTCAAAATGGCATAAGTTTGGGATAAGTTTCTTTGTAGGTGTTTTACACTTTGTTTTAATATTTAGTATTCATTTTGGTTTCCATATATATTTCTTAGGAGAGTTTTACAATTATTTTAGAATCAAATATTATTTTATATTTTTCATGTGTGGTTCATGGATATTGGATATCGGTCACTGCTACGTCTAAGAAAATTATCTAGATAGATCCACTTGAATGGATCACTTCCTATCGGCTCATTATCAAAGCCTAACCCCAAGAGCATCTAGGATAATTGACCTCGTGACCTCCCATTAAAAAGGTGATTCAATGATGGGAACTCGACTAATTGAGCTAACCATTGGGGCTAAATATTATTTTATATTGTTATTACATGCTTCCTAATTAAAACTATGTTTGGAAATTTGATCTGTAAATTGATATGGAATATTTTACTGGAACATTTCATCATAATAGATATGATTAAGTATTGAAATCTTTATTATAAATGTTAATTCCTTTGATTTTAGGTCCTTTGTTTTATTTTTTTCGTGATTAAGTGAATAAATAGTTGAAATACAAGAAATATTGAATATAAATAAATACACATGTCATTCACAATAGACACAAAATTTTCCCTAGGAAACCCTTACACAAAAGAACCCAGCTAGAAGGTGAGGCTACTTTGCTCTCTTTTCTCTAGTATGGAAATATAAAAGTACAGAGAAAGAGGTACTCTCTATGGAGTTCCCTGAAATATGTGGCATGTAAGGCTACTATAGAATATTAGCTCCCTTTATTTTTCTCTCTAACTTCCTACTCCCAACTGCTTTTCTCAAGTATGGAACATAATATGATAACATAGAATGGAACCCCTACTCCTCTTAAGAACCTAGGATTTAACTGGAGATAAGATTTGAATCCCTCAACCCTCAAACAGGGTTATGATTTTGGACCTTATAGATTATTCTTGAAAGTACACACATGGGTAACACATCTACATGAGTATGGGGGTTGCATGGAATCATCTTGTACCATGGTAGTCAACATGGTAGGTAAACTTTTAGGAGGCATAACTTTTGCATATGAACTTCAATTGAAACAATTCTTGCATCTTTGAAATGTATCTAAGTGTAGAATAGTGCAGATAGTTTGGCACATGAGAGAGTTTTTTTACCCCAAAAAACATCATTTAATGCCTCAAAAATGCTCTACAAGGTTTCAAACCCTGATTCTCCAAGTTGGGAGGGACCTATTGTGTAAATGAAACTACAAGTTGGTTCATCCATTTTTTCCACTCTGGAAGCATTGAGATAAAAGAATAATAATAAAATAATAAATCCTATATAAAAAATGGATGAGTTACTCATTAAATGTTGAAAACTAAAATAAATGGGTTGTTTGGTCCTTTAATGTAAAAGTGGAAAGAGCCCTTTGGTCATTGGTATAAATGGTTTTGAGTGTGTAAGCTATGTAGACTTCAACTGTATCACGCCCCCTGGTATTCCTAGCCCCTAATAAGGGTAGAAGGAGGTAGTTACTTTAATGACCTAACTTCCAAAGTCCAGTTATGGGAATGGGGTCTAAATTTTTCGACATTTTTTCAACTTCCTCGAAACTTAAAATGGATGACATTGTTGTGTCTGTCTTATCGATACCTTTCTAACGATATAAAATTTTCCTCAATCTGAATCTCAGATCAAAATATATGGTCATTTAAAATATGACTTATCTAAGCTTACCACGTCACCTAACCTCTCACGTGGTGCCCATGTGGTTGTCCAACTCATATGCCACGTCACCCCCACATGACAGCTACTGACTCGTTCATGACTAGTGTTATGTTATACCTTTTTCATGGCTCGTAAACATACATATATTATATAATATGACAGTTAAACCCCTTCCAACCATACATACATATGTACATACATATATATCATGAAAGCACCCTCCTGCCACCTCACCCCGAGGATAGAAACATGGCATGATTGCACCACACACTTCAAAAAATCGCTAGGGTTTCATGCATCATATTGTCATCTCAATTTCTAAGCATTGTTATTCAACCAATGGCATGGATTCATGCTTCCATCGTAGACCACATGAAAACATGTGCATGTGAGCTCCACCATGGCCACATCACCCTGGGGATAAAATCTCGGTGATATTGCACCTAACTCCAAAATAAATCATTTATGACAAGGCGTGTAGGTGACATCAATAACACTCTCAACAAGGGTGACATCACCCTCCACGTGGCTCCCCTATGGGTGTTCCATGTGCCATCGATTTACCAGCCATTTGTCCCCACAAAACCCTTGAATATGACTAACACAAGTCGTACCTTCTAGATGTTGTGTGGCCCTAAGGCCACATCACTTTCCACATTGGTCGTGGGTCCTACCAGTCCTCCATTATGGGTAAAATGCATTTTCAAGTTGTAAATTATTATACGAATTCCTTCGCTTGTTCAATGAATCTTGAGAAACTGGCCCCATTATGCCACATCATCCTAATGCTTAAATCTCTGTTTTTTCATCCTGGACTCCCTTTGAAACCTCTAGGAAATTTTCTTCAGGGTCCATCCAATGGTGGGGAGTGCATACCCAATTCAATAGCCAAGATAATACTAGGAGGCCCCCACCACACCACGTTGTCCTGACATTTAAATCTGGGTGTGGTTGCATATGCCTGCACTTGAATTCTCTGGGGAAATTCTAATGAGATCAAAAATTTATCGTCGCTTGATGGATTTGCCTCTCGTTCATTGCTAATACCTCCTAAGACTTGGTCATGATGCCCAATCACAAGCATTAGAGAAATTTTGAGGTTAAAACAGACCTCAAAACAAAAATGTACAACAAAAATCGACTTTATAAGAACCAATAGGATTCAATATGATGACGGCAGCCATGTAGATGATTCACCATTTTTGGAATAAAAATGTAAAATGATAAAATAAAACTAAAACTAAAAATAAAAACTATTTTTTCAACTTGTATTTTCAACTTATCTCCCTACAATTTTAACAAATTTCAAGCAGGAGCACTTGGTGGATGTGGAATTTAATTTCGCATCCAAGGAGTACCCATGTTGAATTCTTTCGATGGACCCTAGCACATGAAAAATGTGAAATACATGAAAAATGTGAGTGCAAACATGTTTTTCATGCATTTCACATTTTTCATGTATTAAGGTTCATTTAAAGTATACAACATGGCTACTCCTTGGATGCAAAATTAAATTCCGCATCCAACGAATCCTTCCGCTCGAAATTTGAGTAAAATGATAGGGAAATAAGTTGAAAGTATGAGTTGAAAAAATATTTTTTTATTTTTCCCTCCAAAACTTAATGAGGTAATCTAATCTCAATTTGTTATTTCCACTATTATTTTATAATATTCCTTAGGAGGCCCATTTTAGACCTCGCACACCACACACACAAGCACACCAAGCTATGCTTCCTCAACTTAGTAATAATAAAACATGGTTTAATAGCCAAATATTTTTTATTTCATAACTCATACAACAAATATCTACCCACTCATTTTTACTGAGACCTATTAATCAAATTTCAAGCTCATCATAGTTCATAAATTTATAGGCCTCTTAGGCTAATAATAATTAAAACACAAGCTCATGGATATATGCAGGAATCCATTCATTTACTAAGGAAATAAATAGGTAATCTAGATTCCTCAATTAGGCAGCAAATCACATTTCATAACATATCACAAGAATTGAACAAACACAATAAATCAATATCAATACAGAACTTAAGCTAACACATTAAACATGTTTTAAACATTCAAGGTGCAAATCTTGAGTATCACTTATCTTAGAATTTGAAAGGTATGGAAATTGAGATTGGGACTTCCACTCTCCACCCAACCTTAGAACATTGTTGTCAAGCTTTTCTTGAAGTAATCATCCATGAGATAGTATCTAGAGCTTGAGCATGAGTGCTTAAGGGATTAAACCAATGTTTCCAACTAAAATAGGGACTTTAGAGGACCATACACTTCCACCCACTAGTTACTTAGTGCAGTCAGTTTCTCACAGGGAATCCAGAGGTCCACCACCTCCACCCTTCAACTACCTTAATAAGAACTATAACTCTACCCTCATAGGCTAAAATAGGGAATATAGAGGTTGACCTCCACCCACCAACCAAAAAATGGAATATAGAGGCTTACTCCACCCTCAAATCAACAAGGGAATCCAAATTCTTATACCTCCACCCTAAAATCAAACAAGGGAATCTAGAGGCTCATACCTCCACCCTCAAGAAAGCAAGATATCTAGAGGTTTACCACCTCCACCCAAAACAAAATGAGGCAATATGGAGTTTTAACATGTTCGTCATCAACAATTGTTTCAGCTAGGGGTTCCACACAATATTGGGAATTCATAAACCAATGAATAAACCAGAAAACAAGTGGAGGGGGCTATAGAACTCTCCTTACTAGGAATTTAAGGAACATGCCTCCACCCAGGCTACTAAGGGAATCTATAGAAATCCATCTCCACCCTCTAACCTTGCAAGGAATCCACAGAATAATGTCATCACCTGAGATATATTCTTACCACCTCCCAATTCTCAACTGAATGATTTCTCTCCTTTCATTATAATAGCAACACAGAGTTATGCACTCCTTTATTTTTTTCCCACATGTATTATGCTTTCCTTCCTTATCTACAATGCAACTAATCCCTCCTCATATTTATAAGATGTTTCTCTTTTTCTCTTGTTTATGCGTACTCCTTCATTATTATTTTTCACTTTGCATCCATACTAGCCTCTCCCAATGTGTGAGAGTGTTCTCTTCGCATTCCTTTACCTTCTTATCATGTGTGGAGTGTCATAATCTCCTTCCATTACCCAATTGTGACTATTTTTTGTTGTGTTGGAACAAAATTTTGTCGACCCTTCCTTCTCAGCTATGGTGGTTCTATAGTATCTAACTGGTGGTGGGGATGTTTTGTGTCAGCACTTCCCCTTCCATTTCCTGTTTATTGACTTCAGGTTGTCCCAACTACCAACATAGCCCATTCTCCCTAAATTTTTTGTCCTCTTTTCCTTATGGATTTATCCAAGGTAGGCATGGTTCCTCTATGTTCTTTCCCAAATTCATTAACGAATATTATCAACCCAATTTAAAGCATATATTCCTCCCATTTGTGGCTACAATAAAACAATTTAAGTTTCCTTCAATTCCCAAGAAACCTCCTACTTTAAACTGTGGAATTTGTGTCCCTATTCTCGGGCCTTTTTAATTGAAATCAAAATATATCAAATATATTTACAATGATGGGGAATTAGCCAGGGGTTGTCACAAACCCCACCCCCTTGGAGGAACACCATTCTCAGTGTTCTTTGACCGAACACAAAACAAAACATGCCTTAAAGACAAGCATAATTGATTTAGAGATTTTTATACACAACTTTATACAACTTTTACAACATTTATTTACATTTTCCTCAACCAGCAAACAAAAAAGGATATGTTTCCTACTTCTAGTTAGACATTTCCCGTGTGGATTCCTCGGGCCAAAAGTTCCTCCACTGCACTTTTAATTTCTCTATTTGTCAATTCTAGAGTGTGAGCTACCTCCAATACAAGATGCATAGATATTCTAGTTGGAACTCTCCCTCTAGTTGTATCTATAACACAGAGTAATCAATTACATGATTAGCATCATGTACATGTATTTTAAGAAAATAGACATGGTAAACATCATGAACTTTCAATGATGGTGGCAAGAATAGCATATAGGCCATTGGTATTATTTAATGGATAAATTCCTTCTATGGATAGAAGTAATCTCCCTAGAAATAGAAGCTTGATCTAGAAACAACCGAGACAAATCTGCAATTTTTTCCTTCGAGAAATTTGTAATATGGAAGAAATACTTACTTTGAAACCAATTTAAACTCTCTTCTTCTACCCACTTACAAGTTTTAGCTCCAAATTCAAATGTTATAAGTGGAACTAGAAAAACATCTAAAATAAGAAAGAGAACCAAAACATACAAATAACATATACAAATATCTCTAAAGAATAATTCAACTCATTGTTCTACATATGCATAAAAGAGACATAATGTATAGGAAAAAAAGGAATTTTTGTATTAATAAAAGTAGGAGTTTACAACCCTTGAATACCTTCACCTTGTAGATATCTCCCACCTATCTTGTCCTTCCTCTACCACAAAGCAAGACTTAAATCATTCTTCAAGTACATGGATGGATTATGTACCTATAGACTTAAATGAGTAGCATGAGGGCATAACTAAGAGTCCCAAAAGCCAACCCAGACTCTATGGGAGGTAGTGAATTTATAGGGTAAAAGAGGTGATTTTGGATTTACCATTCTAGGTAGGTAAGTTCTAGGAGAGAAGAGATAAGACATAAATATATGGAGTTCGAGATCTTATCCAATAGTAAATGGTTGAAACCACTTCTGAACCTTATAGAAAGAGAAGCTTTGAATTCATTTTTATTTTTTACTCATTTCTTACTATCATCACATTTTTCTGAAAGCAACCTATGCTGATCAACTTAGTTTTTATGTGTGCGACCTACAACATTGCAATTTGTTTGAAGGGTAAGTGTGATGATCTCAAAAATTAGGTTTTAAAGCCAATTTAAGCAAAAAAATTGCAAATTTTGGAAAGAGGATGCTTTTTCCTTTGTAGGGGATGATTTAAAAGTGTTAATGGATGTTTATTGATCTAAGTTCAGGGTCATTTGTTTGGATGTGAAAAAATTACCTATAATAGATTCCCCCCTAATGTACAAAGTCAGAAGCAGTGGTTCAGGACTGAAGTTCTTTACCATGTGAAAAGTTTGAATCAAGAATCAGTTGTTTGAGATCATCAATTTATTGTTACAATACCTTATCATCATGATATCATTGTTGAGGTATAAGCCATGTTAAATGTACAATAATCAAATTCATTTCCATTGATGGCATATTGTGGACCCATGCTTGGATGCATTTTATATGACCAAAGCCATCATACTTTGTAGATCTTGTTTGAATCATGAAATCGTAGCCTGGATAGATGAAACTAGATATTAGGTCTTCTTCCTTGTCACTTAATAGAATGAGTCTAAACATGTGAATAAATGTGATGGATTCGAACATGGTAGACACCATATAATTACAAGCTAATGATGAAAGTTGTTAATAGACACGAGAGGAACCACCCATAATGATAATAGCCCTCAATGTACTTAAGTGCAGTATATTAGGTGTGAATGAATTAGATGAAATTGAACACCACACAAAATCTTATGGTCGAAGGCCAATGATGAATAATTGTCACCGAAAGTGAGGACACTTTCCATTGAGGTATGCAAGCTCTAAGGCACAGAAGGGAGTTTTGAACTCAACTTCCTGGATTATACATTGATTTCAACATGAAGTGGCCCATCACAGGAGGACCTTAATGTATCCCCCATCAATGACATGAAACGGGTGTCAATATTTGTGACAGAATATTGATGATTCAGAGCTAGTTTAGGAGTGGCAGACATGAAAGAAAGCTTAAGGTATTGTAATAGATGTTAACTGAGGGTGGAATTTCTCTTGAACATGTCAGTGACACTTTATGGAGTTTGAAGCATTGACTCAAATACCCATCATGAATTCTCTCATTAAGGTTTGATCAATAGAGAGGAAAGTGGATTCCCCATCCCAAAACAATCACGGAGGTGAGAGAGTGTCATGTTCAAGAGCGAATCATTGCCACAAATACGTATTATTCCTTGTTTCCTCGATTTCCCAACCTTGTTTTTCCAGTACCTATTTATTTTTGCAAGCTTGAGGAGGATAACATATGCTTTGTCTATATGTTCATCCTTCGGATGAATCCCTATGAGTATTTTTAACAAACCCTTAGAGGGAGTGGTTCGGTCTCGTCATGCTTGACCACTCCTACGTTATTTAATATTTTTATGAGTCCAACGAAGGTATTACTCGACTTATTTTTCATGTTTATAGATTTTGAGAAAGAGGCAAAAAATAAAATTCCAAGAGGTTCCTTTTCGTAAATTTAGTCCCTTGGGCTCGAAAAGGCATAAAAAATTACCCAGGAGAACATTTTATCCATGTTTGACCAAATTATTCCCTTTTCATCAATATTCCATAAGTTCGGAAAAGGTTTAATTTTATAATGGACAAATGTCCTTTCATTTGCTTGAATGAATTCTAAAAATACAAGTGCTCGACAATATTTTCATATTTTGGGCATCTAAAAAGAGCTTAAAGAAGAACTCCTCCCAAAGGAATGAGTGGTATAAAGGGTAGCAACTAGTTCTAGTGATGATGGAATTGGTCAAAACATGTAGAGGTCAAGAGGCAGGCTAATAAGAGCACTCATTGCAGCAGTTCCTCAGGAAAGGGAAAAACACCGAGTGAAAGAAAAGTATCGTCCAAGCATATGATGACAATGGAATGAGAAAATCAAGGCTCACCTTGTAGAAACATGCTTATAAAAAATTTTAATCACGAGAATAGCTTTGATTTTTATGCAAGCTTGAAACAAAGGAGAAGCTATGCTTGAGAGTGGTTTCTTTTTTATGCAAGCTTGAAACAAAAGGAAAATTTGCCGGAAAGTAGTTTCATTTTTACAAAATCTTGAAACAAAAGGAAAAACTATGCTTGAGGTAAGTACATTTCCCCCATGATAAGGGTAAAGACATGCCCCCCCCAAATTATTTTTTTCTACCAACTCTTCCTATGGTCTTAGATAGGTTGTTGGTGACTGATAGAAATATATTCACCAAGAAGAAAGGAAGTGGATCATGTGATAGGATGAAACGAAGGTGACAGAGAAAAATGACTATGTCCAAATGGTTTTTTCATGTTTATGTGAGCTTGAAACATAAAAGAAACTATGCTCGAGGTGAGATGTTTCATTTTTTAATGAGCTTGAAACAATAAAAGAACTATGCTCAAAGCACCTTGTTTAATTTTTCAATGAGTGCTATATGAGATTTATGATTGAGGACAAAGATATCTCCCCTAGGTTTGGTGGTCAACCTAGAACAACACAGAGACAAGGAACCCAATTCTTTTCCTTAAAGTAAATAGATGATGGAGTGGGGCCTAACTGGAAACTGTCGTTCACTTCGCTCCTCGTTTAGCTTGAAGCTCCAATTCCAACGCCGGTCACCAAAATTAGATCTTGCACAGTCAGATAACACAAGCCAAGAAACTACAAGATGTATGCAGTATCATCTAAATACTTTATTTAATATATAAACATGGTATTGAAATAAGTGAAATAACAACATCACATATAGGAAAAGAATAATTATTTTCATTAATAGAAATGGAAGGAGATTACAACTAAGTGGTAGTTTATCTTGTAGAATAGCTCCTCCAGGTTGTTAACTTGTCCTTTCCTTGTCACAATATGCACCTCCAATCACCCTATGCATGAGATGATAACTACTCACTGCAAAAACACTAAGGGCATAATCACTCTTGAAATCCAACTGTTGCCTCTTGCATATGAGAGAGTAGATTTATAGGAGAGAGGGGTAAGTTGGGAGTTCTTATCCAATTACCATTCTAGGGCTTTAGATCCAACTTTGATGGAGGAATAGGATCAAAGGATATGCAGTGAAAACTCCAAAATAGGGTAGGATAGGATTCAAATTTCAATTGAAGGTAAGTAGTTGAAACAAATTTTGGAAACTCCTAGAAGTTGAAGCTTATGGAATCCCGCTCATTCTCCCAGAATTATAGAACCAACACAAGTGAAAATGAGGGAAACCTTCTGGTGATCAAAATTGGCCACAATGGAGCAGGTTTTAGGTGAACACACCCCAGTTGGCATGTAGGGAGCGTTGGTCCACAAACTGGCTCAGACATGGCAACTTAGGGTTGAAATTCTGAGGGATGAAAGATGTTATCACTCCCTTCGTTTCCCAACGTTGAGAAAGGAGACTGAAGGAGGTAACCTCAAACCAATATTTATATTTGGTAGCTAGCCCTATCAAACCAGAGAGGGCTCTCTCGAATTCAATTTCACATTCAATGAAGTGACTGGAAAGGAAAGTATCTTAGGCTAGATATAAGCTCAGTGATTTTTATAAGGGTTTTGTCCTAAATTTTGTTGGATATGAAGTGTCTAGTCTAGAAACTAGGTAATTAGGGGAATTTTTAGGTCTAAAATGGTCCTCCTAAGAAAATTATAAAATAATAGTGAAAATAATAAAATAAGATTTGATTATATCATCAAATTTTAGAGGGAAACAGGAAAAAGTATTTTTTCAACTTATCTCCCTATGGGTTTACTTAAACTTCGAGCGGAAATACACGTTGCATGCAAAATTTTATTTCTCATCCAAGGAGTACCCATGTTGCATACTTTCAATGGACTTTGCTACACGAAAATTGAGAAATAGATAAAAAATATGATTGCAAACACATTTTTTCATGTATTTCTCATTTTTCGTGTAGAAGGGTCTATCAAAAGTATGCAACGTGGGTACTCCTTGAATGATAAATTAAATTTTATACCAATGAGTACTCCTGCTCAAAATTTGAGTAAAAAATTAGGGAGATAACCTGAAAATACAAGTTGAAAAAGTAGTTTTATTATTTTATTATTTTTACTTTTTTACTCCAAAAATGGTGAATCATTCCCCATGGTTGAAATCATCATCTTGAATACAATTGGTTCTTATAAATTTTATTTTTGTTGTACATTTTTCTTAGGAGGCCCATTTTAGACCTCAAAACTCCCCTAATGTCTAGGTTTCAAGGACATATTTCAAATGAACAGCTGTAGAGATGAAATTGAGTCCAGGTAGGTACACTTAGAAACACACTTAGATTTTCATTATGGTATAGGGTATGAAAAAGAGATAATCAGAATGAGCTTATAACATATGAGTTCATTCATCAGAGGAGCTAGAAATTTTTTATGAAAATCCCATTAAATAGAGCACAAAAGTAAGAATTATGCTTATAGAATCATAAGATCATCATATAGAAGCATACATGTGATTTCATGGAAGCATAAAAATTCAATTTGATGGTAACACTGAGAAAAAAAAATACTAATAAGCATACCACTCGAGTCCCAAAATTATAGCTACAACATATCTTTGATTTCACTATAAAAAGATGTACATAAGCTCCACAGTGCAATATAAACTATCCAAACACTAAAATGACTTGAGTTGGAGTACATATAGAAAATAGAGAAGATTACACCTCAATGGGTCGAGACCTGATCCAAAACACTTCATAAATGCACTCTATGATTCAAAACCTAATTTTTAGGGAAGTTATAAATAGTCTCCCCTAATTTAGCTAGCAACTAGGAATCTTTGTATCCTTGATTAATTACAAGATTCCTCAACCATGATGAGAATAAATAGACTTCCTTAACCACAAAACAACTCATGAGACAATTTTTACCTCAAATATTTGACCATTTTTCACTGAAACCTGTCCAGAAAGCCTCCTACACAGAAACGTAGTGTGCCTAGCAGAAACATGGTGTGTTCTAACAGAAACATAGCGTGCACTTGGAGGGTATTTTGAGGTGGTTTCATCCATATTTTTTTTTATATGAATATTGGATAAGGTAGCCCTGGATGTCCTCTATCCATCCCAACCTTGAAACATGAAAAATACCGAATTTAAGACCCTCAAAGCTTCATTTTCCCAAGGCTACTCGAGAAACGTATCCAGAGCTGAAAAACAACGGCAGAAACATGAAAATTGACATGTTTTTTTTAGTTTTTATTTAAATTTAAGTAATTTCATGAAAAACCAAAAGCATATTTGGAATGCACTCATCAAAATAAATCCAACAATGTAATTTTGACCCCCATTGCACCCTATGAGAAAAAACATAGCATGGCCACGCTACGCTTTTGTAAAAGTGAAATTGCCAAGATTTCTCAAAAATCAAAAAGTTTCCAAAAATTTTCTGCAAAACTGTGGTTTTTATGATTTTGTATGTTATGAACAAAAACCCTCTCCCATTTTCAAAAATACTTTCCCATTTTTTCAAAATCCAAGTTTGAAGTTGATCACTAAACATTGCAGAAACGTAGCCTGCTCTCAGCAGAAGTGTAGTGTGGTCTTTAAGAGGGTGTTTTGAGGCCTTATCAAAGGATATTTGTCCTAAAAATGGTATGGTTGGAGATATTAGGATGTATGGTACACAATGGAGTCATCGAGTACTGCAAACCCCTGTCCAAACCATGAAAAATGGACTTGAAGACAACTTGTCTAAAAGTGCAGAAAATGATTTGTAGCAACTGTATTTTGGGAATTTATCTCAAATCATAAGACCTGTGCATAAATGGAAGGAGTTCTTTTTGCTTTGGTTTATTATTGAAAAAAACCTCTTTCAATTTTGTCAAATTCATCTTCATTACTTCAGCAAGTAAATTTGAAGTAGGATTGTCCCTATGTGCAATGTAAAACTGATGCCATAGGTCTGAGTTGGCTCAAACCTGGAAACTTGCCCTCCTTTGTTGTAATTATTCTTCTCATTTTCCATGGTGTTTTTTTGTATAATAGAAACCCTAGCTTTATGGGAAGGAAGGAAAAGTTGGAATCTAGGAAAACAGGGGAAAATGGGGCAGCAAGTTTATGCAGGGAAATGGAAGGGATAGGAGTTAGGGAAAAATATGAAAAAAATATGGGAGATAGGGTAGTGTTTTAGGAACACAGTTCAAGTGGAATTCCTTGAAATGGATAAGGGAAAGAGGGGAAAAAGGCTAAAACACAGTTCTAACCCAGAATTTCTGCAAAAACGCAGTGTGGGCTAGGGTTTTAGGGGAAAATGAAAGAAATGAGGGAGATGAATGTGGGAAATGGTTTGGGGAAGTGTATGAGGTGTGTAGGAAGGTGATAGGGTAGAAAAACCTGGATTTTTCTCACTGAAACAAGCCAAACACCAAAGAAATCCAAATACATAGTGAAAACCCTAGGAGAGGAATTTCACCATTTGTTGAAGGAAATGACTATATGAGAGCTAATGAGAAGCTATAATTACTTTCTAAAAGTGTCTTGAACCTATAGAATGATTTTTGAACCTTTTTCTTGCTCTTTTAGACTCCAAAAACCAAAAACGCAGTGTGCTTAGGAATAAACACAGTGTGTTAACTAGTTAGGGCTTGATGATGGAAAGATGAAGGCTCTGAAGGTTGAGTTGAGGCTCAATGGAGGATGAGAGCTATAGGGATATGGAATGATGTGTATGAATTATTTGGATGGTATTTTTATAGCTTGAAAGTCGACTTTTTCTTTTGATGATGGTGTGACATCACATGTCCTTTTTGAGAAATGATGTGATGAGGTAGTGTATTGCAGCCTTATAACTTTATTTGGAAATGTTACATCTCCATGAAGGGTAAATGTACATTGGGAATATTTTTTAATGCTTTTTCCCTAATTACCAACTCCAATGATGGTGACCTAGGTGATAACATGACTCTTTATGATTTTCTTCCATGATTGGCATTATGATGACAAAACAAAAGTATCCCTAGACCATGACCTAGATGATGGTATGTTAATTGATCTATGATCCTAGATACTCAAATGATGACATGACCTTGAAATTGATGATAACCATGAGGAAGTGGAGGGAGTAGCATGACCTAGACAAAAACAAATGATCAAATTTTATTTGAAAACTAATTTGCAACTATAAAATTTGACCCAAGACCCTATTAATTAACCTCGAAAGAGTACATTTGATCATTGGTGACTGACAGACACTAACAAAAGGTACATGCCTAGAGATTTGTGCAAGATGATGACAATGGGAATAAGATGTTTATTGATCCCATTAGGAGGCTCACTTTGATTGGATGTAACAAAATGGCCTATAACATAATTCCCCCTAAAGTGCAAAGTCAAAGATGGTGACTGATGGGTGTAATGCTTTACCTTGTGACAAGTAGGGATTAAGGAAAACCAATGATCTTCATCTGTTACAATACAATTACCATGAAATTTGGAGGTTGAGGGAGGAATACCTATACTCATCTCATAAGCTAACAGAACATGTGTAATTATCAAAGGACACACCCATAAATGCAACTGATGGACTCATGACTGGATGAATGTCTATATGATCATGACCATCATACATTGTGATCTTTGTATAACTCCTCAAATTGCAGCCCCGATGGATAAAACTAGATTTTGGGTCTTCTATCTCATTCACATGGCCAACTAATGTACAAGTCTAACCATGTGAATCAATGAGCTAGAGTCGAATATAATACACACCATCTGATTACCAGCCAATGATGTAAGTCATTAACAGACACGAGAGAAACCACTGATGATGTTAATGGCTCTCAAGGTACTATGGTACAATCAGTATGGTGTGAGTAAATGAGTTGATGTCGAACACCACAAAGAGTCTTTTGGTTTGAAGGCCATTTATGTAAACCTATCGTCAAGAGCGAGGAAATTTTCCATTGATATATGTCAGCACAGGGTACCAAAGGGGTGTTTCTAAGTCAACTTCCTAGATGATGTGTTGATTTCGATAGGAAGAGAGCCATCACATGAGGGCCTTCATATATCCCCCATTAATGACAAAAAATAGGTATCATGATTGAGACAAAATTATCAAAAGGATGTTGATATGTAACTAGATCAAGAAAAACATACACGAAATGAAGGCTTAAGAGTATTGTAGTAGACATCAACTGAAGGACTTCTCTTGAACACATAATGAAACTTAATGGAGTTGTCATTATTGACCCAAAACCGAAATGGAGGCCCTAAAAACAGTATGATAACCAAGAGACAAGTAGATTACCCAACCCAATAGCCATAGATATGGAGTGGAAAGTGTAGTGTTCAAGATTGACTCGCTTCTATTTATAAAAATGGAATCCCCTGTTTTCCCAATTTCCCCAACCATACTGGTCAATACCTCTTTATTTTTTAACAAGCTTGAGGAGGATAACATATGCTTAATTTGTGAGTTCATTCATCTGATGAATCCCTCCAAGTATTTTTAACGAACCCTGAGAAGGAGTGGTTCGACATTGTCAAGTTTGAAAAATCCATAATTGTGTGACATTTTTACAAGTCCAACGAAGGTAAAACTCTTAATAATTTTAATGTTTAGAGAGCTTGAAAAAGACGTCTAAAAGAAAACTCTGCATGTCCCTTTTCGTAGATAGGCTCTCGAGTCTGAAAAGTTAGAAAAAAATACTGAAGAGAACCTATTAGCCATGTTCAACTAAGATATTCATTTTTCATAGCTATTCTATCTCAGTTTGGAAAAGGGTTAAAATTATACTGAGTAGACGTATTTTAATTTATTTTTGCGAGTTCGGAAATGCAAGTGCTCGAAAATATTTTCATATTTTTGGAGCTTGAAAATAGCTGAAATAGGACTCCTCCTGGAGGAGCGATTGGTATAAATTTAGCAATTAGTTCTGGCCATGATGGAACTTCTCAAAACACGTAGAGGTTAGGAGGTTGGCTATTAAGACCACCCATTGCAGCGGTTCCCCAGGCAAGGGTAAAAAACCAAGTGAAAGTGTATGATCGTCCAAGAATATTGTGACAATGGAATGAGAACACCAAGGATCATCTGGTAGAAATAGGCTGATGAAAATGGAAATAATGAGAATAAAATGAGAATGGTTTCATTTTTACATAAACTTGAAACATGGGAAACTATGCTTGAAATTGGTTTCATTTTTTCACAAGCTTGAAACATGAGGAAAACTTATGCTTGAGAGTGGTTTCATTTTTACACAAGCTTGAAATGGAGACAAAATATGCTTAGAATAAGTTTGCATGCCCCCATCATAATGACTCAATTTGAGGTACATTCCCCCCAAACTTTATTTCATTCACCTAAATAGACTATTGGGTACTAACAGGTGGATGGAATGAAGGTTCATTTACGAGATCAAGTGAAATACTCGACTAGGAATTTACGAGATCTAATCAAAGAATCATATTGAAAGGGAATATGTTTCATTTTTTAATGAGCTTGACATAGGAAAATAACTATGGTCATAGACCTTATTTGATTTTTTAATGATCTTGACACAAGTAAAGGAACTATGCTCTGATGACCTTGCTTCATTTTTTAAGGAGATTGACACAAGAAAAGGAACTCTACTCTAGAAACGTTGTTTCATTTTTGAAGGAGCTTGACACAAGAAAAGGAACTCTGCTCCTAAGAACCTATTTCATTTTTTAACGAGGTCGACATAGTAAAATAACTATCCTCATAAGTGCTTGTTTCATTTTTTAACAAGCTTGACAAAAGAAAAGGAATTGTGCTCTGGATACCTTGTTTCATTTATTAAGGATCTTGAAACAAGAAAATGAAATTTTCTCCTAAGACCTTGCTCATGGCCCATAATACAAGAGGTTCCCATCATAAGGGAGAAAAATTCTCTCAAAGGGATACATATGAAGGGATCTAATGGAAATAATATCATTGACTAGATCATTAGTAGATGTGGGCATGGAACAGGTTTCCACATAATTAACCCGTGGAGGGGGAGACACCACTTGCATATAAGAACCATTTAGGGAATTTGGTTTATTGGGAGTTGAATTAGGACCAATGTATGAAATTTTATCAATGGTTGTGATTCCTCCTTCATGCGGGAAACATATGACACAAAAGAAAGAAGAGACAAGATCTCCCTTGACATAAACATAGTCACGACCAATGAGTAAATTAAAATCCAAACGGCCTTGGAAAAACATCCCATCGATATAGACAGTTTTCCCTCCCAAAGTAATATGCAACTTAGGAAGAATCCCTAATGGTTGATTGGTTCCTCTGTTAAAAACCAACAAATTCTGGGTAACGGGCACAAGTTGTAGAGAACGTAAAGCTTAACAAGTAGTTGAGGAAATAATACTAACTCATGTGCCTTTGTTTATGATTGTGCCAGATACGGGTATATTATAAGCCTGTACTGTGATCTGAATGGGCACGTAAGAAGGAAGACGATATCCTGCTAGTCAACTCCAATCAAAGGAAGTGACCATACTACTTGGAGGGGGTGTCGTTGGAATGGGTGAACTGCCCCCTTGTGCTATGGGAATGGGAATATTTTCCCCCCATACCGTGGGAACGAGAGGATTTCCCCAAAGTTCATTGGAACCTGAAGAAACCAGAAGAACATGAGCGGTAAGAAGTTTACTCTTTACAGGAAAGGTATAATTGATTAAAGGTAAAATCGAGTCAACCATTTTCTCAATGGGATTCAAGGGATTCACGTTCAGAGAGAGTGAGATTTATTTGATTTGGATCAATCACTTCATCAACTAATGGAGGATCATGGGAAAGCTTTTGATAACCAGATAGAAGAAAGGTCTGAGAAGTTTTAAGGTTTTCGAACGTTTTTGAGGCTTCATCCATATAAGGAAAAAGGTGAATATGATGATTCCCTTCACAAAAATTATACGGAAATTTGATTTTACCCTTTTTCCCATGGACCTTACTATCACTAGTTGATGCTTTGTCACCGGCATGATCTCCAGAGGTTGATGACATAGGTTGATGTGAGCCTGTGGACCACACTTCTAATATCTTGGGAATACCAAGAAAATATATAAGAAGGTGATCACCCTTACATAACTTGCAAGGGAATTTAAATTTATGGGGTTGATTGGAAGGTTCCTTCATACTAGTTGCATTGGTAGAAATGGTTTCTTGGTTTCCCCCTTACTTATTTTGATTCTTCTTCTTCATTCTCTTCTTCTTATTCTTAGCTTCTTGGTTACTAGAATCAAGATTTTCACTAGGAGAGCAAGAATAAAGGGATTTATAAACAATAGGTGAAGAAGGAAAAGGGCCAACTTTAGGATCAACTTAAGGTCGATATTGTTTAGGTGGAGGAGAACCTAGTTAAGAAGCAGTTTGGACATTCATAACCATAGGGGTCGAAAAAAACCAAACTAGAAAACCAATGGTAAATATAGGAAGGGACAATGTTGCCATATAAGGAGTATCAATATTTCCAAAATAAGGAAAAGGACCGAGATTCCCATCATAGGGGTTTCCTTGATTGCTAAACTCGATAAATTTTTCCATTAGTCTCAACCTAAGACCTACTAAGGAGTTGTTCCATGGGGAGGATGTTGTTTTGCGGTCAATTAATTGATTTTAGAAATTAACAACAAAAATAAATCAAAAAGGGGTAAAACTAGGCATAAAGGTTTACCAAGCAACTGTGAACTACAATATACACCTTGGTGAACCAAGAAATTAATGTACGAAAGCCAATCTCCCTAAAATGTTGTGTTCAGTGTATCACGGTATATAAGGTGACAAACTTGGTTACTTATGGATGGATAGCAACCTATAGGGGACTCCAAAAATATACTCAATGGTACGTGAGAGTTAAGTCCATAGTAGTTTTGTCTAATGTGTAACCGTTCGATGAGAGCATTCCCATATAGTTTTCATGCTTTAAGAGCCATCCGATATACTTGAAGGTACGTGGAGAACGATCCTATACACTTACGCACATGGAACAAGATTTCACTCCCAGAATACAACGCTGGTAAACAACGATGACTCCTATGTTTAACGACGTCGGAACATGTCTCTAGCCTATACCTCTATGTGTGTTGTTAAATTTAAAATGTTCCTTAGGTTAATTAAGATGTATTTTAGATTTTAACTTGAATTATTCTTTGATTTCAAGGCTCAAAAATCGATGTCACCTAAACATACCTATGATGCAACTAATATGAAAAAAATATATTTTTTCATTTTACTTTTAATAATGAAAGGCCTAACTAAGTAGGGGAAGAAATAATGAATCAACAATGCAACAAACAAATTATGAAACAATCGACCTCTACAACTCCAAGTTTCCAATCAAAATAAAATCCCTATATGTGATGCAAAGAATTTTCTTTTCAAATCCTCTTAATTTTCAAAATGAAGAAAACTAAGATGAAAATGTTGAATCATTGATTCAATTACACTTTTCAGAATGAGGGTTAAAACTAAAATTCATCCAAGCGATCAACAATCAAATGAAATCAGTTTGCAAGAAACCAAATGATAAGAAAAAAGAAAAATAAAAACCAATTATTACCAAAGGAAAACAAGAACAAATGAAAACCAAATGTATGCTTTATAGGGACCACAAGACACTCAAGACTCAGGGAAGTTCAGCTGGAAGTAGTCTGATAAAAGAAATGCTCAAAAACCAAGGAACAATTTATGCAAAAACAGGGCCCAACTCTGGTTCAAAGGAGGCACTAGTGCTTTGAAATGATAGTATAGAGTGTGCCTGAGTGAGGTGCACGGCTCTGTAAGAGGCACTGTGGGAGTTTTAGGCATGGGAAAGAGGTTTCCAACACAAAAATTGCAAAAAAGGTTGAATGAAGCCATTTCCTAGGTCTATTCTTGGTTGGATGATGCAACAAAGGTTTGTGACGAAGGTAATTGAACAAAAAGTACAAGGAAAACCACCACGAGAAGACTTCATTCCCCAATATGGTCACCAATTTTCTATACAGGATTTACGATTGTAGACAAAGGTATCTCCCCTAGGTTTGGTGGTCAACCTAGAACAACAAAGAGACAAGGAACCCAATTATTTTCTTTAAAGTAAATAGATGATGGAGTGAGCCCTACCTGGAAAATTTCACTCACCTCACTCCTTCTTTAGCATGGAAGCTCCAATTATAGTTCCAATCACCAAAATTAGATCTTGCATATTCAAATAACACAATCCAAGAAACTAAGAGATGTATGCAGTATCATCTAAATACTTTATTCAATAGATCAACATGGTATTGAAGTAATTTAAAAAACAACATCACATATAGGAAAACATAGAATTATTTGCATTAATATAAATGGAAGGAGATTACAACCATATGTGGTAGTCGATCTTGTAGAAGAGCTCCTCCAAGTTGTTAACTCATCCATTCCATGTCACAATATGCACCTCCAATCACCCTATGCATGAGATGATAACTATTGAATGCAGAAGCATAAGGGCATAATCACTCTCCAAATCCAACCATTACCTTTTGCATATGAGAGGGTAAATTTATAGGATAGAGGAGTAAGTTGGGAGTCTAATCTAATTACCATTCTATGGATTTAGATCCACTTTTGAAGGAGGGATAGGATCAAAGGATTAGTGGTGAAAACTCCAAAGTAGAGTAGGATAGGATCTTAATGTCAATCCAAGGTAAGTATTTGAAACAAATTATGGAAACTCCTAGAAGGTGAAGCTTCTAGAATCCCACTCATTCTCCTCAAATTCTAGAACCAACGCAATTGTAAAGGAGGTAAACCTATTGGTGACAAACAATGGCCAAAGTGGATCAATTTGTAGGTGAACACGCCCCAGTTGGCCTGTAGGGAACATTGGTCCTCAAACTGGCTCATATAGGGTATTTTAGGGTTGAAATTTTGAGGGATGAAAGGTACATGCCTAGGGTTTTGTGCAATATGATGACAAGGGGAATAGGATGTTGATCGATCCCATTACGAGGCTCACTTTTATTGGATGTGAAAAAATGGTATATAACAATGAGCTTGACACAAGTATAGGACCTATGATCATGAGTTATTTACCTTGATCATGGGCCCCAAGAAACCATGGATTCTGAGAGGTTCTTATCAGATGGGAGAACAAAGCTTTGGAAGGGATACATATCAAGGGACCCAATGGAAATTTTAGGCTCCAATTCCCCCAGTAAATGATTCACCATGTCACCTACAGGATATAGGTCAGAAGAAGTCCAATAATCAGTGAGAGGCTCTTCTTTGACAATAGGTAAAGTCATAGAGCAGGTTGCCACATAATTGACCCGAGGTAGGGGAGATACCACATGCACATTTGGAACATTTATGGAAGTTGAATTATTGGTATTCAAATCAGTACCAGTGAATGAAATCTGATCAATAGTCACAATTTTTCCATTATGCAGGAAATACATCACTCGAAAGAGTGTGGAGACGAAAACATTCATGGAATAAACATAGTCTCGCCCGAGGAGAGAATTGAAACTCAAGGGACCTAGGACTACCATAATGTCAACATATACAAATTTTCCTTCCAAAGTATTAGGAATTATAAGAAGGATCCCTAAAGGTTGATTGGTTCTTCTATTAAAATATAACATATTATGGGTAATGGACACAATATGAGGAGAACCTAAATATTTCCAAGAAATCAAGGATAGAATGCTAACAGAAGCACCCTCGTCAAAAAAAGTGTGATATATGCCCTTATCACAAGACTTCACAATGACTGGAAAGGGAATGTAAGAAGGGAGATTAGGCCGTGTAAATTGGTTCCAATCAAAGGAAATGCCCTGATTACTTGGATGGGGTTCTGTGACAACGACAGAAATGCCCCCTTATTTAGTGAAATCAGAAGAAATAGAATACCTTGAGAGGTATGAATGTCACTCTCTAAGGGGAGACTGGGATCAGCTGAAGCTGGAATTGGATTGACCACTTTCTCAACCAATGTCTTGTTGGAAACAAACTCATAGGATTCACGTTCAGAGAGAGTGGGATTGATTGTAATCAGGTCAATCACTTCATCGAGAGTTGGAAGTCGCTGCTAATATGCAATAAGGTTTTCCAACGCTTTGGATGTTTCATTCATATCAGGGAAATGGTGAATTTTATGATTCCCTTTACATAAATTACAAGGAAACTTAACTTTTCCCTTCATCTCGAGAAATTTATTATCACTAGGTGATGGTTCATCACCACATGATTTGCAGAGGCTGACAACAAGGGTTGACGTGAGCTTGTGGACCACACTTCTAATACCTATGGAATAATAGGAAAATATCTAATAAGGTGATCTCCATTACAAATATTGCAAGGGAATTTAACTTTATATGGATTGTTGGAAGGTTTCTTAACATTAGTTGCATTCATAGCAATGGTTTCTTGGTTTCCCACTTGCTTCTTTTGCTTCTTATTCTTCTTCCCTTTGTTCTTTTTCTTAACTTCATTGTTACTAACATCAATACTTTCACCGGGGAAGGAATAATAAATGGAAGAAGAGACATTGGGCGAATAAGGCAAAGGGTCAACTTGAGGATCAATTTGAGGTTGACGTTGTTAAGGTGGAGGACTCGATTGTGAAGTAGTTTGGACATTCAAAACCAAGGAGGTGGAAAACAAATAAATTGGTAAACCTATGTTAAATCCAGGAAGGGGAAACATATCCATATAAGGAGCACCAATATTTCAAAAATAAGGAAAACGACCAGGATTCCCATTAGACAGATTTCGTTGACTGGCAGAATCCGAAGCTATTGCCATCAAACTCAACCTAAGGTCTACTAATGACAAGAAAATGAGATTATTAATTGATTTTGAAAAGTAAAAATAAAAATAAAAATAAAGAGGGGTAACTAGGCATATAAGGATTACCATGTGAACTGCAATATACTTTTAAGTACGTGTAAACAATTTCCTTGAATTTTTTTTTTCGATGTATCACATATAACAAGGTGGCTAACTTAGTTACCTATGGCAAGTATGATGGGGGTGTTCCTATATACTTGTTGTATGTGGAGTGCCATCCTATATACCAAAATTTACGTGGAAGAACATCCTGATATACTCCAATGTACGTGGAAACCAACCATCCCTGGGATGCAATGTTGACAAGTAATGATAGTTCCTATGTTTAAGGACGTCAAAACATATATTCTAGCCTAGACTGCTAAATTTGTTGTTAATGTTCCAAATGTTCCTTATGTTAATTAATAAATTTTAATGTTGATCATGATTAAGGTTTCAATTTCAAGGATCGAAACAAATTCACCTAAACTCCTAAAATGAAACTAGCATGAAAAAATGAACTATTTTCATTCAATGAAGATATAAATAAGGAACGAAAGGAGTTTTAATTCAATCAATGCAGAAAACAAATTCCGAAAAAAATACCTTCAAACATGCTTCCAATTCCATAATTCAAAGCCTTAATGCATAATAAAATGAATTTTTTTCTTTTCTTTTTCAATTTTCAAATCTAAAGAAAAATTGAAAAAATGACTACATTATTGAATCAAAGAGAATTCAACCATATTGAAATTGTAATATGAAGAATATTTTAACAAATCAATAATCAAGTCAAATGAAAACCCTAATTGACAATAAAAAGCAACAAGAAGCAAAATCTCATCAAAAGGTAATCACATTCAATTAAAAACATTTTTTTGGCTTTACAAAGACCTTAGATAGACCTGAGACTCAGGAAGACACTGCAAGAAAAAATGCTTCAAAGAAAGGCAAGGAAAATGCAAATTTTTTTGCACTTACATTAGAGCAAAATTTCAGCCTAAAACTTCCCATGAAATTTTCATGTACTTTCCATATCATAATATGTAAACCAATCAAAATCCTTTAAATTTAAAAAGAGGTACATGTAGATATTTTGGAGGGAAAAGAAGAAAAACTAAATTTTTTTAATTGTATTTGTCACTTATCTCCTTATAGGTCTATTCAAATTTCAAGTGTAGACACTCGTTGGATGCAGAATTAAATTCCACTTCCAATGAGTATCCATTATGGATACTTTTGAGAAGGCCCACATTGAACAAAATTGTGGATACATTAATAAAGTGTGTTGAACACACGTTTTTAATGTATATGCATTTTTTTATCAAGGTAGGTCTTCTCAAAAGTATGCATAATGAGTATTGGCTGGATGTGGAATTTAATTCTTGATCTAAAAAGTGTCTACACGTGAAATTTGAGTAAACCTATCAGGATATACGTTAAAAATACATTAAAAAACGTAGTTTTCTTCTTTTCCCTCCAAAATTCATAACTCTTATTTTATTATTTTAACTGTTATTTTATTATTTTTCCTTAGGAGGCCACTTTTAGGCTGAAATTTCCTCTAGTGTAGGATCAATGCAGGTAATGTATGGGCACCAGTGCAATGGTTTACTATTTCATCACAGATTAAAAGAAGAAAAAGTGAGATGAGTCACTCTATCTCAGAAAAGAAGTGCGATTGGGATAATTTTTCTCAAAAGACACAAATCAAACCCTAACCAAGCTCGAAATCTGGCTTTCGTAAGTCTAATAACAATCTGAGCAAGCCAGATAGATTCGATTTCATAGGTCCTAAAAGGCTAGAAAAAAGGAAAAAACTAAAGAACATCCCGTCCCCAGTGGAGTCACCAATTTGTTTAATGGATATATTCCTTATATGAACAAAATCAACCTCCCTAGACCTAGTGGCTTGATCTAGCAACAACTGAGACAAATATGCTAGGTTTTCCTTAGAGAAATTTGTAATATGGAAGAAATACTTTCTTGGAAACCAATGTAAACTCTCTTCGTCTCCTCGCTTGCAAGATTTACCTCCAACTCCAAATGCTATAAGTGGAACCTACAAAACATCTAAAACAAGCAAGATAACTAAAACATACAAATAGCATATACAAATATCTCTAAACAATAAGCCAAGGATTAATTATTCTACATATGCATAAATGAGACATAATTTATAGGAAAATAAGGCATTTTTGTATTAATAAAAGTAGGAGGAGATTACAACCCTTGAAGACCTTGGCCTTGTAGATCTCTCCCGGCTATCTTGTCCTTTCTTTTCCATAAAGCAAGTCTTCAATCATTCCTTAAGTACCTGGATGGATTATGGAACTCTATACATAAATGAGTAGCATGAGGGCATAACTAAGAGTCTCCAAAACCCAATCAATACTCTATGGGAGGCAGTGAACTTATAGGGAAAAAGAGGTGGTTTTGAATTTACCATTCTAGGGCTTAGATCCACATTAGAGGGAAGTAAATTCTAGGATATAAGAGATAAGACCTAAATAAACAGAGTTCGAGATCTTATCCAACAGTAAATGGTTGAAACCACTTTTGAAGCTTCTACAAAGAGAAACTTCATAATTAATTTTTATTTTTTAATCATTTACCATTATCATCACACTTTCTGTGAAGGAAATATGTGTTTATCAACATAGTTTCTATTTGTGCAACCTGCAACATTGCAATTTGTTTGAAGGGTAAGTGTGATGATCTTAAAAATTAGGTTTTTAACCCAATTTAACCTAAAAAATTTGCAGCTTTTGGAAAGAAGATGATTTTGGCTTTGTAGGGGATGATTGCAAAATGTCAATGGATGTTGATTAATCCACGTTTGGGGCCATTTGTTTGGGTGCGAAAAAATGAAGTGCAATAGGTCCTATCCTTTCATGCACTTAAAATGGCCCACAAAACCATGATGCTAACTTGGCACATGATCCAATTTTTAAAGAGTTATTCTTAGGTATAAATTTAGAGTAAACATGATCCCCAACTTGAAAATCTTTGTGCACTCTATGTTGTTATGCATAGCTCTTTTTCTTGTCTTGTGACACCTTCAAATTTCCTCTAATGTTTTTCATTTATTGTTCCATTTGCCTCAACATCTTAAGCCCAATTAGGACCCTATTCACTGGATCACTCTAACTAATATAGGAATATTGCAACTCCTCCCATACAATGCCTCAAATGGGCTCATCTTCAAAGATTCTTGATACCATTTTATTTGCAAATTATACAGGTGGAAGATATTATTCCCACTTCCTTGGCTGGTTCATCATGTACATCCTCAACATGTCCTCGAGGATCCTATCTGTCATATTTTTTTTCCCATCAGTCTAAGGATGGTAAGTTGTACTAAATTCCAACTATGTTCCCAATCCTGCAAATAGTTCTTGCCAAAACTTTGAAGTAAATTTGGAATCTCTATCCGAGATTATTTTCTTGGGAACACCATACAGTCTCACAATTTCCTTTATAAAAATTTTATCCACGTCACTAGTTGAATTTGTATACCTAACAACTATAAAGTGAGCCACTTTTCTCAACTTTTCAACCACTACTATCATTGCATCATGTTGCTTAGAAGTCGTTGGCAACCCCGTAATAAAGTCCATAGAAATAAATTCCCACTTCCATTCTGAAATGGAATTAGGCTGCAATAAGACAGTTGGGTGCTTGCACGTTGCCTTTACTTGTTGGAACTCTATGCACTTGGGGATGAAATCAACCACCTTTATTTTTAAAGTAGACCAATAGTAAAATTTCTTGATGGTTGTTAGAGTCTTTTGACAACCTGGGTGACTAGAGTATGGTTTATCATGAAACTCCTTCAATATAAGCTTCTTTAGATTGCCCTCATTTGGCATATAGATTCCATTCTTGAATCTAACCAACCCATTCTTTGAGAGGAAATATTCCTTGTTTTGTTCATCCTTAGCTTCTTGTTGTGATTTCTCCTTTTATTGGTATTTTTCATCTTGTTTCCGAACATATTTTATACTTCATTAGAGAAATTTTGAGGTAAAAAATGGTCCTCAAAACAAAAATGTACAACAAAAATCAGCTTTATAAGAAGAAATATGAGCTAATATGACAATTTCAACCATGGGGGATGATTCACCATTTTTGGAGTAAAAAGGTAAAATGATAAACAAAATTAAAAAACCAAAAATAAAACTATTTTTTAACTTGTCTTTTCAAGTTATCTCCCTATGATTTTATTCAAATTTCATGTGGGAGCACTCGTTAGATGTGGAATTTAATTCGAATCCATGGTGCATACTTTCAATGGACCCTACTACATGAAAAAATGTGAAATACATGAAAAAAAGTGATTGCAATCATTTTTTTTCATGTATTTCACATTTTTCGTATAGTAGGATCCATCAAAAGTATGAAAAATGGGTAATACTTGGGTGTTATTAAATTATGCAACCGAAGATTTCTCGTGCTCAAAATTTGAGTAAAAATGTTGGGGAATAATTTTAAAATATGAGTTGAAAATGTAGTTTTTTCTTTTTTCCCTCCAAAACTTGATGAGGTAATCTAATCTTATTTTATTATTTCCACTATTATTTTATAATATTCCTTAGGAGGCCCATTTTAGACCTCAAAATTTCTCTAATTTTCTTCAAAACTAGTTCTATAAGAACATATGGCTGCTATATGGTTTATTTTCACTCTCTTGCTGAGTGCATCAACCACTCTATTCTCTTTTCCTTTAACGTATTTGGTCCCAAAATCAAACTCATTGAGAGTGTCCATACATATATATTTTCTTGCATCTAATATAGGTTGATCAAAAAATATTTCGACCCTGCATGATTAGTTATTAGGGTAAACCTTCTACTAAGCAAGTAGTGTCTCCATATTTTCAATGCATGGATGATGGAAACCAATTCTAGGTCACGAGTTACATATTTTTTCTCATGTTCATTTAATTTTTGAAATTCATAACAAAACACTTGGCCTTCTTGCATCAAGACTCCCCCAAGTCTCTTGTTGCAGGAATCTATGCATACAACAAATTCCTTCTCAGAATTTGTTATTCTGAGCACAGGTGCATTAGTTAAGAATTGTTTTAGCTTATCAAAGGTTGCAGCACAATCAAATGTCCATTAAAAAAAAATTCCCTTCTTTTGCAATGTATTCATTGGATAGCCAATGTTGGAAAATTTCTTAATGAACCTCCTGTAACAGCCTACTTGTCCCATAAATAACCCAATTTCAGCCACATTCTTAGGTTTTATTCATTCCATGATGCCATTAACCTTCTCTAGATCAATGCCTACTCCCTCTTTTGAGACAATGTGCCCAAAATAATGGATATGGGATTGAAAGAATTCACATTTACTATTGTTTGAAAAAATATTATGTTCTCTTAGCAACTATAGTACTATGACCAAATTCTCTTCATGTTCCTCCTTGGTCTTTGAATAGACCAAAATGTCATAAAAAAAACCACTACAAACTTATCCAAGTAAGGGTGCAACACATTTTTCATGAGGCACATAAAAGTTGCAAGGGCATTAGTTAGCCCAAAGGGAACTACCATGAACTCATAATTCCCATACCTTGTTCTGAAGGTTGTTTTATGGATATCCTCATCCTTAATGCACACTTGGTGATAACCTGGTCTCAGATCAATCTTGGAGAATATTTTTCCTTCCCATAATTGATCAAATAGATCATCAATCCATGGCAAGGGATACCTATTGTTGATGGTCACCTTATTAAATTGGCTATAGTCAATGGATAGCCTAAGTGTATCAACCTTTTTCTTCACAAATAGAATTGGTGCTCCCCATGGAGACATGCTTGGCCTTATGTATTACTTTTCCAACATCTCTTTGAATTATAGATTCAGCTCCACTAATTTTGGAGTGCTCATTCTATATGGATCCTTTGATGTTGGAGCTACGCCTACCATTAATTCAATAAAAATTTCACCACTCTATGAGGAGGCAACCTGGGTATCTCTTCAGGAAACACATCTTGGAACCATTTCAAAATGGGATATTTTGATAAAACGTCATTGTATCTCTCCCCAACATTTTTGCTAGCTTCAATAATGTTGGATATTTGCATGACAAATAGGATGCATATCTTCATTTAGCTTCTCTTAGATTTCATGGCTATAACTAATCTTAATGATATGGGATTTGACTTTCCCTAGAATATCCTTCTTACCCCACACTCGTCTAAGCATTGAATTTCCTTTTCAAAGCAATCTATATTGGTGTGATGCATGTACAGCCAGTCCATTCCCAACATTATGTTATACGCTCCAAATGGTAGCACATTAAGATTTGAAATGGCTGGCATGCTATTCAATTCAATTGGGCAATATCTCAGCCAATATTCAACTCTAATCCTTGTCCCTGTTTCCAATTAAACCAGCCATGTTTTTGTGTGTGCCTCCTTAGCTAATTAACACTACTCTACGTGTATTGGGCTAATATAAGTGAAATTTGATCTATGATCAATTAAAACATGAATGAATTGATTATAGATCTTACCTTCCATTTCAATTATGGAATCATGGTGGTCGGCCTACCTGTTATCAATTTTTTCATATATTATGGGAAATTTGTGAGCCATATCTTCCATTGACTAGGATTCTTGAGTGTTGTACAAGTGTGGCCCAACATCCCTATGTTGTGGAAAATCTATTTTCCGGTGATTTTCTCCGCAAGTCTAAAAATTCAGTGTCTCCCTTGTATCACCCTTATTATGTCCTCCCATAAGTTGGTTTGCACAAACTCTATCTATTACATTGCTTCTCTATTGAGGTTGACCTTCTCCAATTGAAGTTGTATTTTCTCTCTTTCCCAAGGCTAGAGATTTCTAGCCTTTCTTACGCCCCTTTTATTTATATTTCAAGCTTCCTTTCACCTTCCAATACCTCTTGAATTCTGACTTTCACTTTGACTGTTCATAATAGTTCTTCAGGTTCTAAATTGCATCCTCTAATTTCTTAGGCTCAACGAACTCAGTTCTATCCTTGAAGGATTGTGGCAGTCCACTGAAATACCTATGAATATTTTATTTTTCTTTCTTAAGGTAGGGACCATACCTTAGTAAATCTAAGAATTTGGTGGTATACTCCTCATTTGGCATTTGTCCCAATATTAGATCATAAAAATACAACCTTGTTATTAGCATATCTCTTAGATAGATACTTGTTCCTTGAATATTCCTCAAATTCCTTCCAAGATAGCTCTTCTTCTTTTATTCCTTTTACATTCTTTAAATTCTCCCACCATATTTCGACCTTACCTTTCAAGATGAAGGTGGTTATCCTTGTTTTCATGTTCTCTGAATAACTATGATTCCTAAATAAATTCTTCATTTCAAGGAGCCATGCATTGACATCTTCTAATTTCTTCACTTCACCATTAAATTTAGGATTCATGACCTTCCTAAAATCCTCTGGAATATAGTATTTTTCCCTCATTTCTTCATGGTCTTGCTGGTGATGATGATGTTGTGGTCTTCTGTGAGTATTTTCATATTGTTGTTCAAGGGTTCTTTCCCTCCTTTCAAAAGTATCCAGTAGAGTGCCTCCTTTCACAGTGTCTTCACTTGAAAACTTGTGTCTTTTCTTAGATCCACTACCATCTTCCCCATTGGTTATTTCTTCTTGTCACAAAGGGATTTTTCTTGTTTCTATGATTAGCTCCCAATTCATGATGCTCTTGTCTTGGTAAGTTCAAGAAGCTTTGCAATATGGCAACACTCATTTTTTCTTATATTTCCTATTATTTAACAATCCTTTCTTGCACCTCAACAAGCATCTCATTATCATCTTTGCAACTTATTATTTAAGCTCTTAAGCTCCTCAAAGTATCCGTCCAATTAGGATAGTCAATCTCCCCTAGTTGTCAAATGGATCTTTCCTCTTCAATTGTCCTTTCATCTTCATACCCATGTTGTGACTAATCGGAGCTATATTGTACCATTCCTATATTCATCTCCTTTGAATCTTATTGTCTTTCATGTGTTTTCATACACACACATAATTTTTATGATAAAAAAAAATCAAATTCAAATTAAACATTATCATCGTAGCTTGTTGTTTGAAATCCGTTGGTGTAAATCTAGTTGCAACATTACACCTCAATTAGCACACCAATATCAGAAAAATTGATCCAGGTGGATATTGGTTGCCACTCACCTATCCCACCTAGACCTCCAATCAGTTTCATTAGTTTCCTTGTTTATAGCATCATTTACTATTTTTAGCAGTTTTTTGGGTTTTGAACTTCCAGAGAATTTTGACCCCTTAAACGACGTTTTTTAGGTCCGCAGTAGGCCTATTTCCATAGGCAAGGGCCTATGGAAAATCATGTATTACTTGGATATATCTTTCTGACAAGGTCTCATATGTGCCAAACTAAGATAATATGACCAAGTTACGACCCTGGGAAGTTGGTTGCCTAACTAACCCCAATGAGGCCCAAAAACTCTTGGTGTTTCATATCCTAGGATTAGGGTTTTGGTTGTTTCATGTTTTCCCTTGTTTTTCAATAATAAAAAGGCTCTTGAGCCTCATTGTAACATAGTTGAGAGGCATGTAGTTGCCACATCTCTTCTCAAAGATAAGCTACCATCACCCGAGCTAGTTTATTTCCATTCTGTATGTAAGCATATTTCATTTTTTTGATATTAATGAAATGAAGTTTTATTTCTACTACACTTATGTGTTTATATTTATATCTTTATTCTATTTTGTTCCTGCATAAGTTCAGATAAGTGGTATCAGAGTGGTCTTCTCTTTTTCATTTTTTCTTTGCATGTCAGCAACGAGGTCAGGGTATAAGGAGTTAGGGCTCAATCTGGTTGAACCTTTGCAATATCAACCTCACAAACCCTGACGACCTCTCATGGCAGAAGAAAATAAAGACGACGGAGTAGGAGATCCTTTCAAAATAATTCTTAAGGATGCCCTCGAGAAACAGAGGAACGTGATGATGGATAAATTTTCCAAGATCCTTCAAAAGCTACCCAGAGGAGACGCATCTTCATCCAGCCACCACTCTGGAGGCACCACTCCTTTTAAGGTAGAAGTTAACATTGACATTCCCATATTTGAAGGCCATATAGATGTGGATGTTGTAGATAGATGGTTAAATCTGTTGGAAGGATATTTTTTAGTTCATGACTTTTCCAATTGGGAAAATGTTACTTTTTCACTCCTGAAAGTTGCTCCCCGTATCAAGGACTGGTGGGAAACCTACACTGGGAAAAATGACAAGGGGGAATCCTCACTATTTTCAGCCGCACCCAAATGGAATTATTTCTGAGATGCCATCAAGGAACAATATTACCCTATTGGTAGCTATGAAGATAAATACATAAATTGGACAATGTTGTGGTAGTGAAGGAACCAAGATGTACCGGAGTTCACAAATGGTTTTCATGCCCTTCATATGAAGTTGGGTATTAAGGACTCTGAGCGACATTTGGTACTCAAGTATCACGATTTTTTGCATAAGTAAATTCAAGACAAAATTGAGTTCCTGGAAATATCCTCACTCGATGCCACCTATACATATGCTGTCAAGATTAACCAAAAGTTTAAAAAAATAAACGGGACTTTGGATATGTGAATCTGAAGGAAGGGAAAGGCGCCACCAAGCCAAAAAACAAAGGACAAAGCTAAGGTGGGGGGACCCAGGACAACCTATCAAAATCGCAAGCAAATAACAACACCACAAAGATAAATAAGGACATGGGAAAGTGGTGTGAGTTCTAGAAGAGATACACTCACAAAAAGAGTGAGTGTCGAGCCAATCAGTAATTGATGGCCAAGCTGAAGACTTTTGAATCAGATTCATGCTCTGAATCCTATTCAAAACCAAACAAGGGGAATAAAAAAGGAAAGAATATTACTGATGCAGATCCTAGTGCCACCATTGCCACCACAAAGATCCAGAACGATGAGCCCGGAGATCCAGAGGAGGGGGAGCACCTCTTCCACTCATAGATGTGGGTGAAGGTTTCTCTGTTGTAGTTCATTGTCGATAATGGGAGTCAAAAGAACCTTATTTTAGTAGATTGCATGAAGTATCTAGGCCTACCGACCACAACACACCCTGAGTCATACACCATCGAGTGCACCAAGGATGATATCTCTGAATCATCCAGCAATGCCTCCTCCCCTACAACATCAAGCCCTTCACAGATGAGGTATTGTGTGATTCTGTTCCTCTTGAAGTTTTTGATGTAATATTAGGCCAACCATACTTGTGGAAGTGACACGTTGTGTATGAATCTAAACCTCTCACTATTATTATTACTTTGGGCAATAAGTTGTACAAGATGTCAGAGGTAGAACCACCTACATCCATCTCTCCGATCACGGCGAAGTAATGCAATAATATCATCTCCCAAATTAGGAAATTTGTTTTCCTTATGATTTTCCCTTAGGGCCAGAATAATATTATGGCCACGGCCTCCAGACAAAGCTCCTTCGCACGACAACAACAAATGGACAAGGTCATGGGGGAGTAAAAGGACATCTTCACCTCACCTGCAAGGGTACCTATACACTATCATGTCAAACACCCCATCGATCTGACCTAGGGCATGTCGCTACCCAATGGACCGATCTATAGACGCTCTGTTATGGAGAACAATGAAATACAGAGGCAGATTTAGGATTTTCTATAGAAAGAGCACATCAGACCAAGTTCATTGCCCGATGGGAGCCCAATCATTTTGGTACAGAAGAGGGATGGGACCTGGAGACTCTGTATTGACTATTGGGTGCTAAACAAGATCATTTTCTAAAATAGGTATATGATCCCACGGATTTATGACCTTCTAGAGCAACTCAAGGGGGCCAAATATTTCAACAAGATTGACTTGAAGTCTGGTTATCACTAGGTACCAATCGAACCCTCTGATGTGTTGAAGACGGCCTTCAAATCTAAGGAGGGCCTTTTCGAATGGTTGGTAATGCCTTTCGAGTTGACGAATGCCCCTGCAACCTTCATGAGGCTTATGGATGAAATCTTGTGACCATTCACCAACTCATTCGTGGTGGTGTATTTTGATGACATCCTAATCTTCAACCAGATTTGGGAAGAGCACCTCCACCACATTCGAAAGGTCCTCCAAACACTATGGCAACACAAGTTGTGTGCCAATTTGGAGAAATTCACTTTTGGCATAACCCAGGTTCAATATAACGGGTACATCAATTATGAGTAGGTTGTGCATGTGGAACTAGCAAAGATACAGTTGATGTGAGATTGGTCAACCCCAACCACTCTAACAGAGCTACGCAATTTTCTGGATCTTACCAACTTCTACCATAGGTTCATATTGGGTTGCTCTCATATCACTTGGCCTTTGAGTCAAGTCACCAAGAAAGGAGTGAAATAAAATTTATTTTTGTCTAAATCCCAATATAAGGTGTTCGCTGAATTGAAGCATAGACTCTAATCTGCGCCAATGTTCACATTATCGAACCCACAAATACCATATGAGATCGAGACAGGTGCCTCCAACTATGTTATCAATGAATTTATTACTCAATAGGGGCATCCAATGGAAAATCACAGTGAGACACTTTCAGACAGAGTATAAAAAATATATGTATTCCATTATGTAGTCATGCCAATAATGGAAGCATTACATTCTGGGGTTGGAAATGGTCATCCACACAAGCCACCAACCCCTATAATTCATGCAGACACATGGTAAGTTGTATAATGATCACCATAAAAAATGGTACACATACCTGCAACAGTTTCATTTGAACATTAAGTATAAGAAGGGAAGCACCAACAATGTTGCAGACTACCTCAGCCGACCGCCGATCGTGGAGCTGACCATAGTGCTCGACTCTTGTGGGCATGAGACTTTGGGGTGGCCACATCTTTACAAGAGTGATCTAGAGTTTGGAAACACATAACAGACATTCCTAGAAGTAAATCAAGTTCCAAATGTTCGCCTCGAAGATGCCCTATTATGCCACCTAGGATACCTTGTTGTTCCTTCAAGAGAGAATTACAAGATGATATGGGAAGTGCACTACAGCTGGGTCATTGGACATTTGAGGGTGGAGAAAACAATGATAGTACTACAGAAGTATTTCTATTTGCCGAACCTTGGACAGGATGTTGGAAAGTACATTAGATCTTGCACTGCCTATTCCATTTCCAAATTGACCATCAAGAACCAAGGCATGTATACTCCCCTTCCTACCACTAGTCGACCTTGGGAATCCATATCCATGGATTACATGTCGGGCCTTCCTTCTACTAAGCATGGAAATGACTATGTTTTTGTGGTCATCGACAGATTCTATAAGATGGCCATTCTGGCAGCTTGCAAGAAGAGTATCACAACAGAAGCCACTGATAAACTCTTATTTAAATGGGTGTGGGTGAACTTTGGGATTCCACTTTCCATTATCAAGATCCAAGGTTCATGAGTACATTTTGGTTAAGTCTCTAGTTGATATTGGATACCAATCTCTCTAAGTCCATAACTTTCAACCCCCAAACTAATGACCAAACAGAGGTCTTCAACAGGATTATCGTATACATTATGTGCTTGTACAACTTGAATAATCCACGCACATGGGATGAAAGACTCCGCTATGTCCAGCATAGCTACAACAAGCTTTCCATAGCTCAATTGGCCATAGCCCCTTTTAGGTGGGATTGGGATTCCAGCCACTATGTACCATTGATGTGGCCATGCCATTGGCAACTACTCATGCATATTCAGCTCATGTCCAATCCGAAGCTGACAGGTAGAACAACTTCATTGAGCGCATTCAACACATTTGTGCCAGGAGGCCCATGACATTTTGGATAGAGCCAATGCTAAGTACAAGATGCGACATGATCAACATCAGGTGCCACACAAGTTCCAAGTGGTCGAAAAAGTTTGGCTACCTTCACAGAAGGAGCACCTCGCTAGACCCTGCTGCAAGCTTTGTCCGCTTCGATATGGGTCATGAACCATCGCCAAGGTTTTATGGTACAATTCCTTTGAGCTCAACATTCCAAAATTCATTGATTTTCACCTAGTGTTCAATGTGGACTTCCTTCGTCCATATTTTCCACCATTACTGGACACATCCGACATTTAAAAACAACTCACACCCATGGATTTAAACCCATACTGCATGGAACAAGACACAATTGATCAGACCATGGACACACCATTCAAGAACACCTACCAACAGAGGATCCAGTTATATCTAGTTGTTAAAGCAGGAAAAATCCTTCACGAGGGCAAGTGGTTCACCGGGGACCAAGCTCAATAGAAATTTCCTCACCTCATGGAGGCTCTGTATGAAATGTGGACCATTGATTCCTAAGGAGGGAGGACTGATACAGGTGGATATTGGTGTCCACCCACCTATCCCACCTAGACATCTAGTAGGTTTCATATGTTTCCTTGTTTATGGTAGCATTTACTATTTTTAGCAGTTTTTTGGGTCTTGAAATTTCGGAGTAGTTTTGACCCCCTAAAACGAATTTTTTTTAGGTTCATAGCAGGCCCATAGCCATAGGTAGGGACCTGTGGAAAATCATATAGTACTTGGAGATATATTTCCTATAAGGTATCGTATGCACAAATTAGATATAATATGACTAATTTACAATCTCGGGAAGTTGGTTGCCCAACGAGAGCCACAAACTCTTGGCGCTCCATCTCTTGGGTTTAGGGTTTTGGGTGTTTATGGTTTTCCCTTGTTGTTCAATAATAAAAATTCCCTTGAGCCTCATTGTAACATAGTTGAAAGGCATGTAGCTGTCACATATCTTGTCATAGATAAGCTGCCATCGCCTGAGCTAGTTTATTTCCATTCTGTATGTAAGCATATTTCAATTCTTTGATATTAATGAAATGAAGTTTTATTTCTGCAGAACTTATGTGTCTATGTTTATATATGTATTCTATTGTGTTCCTGCATAAGTTCCGATCAAAAATCATATCCATTCATTAGTACCATGCTACATGAATATGTACATAACAATGAAGACACACCAAAAAGCACACATAATCAATTCATATGAAAATCAAGGTTAACACATATCACATGCTCTATAGCCTTATCTAATATCTTAAGGTATATACTATGAAACTTATCTCCATTTCATCTACGATAGAGCCCATCTAGTTTGAGTGTTGAACCTAGAAGCTCTGATACCACTCTGTAATGTACCCCCCACTATACCTAGCCCCTATAAGGGTAGAAGGAGGAAGTTACTCTGATGACCTGACCTCCAAAGTCCAGTCATGGAAATGGGGTTTAAATTCTCTGACCTTTTTCAACTTGCTCAAAACTTAAAACATATGATATTTTTTTGTGTGTCTCATCGATACCTTTCCAACGATATAAAATTATCCTCAATCCGACTTCCAGATCAAAGATATGGACGTTCAAAATCTAACTTATCTAGAATCATCACGTTATCTAACCTACCACATGGAACCCACATTGTTATCCAAGTCATATTCCATGTCAGCCCCACATGGCAGTTTTCGATCGATTCATGACAAGTGTTATGTTATGCCTTTTTCGTGGCCCAAAAATAAACAAATGTGATATAATATGAGGGTTAAACCCCTTCCATCCATACATATATATATCGTGTGGGTCCCCTCATGCCACCTCATCAATCCCAGTTGAACTTCACTGCACACCTCAAGAATTCGTTAGGTACAAGGTACGAGGGTTACATGGACCTACCACATCATATTTCAACCTCAAATTCCAGGCATTACACTTCAACCAATGGCATGGGAACATGTCTCCATCGTGAACCAGTCCTCCTAGATGCTACGTCACCCTTTACTCACCATTGCACACATGTGGGCTCCACCATGGCCACATCACCCCAGGATAAAATGCTAGTGGTATTGCACCTAACACGACAATAAATCATCGGGGACAAGGTGTCGGGGTGATGTCATTGCTCCTCTTCTCCGGGGTGATGTCACCATCCATGTGGCTCCCCTCCAGGCATGTCATGTTTCACCCATTTACTAGCCACTTGGCCCCAAAAAAACCCCGATTCTAATTGGCACATGTGCTTCCTTCTAGACACCATGTTGCCTTGATGCTAGGTCACCAACCATGTTAGGAGTGGGACCCACCATTCATATGCTACGATTGAAATGAAATTTATGTTTTAGATTATTATATGAGGTCCTCTATCAGTTCTTTGAATCCTAGGAAACTGACCCCACTATGCCATGTTGTCCCAAATCTTAAATCCAGGGAGTTCCATCCTAGCCTCCCTTTGAAACCTCAAGGAAATTTTCATCAGGTTCCATCCAACTACGGGGAGTGCGTACCCAATTAAAAAATCAAGATCAGACTGTGAGGCCCGCACCACGCCACACTATCACAATGTTTAAATCCTGGTAGGGTTGATAATGCCTCCACTTGAATTCTTCAGGGAAATTCTTCTAGGATGGAAAATTTCACATTGCGTGATGGCTTTGCCTCCTATCCGTTGTTGAGACCTCCTAGAAATTGGTCTTGGTGTCTCATACCATGGTGCATAACTCTTGGCCTCTATAATCCTCCTAGCTCTAAACTCCCAAAATGCGGCATATGTGAATATGTGAATGTGTGGGGCTTTCCCCGCCCTCGTAGCTCAGTCACAGTGGTTCAATTTATATATGGATTATTATGAGTCGAAGGTCGGGCCCTTAACATATTAAGGTTCAACATTGCATGACCATATATATATATATATGGACATATTATGAAGCTCTATGAAGCTATCATTCCTAAGCTTAGTAATTATAAAACAAATTTTAATATCCAATTATTTTTTATTTCATAACTCATAGAACAAAGATTTTCCCATTCATTTTCAATGAAGCCCATTAGAAAATTTTGAAACTCATAATAGTTTAGAAATATACAGGCCTCTTAGGCTAATAATAAGTAGAAAACAAGCTCATGGATATATGTAGGAATTCATTCATTTTTCTAAGGAAATACACAGGAAATATGAATTCTTGAAGCAAGAAAAAAAACACATTTCGTAACATATCACAAGAATTGAACCAACACATTGAATCATGATAAATACAGGAATTAAGCCAACACATTAAACAAATTTTAAATATTCAAGATGAAAATCTTGAGTATCACTTATCTTAGAATTTGAAAGGTCTGGAAACCGAGATTGGGACTTCAACTCTCCACCCAACCTTAGACACACTAAAACCAATCCTTTCTTGTAGTAGTCACCCCCGAGCCATATTTTATAGCTTGAGGATGAGTGCTTAAGGTATTAAATAAATGCTTCCAACTGAAATAGGAACTCCAGAGGACAATCCACCTCCACCCAATATCTACTTAGTGTAGTCATTTTCTTACAGGTAATCTAGAGATCTACCACCTCCACCCTTCAGCTACATCAATAAGAAATGTAGCTCTACCCTCATAGGTTGTACCGAGAAATTAAGAGGCTAGCCTCCACCCACCAACCAAACAAGTGAATCTAGAGGCTCTTACATCCACCCTAAAAATCAACAGGGGAATCCATACGCTTATGTTGGTGAGGTAAATCCCCTCTACAAACAGAGGCGATCCCACTAGCCCTAGAGTGGGTCTAGCCACAAACGAGACACACTATGACTTCAATTCCTAGTTATTAATGGACAAAGACATGGTAGATCACTTACTGTGGGTCCTACGTTGTTGTGTCGTCTGGAAGAGTGGTTGCCTCTTGCTCCTGATTCGATAGATCACGATCCGCTTATTCTCACGCCCGGATACCTGTACATACACAAGAAACGAAGATGATACACAACATACTACTTTTCATTCCTAACTATCAGTCAGTCGAAGAAGACTAAATCAAATGCGTCAAATAAATATAACACACAGATGGAATCAATACCATAGTCAAGTATATTAATTTAAAGAAGGAAGAGTATAACCAGGCTTCGACATTGCGATCTCCTCCAGCAGGGTTCCAGTGGAGCATGTCTCACAAATCTCATCGAGAATTTAGACAGGGCTCTCTCTACGAGATCCTCCTTGGTTCAACCTTCTCTATAGCGATTACTCAGCTATAATATCTCTTCTCCAATTTCAGCTTCTTGGCTATATGTTCAGCTCTAGCTTTGTAAAGGGAGAAGGTCGGTTTATATAGAGGGATAAGGAGAGGTTAGGATTCCTATAATCATGGGGGGAGTCTTATCCCCTAAGAATGTTCCATCAACCATTTCCTAAAGGAAGAGATCTGTGGCTTCTCAAGTTAACCACTTGCAATGAGTCATTCCTGAGGTGGTTAAAGGAAACTTCCGCCTCCAATCTGTTAAAAAACATTCCCAAAAAGGCTAGTGCGAGCTCAACACGGGGACAGAGATCCAATTGGCATGGCCTCCAGTGAAAATCTTCCCCATTGGCATGAGGGGTGAACTGGATACCCGTGCCAATTCCAAACCATAGGTTTTAGAGTTCTTTCTGAGGAAATGTTCTACAGGAAGAATCATGTCCTTATGCAGAAGGATGCAAAGAAGGTATTTGCAGAGTTTGACACTGCTCACAGGTCACGAGAAAGACCCTCCAATATGTGGGGTGAGGGATTGTAGGGACGGTGACAAAATGCTGTGTAACATATGCCCCCTAAAGCATGAGGTCCGAGAGAGATGGAGGGGTGAAATGGTTTATGAGAACGTGTTCGACCAAAACACTATTTTCGGAAAACCTGCAAGTACGAATACAACTGATACATTTGATATATGACATGTGGCATGGGCGCAGCCATACATAAGAGAGTATATAAACAATGAGATTCGAGGTATGGAAACAACCATCCAACAGTAGGGATCAATAAATAGACTCAGGTATGGTCGCATCCATCCAATCAAAAGAGTCATACAATAAGTCATAATAATCCACAAAGAACCCGCGGCCCGGATTTCATCAGACAAAACCCAGGGTCTTGCGCTCCATCTCGACCCGAACATAGTACAAATTCGAGCATGCAAATATGTGAGTTGAAGTCGAACATATAAGAAAATCGTCTGATTACCAGCCAATGATGAAAGTTGTTAACAGATGTGAGAGAAACCACCAATAATGACAATGGCTCTCAAGGTACAAAAGGTACAATCCACGGCGTGTGAACAATCATCTAATTTCAAACACCCGTAGAGTCAATCGATCGAAGGCCAATGATGTGGACCTTACGTCGAGTGTGAAGAACCTGTCATTGAGGCATGCAGGCTCCAAGGTACCTGAAGGGAGTCTCTAGATCAACTTCCTGGATAATGAGCTAGAGTCGACAGGAAGCGACTTTGATCGAAGGTGGGCCATAATGTTTCCCACATCATCGAAACAAGACAGAGGAATATGATGTTTTTGAATAAATACCAATAGAGAATCAGAGGGAGGTTGAAAACTGCAGAGGCAAAACTTCTCTTGAACATATCAGCGGCACGACACTAGATTTGGCAGTATTTTACATCAAGTGATCTGAGGTCATGGTGACATGGCAAAGAGAAGATGAGCAGTCAAAATATATTACCCAAACCCATGGAGGCAAGCAGATAATGATATGAGATGTCCCCAACCCGACACAAATGCAAACAAGTGCCATGTTCAAGAGCGACATACTGCCAACACGACTACAATCTTGGTTCCATTTTCCCCCACCATTTTTGGCGAGTACCCCAATTATTTTTGAAAAAAAGCTTGAAGGGGATAACATGTGCTTACGATGTAAGTTTTTCCTTCAAACAAATCCAACCTAGTACATTTTACGAGCCCTAGGAAGGAGGAACTCGAGTAACGTCATGACGACAGAGTCCGATGTCATCAGTTTTTAACGAGTCTGACAAAGGAATAACTCAACATATTTTCATATTTATAGAGTTTTAAAAGAAGGCGGAAAAGAAAAATCTAGTAGTCCCTTTTCATAAATAGTCCCTCAGATCCAAAAAGGTAGAAAACTATGTCTAAGAGAACCTCTTAGTCGCGTTCGGCTAACGTATTCTTTTTCGTAAATAATCTATCCCAGCCCGAAAAAGGGGTAAAAGTATACTGGGTAGATATTGTTTCGCAACCAATTTAAAAAGCTAAAAATGACAAGTGACTCGACGATCTTTTCAGTTTTAGAGAGTCAGAAAAGAGCTGAAAGATGACTCTAGTAGTGAATTTTTCGTGTTTTTACCGAGTCCGAAAAATTATAAAATACAACTTGTTTCTTCGCCATATCCATGTGAAAAACCTGTCGCTGCAAAAAAAGACGCGTGTAAAATGTATTCCTCAAAAATAATATGAAAATATATCAAAAAATATGTTTTAAAACCTATTTTAGGACTTTGAAAAGTTATAAAAGACCATAAATGGTAAAAAATATTTACTTTTCGCTTTTACCTCTTTGCAGAGCAATAGTGACCCATTTCTCTTTAGATCTTCAGGCGACGATTGTGGACAATCTAGTGGACCAATATGGATTCCATCTGTTTCAGGTGAGAGCTGGCTCCATTGGCCATATTTTAAGCTATATTTTACTGCATTTAGTTGTTATTTGGGATCCCTTAGGGGAGGATTGGAAATTTTTAGGGCATCGCGGTTGGCGTGGGTTTCGGGCACGGACCCGCGCCAACCGACCCATTTTTACATAGGGGTCGCGCCAGTTGGCGCGACTGTTAAATAAACAGCCACGCCAACCGCGCAACCCAAAATCCACCTTATATTTAAGAAAATGCAACCAATAGACTACAAATTTTAATGCCTAAGGGGGTTTCTAATGTTCCTATGATCATTTTATGCAGCCACAAAGTGAAAATAAGATGGTTATTGAGTGGAAGGAGAGAGAGCATAATGAAAAGGATGAACAAGCAATGGAAAATGAACATTGTATGAATGCCCTCAGGAATTGTGGGCTCAAGAAGTTCTTTATGACGCCATGTCTCAGGGCTCAGCCCGAATTGCTGCACTATCTAATCAACATTTGGGACGAAGATCAGGAAAAGTTTGTACTTCGGGATCAAGAGCTCGAACTTGAAGTCTCCAATGTGTATTTCATCACTGATTTGTCACATAGGGGTGCAGTCCCTATATTAACCGGTACCAGGCATACCGGAGAAATCATGGGAATGGTCATAGACAGGGTGTGCCATAGGGCACGAAAAGGATCAGAGAGCGGCAAAGTGGATATCCAGACCGTTCTTGATTTGGCACTGAGGGTAGTGTTGCACACTATCACGTGGGCTGCGGGATTGCAGGCACCCCACGAGGCCACGAAGACACAACTTCTTCTTGCTTCAGAGTGTATGAACCGGACCATCTTCAACTAGGCCAAGGCTGTGACTATCAACATCAAACGACAACTTACTAAATGCAAGAAGACCAAACTAAAGTAGTTTGGGTATGGGTTTTTTCTGGTATCGTTCTTCTTGGAACGATTACCCATATTTCACCGCCAGGAGGCTATAGTCTCGGAGCCACCACTGAGAGAGCCACGGATGGCCCGATAGGCAGCACTGATGCCCAGAGCAGGGGGTGGCCAAAAGATGTCCTTGAGGCCAGAGTTTTTTTATTGGCTCTGACGATAGCTAATTGTCGTAGAGGATTGGCCCTACACTGGCACAGACTTCACCAGAGACCCAGACCTCCCACTCCCAGAGGGAGAGGATTGGGACAAAGAACTTGGTAAGACTCATTTTTATTTTCATGAGTTTATAAATTTTTTTATATCTATGTATGTCCTGACAGTTATTCTTATATGTATACAGATGTTGGCCCAGAGCGTTCCGCTAGTATGTCTCCAATAGTGAGGTGGACTCCTCGTGACTTTGATCCTCAGGGTGAGGGCATTGACGAGGAGTTAGTGTAGAACCTGGAGGGAATCACCCGTGGGGTCCCAGATTACGCTCGTTTTGATGATGTACCTCAAGCCTACTAGAGGCACATTGTAGGAGTGTTGAGCCGTATCCATCGCTTGCTAAGGCGGTTGGTACGGGCGGTGATGTGATATCATGAGTACCACACTGACTAGGCACTTAGGCTTTATTTCTGCACTTTTTTGAGATACATGTTGTCTCACGATGTAACCGAAACAGACATATATTATTTTTTGTGGGTTTTATGATGCACACAGTTTGTAAGAAAATGATATATATATATATATATATATATATATATATATATATATACATCTATTTTATACATGGGTCTATGTACATATGATGATGTTTTTATAAATTGCACAAATGTCTATCTAGCATAATGTTAGCTATTGCATCTATTAATGTATTCATTTGTCTTGGTATATGTTGATATGTAATGAAATCAAAATGTCTTTCAAGTAAATGAAAACACAAATACAATCTCAAAATTCATGGGTTCTGAACCGAATAATGATTGTTCAGTTGAAGAACAACAAGTTTTGAATCCAACTTGACAAGCAATGTGTGTATGTCGAGGTTGACAGCCTCGGTTAATAGTTCCAAAACTGCACTATATTCAGCGACATTGTTTGTGGCTGGTCCCAGACAAATACCTTGTAATTTAATCAACCCACCGACAGGATCATAAATTACCCAGGCTGCCGAAGACAAGTTCCTAGTACTGCGGGAAGCACCATCTGCGAAACTGACATAAGGGGAAATAGACATCTGCATAGCAAACAAGACCCAATAAGCAGAAAAAAGCTCACAAAGCACATCAAACCAAAGCGTGCACACAAAAATGAAAACAATCACCTATGTACACATATCACGCGTGAATGATTCAAGCATAATATTTTTTCAAATAGAACCCATTTCTGGGCTGCGATAAAGGACAACCTTCATAGTCAATGAGCTCATAAGCCCCATTCTATAACACGCATTTGAAAATGTAGCGCCCATGCCACATGAGTTGGAGTTTTCCTGCCCCCAGCTTGTCGTGAGCTTGGTCATATAGAAGAACGAAATCGCCTTTACTGAAAGAAGAAGGAGAAACTGATTAGTAAAAATGGGCTTTGACTTGCTTCTTCCATGCTTCGATGACCAAGGCAGCTAAGCAACGAGTTTCATCCAATCTCTCTAAATAGAGGAGATGTTCTTCTTCAGGCGAAGTATTAGGCAGTAATTCCAAATCTAATTTCAGTGAAGGGATTTCACTTTCAATCGGAAGGGTGGCTTCCAGACCGTATACCAATTGAAATGGGGTAAACCCAGTTGCATTCTTGATTGATGTTCGATAAGCCCATAGAGCTGAGAACAACATGAGATGCCAGTTTGATTTGTGGACCCCGATTTTTCGTTGAAGCACTGTAACAAGGACCTTTTTTACAGCTTCAACTTGGCCCTTAGCTTGAGGATAGTAAGGCATTGAGCTGTCGTGATGAAGACCCAACTTAGATGTCAACTCTACCATCATATAATCCAAAAAATGAGAACCATGATCAGTGACGATGGCCTAAGGAACATCAAACCGAGCAATAACGTGATTGAATATGAACTGTGTCGCTTTCTTACCGTCCGCAACCAGTGTAGGCATTGCTTCAGTCCATTTCGTGAAATAATCGATGGTAACGATGATATAGGAATGCCCCCCGTCTGAAAGAGGGTTACACATCATAAAATATATGCCCCATTTGAAAAAAGGGCCAACGGTAATGACAGGGTGTAGTGGAAAGGGCGGCGCATGCATTTTGCGTTGATAAATCTGGCACGCATGGAATTTACGTACTGTAAAAATGAAATCTTTGAAAATAGATGGCCAGAAGTAGCCACCACAAAGGATCTTTTGTGCAATGGCATAACCAGACATGTGACCACCATAGGCACCATTGTGGCAGTCATTTAAAACCTTCTCCACTTCCTCGAGGCTCAAACATCGGTGCAGTACAGAATTGACTTCGACCCGATAAAGGGTATCTCCAACAATATGATAAGGTTTTGATTGATGTCGAATGCAGCATCGAGCATATTTTGTTAAGTCAGACCTGAAAGTAGATGTTTGGAGGTACACAATGATATCACCATACCACAGATCGAGGGTGTTGATCAGGAAGAGAGTTTTTCCTAGAATATGATCTTCAGAGGAAGAAGGAGCAAAGTTGGCAGGGAGAGAACAAATCAAATCAGCAAAAACAAGTGATTTCTTAGATTTGGCGATGGTAAACTCCGAATCAAACTCTTGGAGGATGACGATCCACTTCGAGCATTTTCCCCCAAGCAACTGCCATGACAGAATATAAGTCATGGGGTTACAATCAGAAATCACGGTCACCGTGCGTAAAATAATGTAATGACAAAAATGTTGGACGGCCTGGACGACAGCCAACGCTAACTTCTCGACATGTGCGTAGCATGTTTCAAGGTCGAGAAGGTTTCGAGACAAGTAGTAAACAACATGCTCGTTACCGTCATCATCATCTTGTACCAATACCATGGCAATAATACTAAAGGTGGTAGCTAGATAGAGGGTGAAATCAAGATGGTAATTCGGAGGACGTAATAGGTGTTGAGATTGCAACAATATGATGAGCTTAGTGGAAAGAAGTCGCCTTCACTAAGTGGGCCCGCAGGCTATTTTTGGCGCAAAGTCTATTTTTAGACTATGTCTATTTTTAGACATGTGGATCATATTCTATGAGTTGCAGGATGATATTTGTGGATGGTTGGTCAAGTTGGAAAAATAGATGGACTTCTATTTTTAGACATATTGGGCGGAATCTTTTTTTAGATTTCCAATCTAAAAATAGATATGTCGAATATTATTAGCTCTTAATAATATTTGGACTATAAACATTATCTTATTCTCTTGGAGCACTTCAGTTAAGTGCACAGATGTGGCACAGGAGCTGACAGACGGAATTACGCTATTCCTAAGGGTTAAGTGGAGCTATTGCATGGATACTTTAGTTAGAACTCATGTGAGAGAGTTTGGTGGAGTTGATTGAGGAAGTTAATGGAGTTGTGTTCAGTTTAACTAAGCTAAACATAGTTGAGCTAGTTGTATCTATTCTAACTGATTGATACACTAGTGAGAGTGGTGTGAATTAATTATTAATTAATTCACTAATTATAAACTCATTAATCAATTGAAGAATACATCAGTTAACTTCAGTGCATGGACAGTTTCAGTGGACACCAGTGAAGAGTTAGGTGAAAGAGCAGTGTGACTATCAGTTGTGACTATACTGTTGCATGATTTGCAACAACCAGTGATTGGAGATGCCAATGAGGATTGCGCAGTACAATCCAGGTGGTTCAAAGTTATTTATGAGCCATTCTTCAGCATTGATTGCGCAGTAGAGGCGGGCTATCAGGTGGCAGAGATTGGAGCATGTGTTTTGCTAGATCTAGCTTGATTAGTGTGTAGCAATTGGAGATTGTACTCAGAGCTTGTGAGGAGATTTGTATGATGATTTTTACATGATCTCTATGACATATAATATACAGATCTTTGTGGGTTTTTGGCTTTAATCTTTCCCATGAAATACTGTGTTCATATGTGCGATTGTTTATGGTTTTAATGTGTGCATGCGATTGTTTTTATTTCCGCAATTAATGATCAATGGTAGAAGAGATTCTGTATTGTGCATGAAGTTAAAATAGTGTGTGATCAGGAGAATCTTGGTAGATAACATATCAGTTATTCAAATTTCTACATGGTATAGGAGCGATATTGATCATTGGAGCAATTTCAAAACATTGAAGCGGTTGAGTTTTGAGCTGGTGGAATTCAAATTTGCAGTAGTGTTTTCTTGGTGTCAAAGTTGAGATGTATTTCAACAGATTGCGATTGGAGTATGCCCTTGAGGGAAACTTGAATTATATTGCATGGAAGCACAGGATGGAGGTGGTGCTGGATGACAATGGGTTGAAGGAGTTCATAGATGCAGAAATTCCAAAACCTACTTCTAGTGATGTTGTCGTACTTGACGCATGGAAAAAGAAGACAGCAAAGTGTCGAAGGATTCTATTGGAAGGTGTGAAGGATCACATAGTGTCTAGCCTTCATCGTACAGCTTCTCCATTCTTGATGTGGAAAGCTTTGACAGAATTATTTCAAAGCAAGAGCGACCAGAGGAAGTTGACGCTTAAGGATAAACTCATAAACATAAAAATGGAGAAAGGAAACAGTATGCCCAAGTACCTCACGAAGTTCATCCAATGTAGGGATGAGCTGGGAAGTGTGGGGGTTACTGTTGATGACGAGGACTTGGTGAGCTTGGCTCTCCTTGGGCTTTTGAAGAGTTGGCATTCCTATCAGGACTCTGTCAATGGTCGGGAGAAATTTCCAGGATGGGAGCGACTTTGGTTGGATCTTGTGCAAGAGGAGATAAGGAAAAGTACCAGGGATGGATCTTCATCAAAGAACTCAGATGAAGAAAATTTCACTTTGGCTACCAAAGCAAGGAAGGGGAAGAGCAAGAAGAATGCTTCTCAATCCGGTGCGAAAGGCAAGAAGCAGGACATGTCCAAGGTGAAGTGTTTTCACTGTCACCAACACGGACATTACGCCACTAATTTTCCACAGAAGAAGAAAAAAAAGCAGGCTGCTAGATCTGCAGTTGGAGAGGCCTTAGCCTCGTAGTTTGAGCTGGATTTTTCGCTGATCACATGCTTGGTCTCAAGTGTGATGGGTTCAGTGTGGTTTCTTGACAGTGGTGCGTCTTTTCATATGACCGGAGACAAAGATTTGTTTACTGATCTGGATGAGAAAGATCTTGGAGTGCACATCGAGATGGGAGATAATGGTAGATACATTGTGACCGGTATCAGTACCATTTCCTTTGAGAGGGAGTTTGGTAGACCCTTTGTATTGAAGGAAGTGATGCATGTTCCAGGATTGAAGAAGAATCTTATCTCTGTGGCGATGTTAGAAGACAAGGGATATGATGTTGTCTTTAGCGAGGGAAAGGCTTTCATGCGCAGTAAGGCAACTGGTGAGACCCGAAGGATAGGGGTTCGAGTTAAGAACCTTTATCAATTGCAGGTAGATGGCTGCGCAGCAATGGCAGGCAAGGCAAAAGGAGTGGTGAGCTGGGATGATGGCAAGCTGTGGCACCGGAGATTGGGCCACCTTCACCATGGAGCTTTGAAGATACTGCAGCAGATTTCTACTGGGCTTCCCAAAGGTACACTTGCATAGTCAGATCAGTGCAAGGGATGTACTTTGGGAAAATTTGTGAAAGCCACCTTTCACGAGAAGGATAGTCACGCCACGACAATCCTTGAGAGAATTCACATAGACATGTGTGGACCTTTCTCAGTAGCTTCGACAACAAAGCACAGGTACTATGTGATATTTGTTGATGATTTTTCTCGTAAGTGCTGGATCTTCTTCATGCAGAAGAAGAGCAAGACATACTCAAAGTTCTATGAGTTCAAGGCACTGGTTGAGAAAGAATCGGGGAAGCAGGTGAAGGCTCTTAGGAGCGACAATGGTGGTGAATTCATCTTTGGCGAATTCAAGTACTTTTGCAGCACATAAGGAATTCTAAGAGAGCTCATATCACCTCGTAACCCACAGTAGAATGGGGTTGCAGAGTGAAAGAACAGAATGATCATGGGTGCTACACGGGAAATGTTGCATGATCAGGGCCTTCCCATACACTTGTGGGCTGAGGCATGCAATACTGCGGTTTATGTGCAAAACTGTTTTCCTCACAGGATACTTGGCATGAGTACACCCGAGGAGGCATTTTCTGGTAAGAAGCTTGACATTTCCCATTTGAGGATTTTTGGTTCACCTATTTACATTCCTTTGACGAAGGATGCTGGGAAGAAGCTGGAGCCGACTGCAGAGGTTGGGATATTTGTGGGGTACATTGATACACCCCACAACTATCGTGTGTATTTTCTAGACAGTCGCAAGATTGTTGTGCGACGGGATATCAAATTTCATGAGGAGAAAGCCATGAAGTGTTCGCTTGAGAGGGAGCCACACTTGCATGCAGATGAGGAGCTATTATTTCCTAAGGATGAGTCTTTGGATGTGGATCAGCCACAAGATGAGGTTCATGGAGTGGAAGAGACCACTCATGCAGTGCCAACCATCTGAGGGCGGAAGCGCACTACAGAAGCTAAGCGACTGGCTCAAGATGCAAAGAGTATTGTAGGAGCACCTACATCACAGCGCAAATAGAGACAGTCACCTGACCGGTATACTGGATACATGGCTCTTATGAGCAAGTGTATCGTGACAGAGCCATCCTCTTTTGAGGAAGCTGTGGAGGATCCCGCATGGGTAGATGCCATGGTGGAAGAGTATGATTTGATTGTTAGAAACAGTGCATGGGAGATTGTCCCAAGGCCGGAAGGGAAATCAGTGGTGGGTTTGAGATGGATCTACAAAGTGAAGCAAGCAGCTGATGGGAGTGTGGAGAAGTACAAGGCAAGATTTGTTGCCCGAGGCTTCTCACAGATTGAGGGGATTGATTATGAGGAAGCCTTTGCACCTGTTGTAAGGTATTCTTCCATATGGACAATTCTTTCTCTCTCAACGCAGATGGTGTGGCACATTTATCAGATGGATTTGAAGACTGCGTTCCTCAACGGGGTGATTGAGGAGGAGGTGTACATAGAGCAGCCCGAAGGTTTTGAGATCTTCAGCAGCGAGTCGCATGTGTGCAGGCTCAAAAGAGCATTGTATGGGTTGAAACAAGCACCTCGTGCTTGGTACACACAGATAGACAGTTGTTGTAGAGGTAAATCCCCTCTGCGGACAAAGGCGATCCCTACTAGCCCAGACCGGGTCTAACAACAATCGTATCACGCTAAGGTGCAAGTTCCTAATTGCAATAGACCAAATTGCGAAGAAGGCCTACCTCAAGTCCAACGTTGTTGTTTGTAGAGAAGATGACGCTCCCGTTTCCTTGCTCCAGCAGATCACAATCCTCTCTCTTGCCGTGATCGAACACCTGCACACCCAAGAAACATGACAAACACAAGCGTAAAACCCGATATATGCAATTATGTATCAGTCAGAGAAGACACAACTCATGATCATAATGAACAATACGAGTGGAACCATAACCAATAGTCACTTATCATTAATTCATACAAAGGAAAATACAACCTGGCTTTGATGCTGAACCCTCCTTCGGTGGGTCGTCAGCGGAATACGTCTCGGTAAAGCTCGTCAGGAATGGGGACAAGCCTCTCTCTTCGATCGTCAATCTCCTTGCTATTGATTTGGCTCTATGAGAACTATTGCAGCATTCTTTAGGCTATGGAGGCTCTTGGAGACTAGCTATTCAACCCTTCAACCCCTTCATCAATGGAAGATGGTTATATTTATAGAGGAGAGGAGGAGGTTGGGATCCCTACAATAGTGGAAGGGAGGCCTTATCCCTTGGGAGGTTCCCCATAAGGTGGAAACAAGAGGCCAAAGGAGGAAGGCCATGGTTATTTAGTCGAAACCACTCCTCATGACTCATCCACGAAGTTGTTGTAATCGAAACTTCACCTCTTTTTTTTTTAAACTTTCCATAAGTAGATTGGCACGGGTGCTCAACTGGGACAGAGCGCCAATTGGCGCGGGCTCAATGTTAATTTTCCCCCATTGGCGCGAGGACATAATGGGCTACCAGCGCCAAGGAAAAAACAATTGTTTTTAGGGGTCTGCTTAGGAAATGATCAACAGAAGGAATGTTGTCCTCATGGAAGGGGATGCAATGATGGTATTTGCAAGGTATGACACTGCTTATTGGTCACAGAAATGACCCTCCAGTGGGCGAGATGGGGATTGCAAGGATGGTGACAAATTACTGTGTAACAGATGCCCCCTAAATCATGAGGCCCGAGAGAGAGAGAGGGGTGAAATGCTTTACGAGAATGTGTCCAACTGAAAACACTGCCGTCGGAAAACCTGTGTAGAGAAGTACAGCGAATATCTCAAATACATGATATATATGTGGTATGGGCGCAACCATCCATAACAGAGTATACAATAATCCAGACCCAAGGCATGGACGCAGCCATCCAGTAAGGATCGATAAATAGACTCAGGTATGGTCGCAGCCATCCAATGAATGAGTCATGAAACCAATCATAATAATCCACAAAATCGCAGCCTATACTCTAACAGACAAAATCCAGGGTCTTGCGCTCCATCTCAACCCGAAAAAAGTACAAGTTCAAGCATGCGAATAAGTGATCTGAAGTCAAGCATGCAAGAACATCGCCTGATTACCAGCCAATGATGGAAGTTGTTAACAGATGCGAGAGGTACCACCAATAATGACAATGGCTCTCAAGGTACTATAGGTACAATCTACGGCATGTGAATCAGTGAGATGGCATCGAACACCCATAGAATCACTCGATCGGAGGCTAATGATGAAAACCTCACATCGAACGCGAAGAACCTGCCATTAAGGCATGTAAGCTCCAAGGTACCAGAAGGGAGTCTCTAGATCAGCTTCCCAGATAATGATCTGAAGTCGACAGGAAGTGACCTTGATTGAAGGTGGGCCATAGTGTTTCCCACATCATCGACACGAGACAGAGGAACATAATGTCTTCGTGAATCAGGATCAGATGAGAATCAGAGGAAGTTTGAAACTTGCAGAGGTCAACTTCTCTTGAACATATGGCAACACGATAGTGAGTTTGGCATTATTTGACATCAAAATATCAGAGGTCATGATGACAAGGCAAAGAGCAGATGAGAGATCAAAAGGGATTACCCAAACCCACGGAGGCAAGTGGAAAACGAGATGAGATGTCCCCAACCCGACATGAATACAGACAAGTGCCATGTTCAAGAGCGACATACTGCCGACACGACAATGATACTGGTTCCATTTTCCCCACCATTTCTGGTGTGTACCCCAATTATTTTTGAAGACAATCTTGAAGGGGATAGCATTTGCTTGTAATATAAATTTGTCCTTTGGACGAATCCATCCTAGTACATTTAGCGAGCCCTAGGAAGGAGAAACTCGAATACCGTCATTACGACTGAATCCAATGTCATCGGGGTTTAACAAGTCTGACAACGGAAGAACTCAACGTCTTTTCATGTTTACAGAGTTTGAAAAGATATCAGAAAAGTAAACTCCAATAGTCCCTTTTCGTAAATAGTTCCTCAGATCCGAAAAGGTAGAAAACTATGTCTGACTTTTTCGTAAATAATCTATCCCAGCCCGAAAAAGGGGTAAACGTATACTAGGTAGATTTCGTTTCACAACCACTTTAACGAGATCAAAATGACAAGCGACTCAGAAATCTTTTCATGTTTAGAGATTCAGAAAAGAGCTGAAAGTTGACTCCTCCTGAAGGAACGAGTGGTATAAAGGGTAGCTACTAGTTCCGGTAATGGTGGAACTGCTTAAAACATGAGAAAAGTCAAGAGGCTGGCTAGCAAGACCACTCATCGCAGCGGTTCCTCAGGAACGGGTAAAACAACCAAGTGAAGGCATATGATCGTCCAAGCAGATAGTGACGATGGAGTGAGAAAACCAAGGCTCATCTGGCAAAAACAGACTCATAAAATGGCAATCACAAGAGGTAAAATGGGAAAGATTTCATTTTTACACAAGCTTGAAATCAGAAAACTTTGCTTGAAGTTGGTTTCATTTTTACACAAGCTTGAAACAAAGATAAACTATGCTTGAAACCGGTTTCATTTTTACACAAGCTTGAAACGGAAATAAACTATGCTTGAAAAAGTAAGCATGCCCCCAGCATGGTGACTCAATTTGAGGTACATTCCCCCCAAGCTTCAGTCCATATGAAAGGCAGATGGAGTGAAGGTTCAAGTTACGAGATCAAAAGAAAGACTCGACTGGGGTTTTACGAGAACTTATCAAAGACTCGAATTGAACAGGAAACGTGTTTCATTGTTTTAATGAGGTTGACACATTAAAATAACTATCCTCGGGACACCTTGTTTCATGGTTTAAGGAGCTTGGCACAAGACAAGGAACTCTGCTCCGACAACCTTGTTTCATTTTTTAAGGAGCTTGACACAAGACAAGGAACTCTGCTCTGACCAGACCCGGTTTCATTTTTTAAGGAGCTTGACACAGGAAAAGAACCATGCTCCGACCGACCTCATCATAATGAACAAGAACTCATCGCTCCCAAGAGTTCCACTCTCGATGGAAGAAAAACATCCTGGAAGTCAGGACCCAATTCCCCTAGCACCTAATGCACAATGGCACTATCACTGAGTACAGACATGGGGTAGGTAGCCACATAGTTGACTTGCGGTGGGGCAGATACAACGGGTGGATAAAAACTAGGAAGGGATGATGGCGGGCTAGCTGCCATATCAGGACCAAAGAACGAAAGCTGATCAATGGTCACGATCCGTCCTTCATGCAGAAAATAGACCACACGAAAAAGGGAGGAGACGAGCGCTCCCATGGCATAGGTGTAATCGCGCCCTAAGAGCATATTTAAATCCAAGGGGCCTGGAACAACCATCACATCCATATGGACAGTTTTACCTCCCAAAGTAACAGGTAACCTTGGAAGGATCCCTAATGGTTGACTAGTTCTTCTGTTAAATTCCAACAGATTCTGTGTAACAGGCACAAGCGGTGGCGAACCGAAAGCTTGCCAAGTAGTTGAGGATAGAACACTAACAGACGCACCTTCGTCTATAATGGTGCTGGGTACGACCAAACCAAAGGCCTGTACCATTATCTCAAAAGGCACATAAGACGGAAGGCAGTATCCTGCAAATCGACTCCAATCAAAGGAAGCGACCAAACTACTTGGAGGGGCTACCATCAAACCGAGATGGTCTTCCCCTGGTGTTACAGAAGAAGGAGCATCCTCCACGACCTCCATCTTAAAGGTAGGAGGAGTATCCTCCGGGACCTCCATGACAGGAGGCGAAGGAGCAACTTCTTGAGGTGTAGGGATAGGAGAATCTTTCTCCAAATCCGAGGAATCTAAAGAAACAAGAAGAACCTGAGGGGTATGGGATCCACTCTCCACAGAAAAGACCTGGTGCACCATAGATGGGGCCAGCTCAACTGATCCCACAACCAATGGTTGGTCGAGAACGGATTCTTGAATTTGAATTTCTGGGGGAGCGGGGTCGACCAAGGATGACTCTTGACCAATCATAGGATCAGCTAGTGGAGGACTCAAAGACAGCTGTTTATAACCAACCAGGAGGCATGGTGTAGAAACAGCTGAGTTGTCCAAAAATCGCTTGGCTTCATCCATATACGAACAAAGGTGAATGGCATGGTGCCCTTCACACAACTTACAGGGATTGGCAAGCTTACCCTGTTTGTTAAGATTTTTACCAGCACTGGTTGAAGACGTGCCCCCAACCTGGCTCCCAGAAGCCAAAGGCAACGGCGGGCAACCGTTGGACTATGCTTCGAGCACCTTGTGAATGCCAGGGCAGTCTCGAAGAAGATGGTATCCTGTGCACAATATGCAGGGGAACTTGAATTTCTTGGAGGGTTGGAAGGTTTGTCAAGAAGATATGTTTCAGAAGCAGTAGATGCACTCTTAGCCTCTCACTTATCAGACTTCTTATTCTTCTTAGCCACCCGGTTACTTGAATCCAGACTTTCAATAGGCAAAGTAGAAGAGGAGGATGCAGAAACAGGCGAAGAAGGGGAGAGGTCCACCTTAGAATCAACATGATGTTGTTCAGGCAGAGGAACTGATTGAACAGTAGCCGGGAAATTCGTGACCACAGAGGTTGAAAACAACCAAACAGGCAACCCAACAGTTAACCCAGGAAGGGACAACGTTGCCATATAACGAGCGACAATATTTCCAAAAGGCGGAAAAGGACCAGGATTCCCTTCGGAGGGGATTCCTTGGTTGGTGAACTCCAGAAAAGCTGCCATCAACAACTCAAAACCGCACACGGGCTAAAAACCAAGGCACACAATCAAACGTCCAACAAGAAAACTCTAACAGGGCGTGTGATCGCAGGTGATTTATTTTACCACATTAAAACTTAGAAACTTCATCATTTCATGTTTTAAGAGTCAAGAAACGGATGAAAGGTGACTCTATCTCTTTCAGTTTTGAAGCAAGCATGAAAGGACAAGCGCTTGGTGATCTTTTCAAATTTAAGGAGTCAGATAAGATCAAAATTACTGCTCAGGAATTCTAGGCAAAGGGTGTACCAAATAACCGTGAACTGCAATATACACCTTGGTTTCAAAATGAAAGAGAAATCAACCAAGGACTTAACGTACGTGCAGGCAATCTCCCCGAATGTTGTGTCCGGTGTATCGCGGGTATAGGGCGGTAGACTTGGCTTCCTATGGATAAAGGATAGAAACCTAGTGGGGTCTCCCTTTATATACATGACGGTACAGGGAGCGCAAGTCCGTACTATTGTTGTTTAAAGCCAAGAGGCGAACGATAGCTACTAGGTTTAAAGATGTCAGAACACGTCTCTAGCCTAGACCTCTAAATGTTTCGTTAATGTTTCAATTCTGCCTTGGTGTAAATTGAATAAATTTTAGTGTTTATCTTCAATTATGTTTCAGTTTTTAGGCCCTAGCGAGTGTTATGTCTCAAAATCTCCTACATGCAGCTATATGATAAAAGAAATCTTTCAATTCGATGAATGCTATCTTGTTAAGGGAAGAGCTTCAAACAATGATGCAAAAAACAACAACACTGAAAAATGAAACTTTTTCCAAACTAGATGACTTCCACTATCCAAAAGTAATTTCAAACATTCAACGATGTGAATAATACAATGTAATCTATGCAAAATCCTCTTTTTCGAAAACTATGCAATTGTAATCTATGCACAATTTCCTTTTTCTTTTCAAATTATAAGAATGCACTCAATGCATTTTTTGATGAAATGAGAATCTACTTAATGCATGCTTTTAATAAAAGATAATGCAATCAAAGAGATTTTTAGCTTTAAATCATTAAACAATGTGATCTAAGTTCAATGATAAATCTATAAAAAAAACACTTTTCAATGCAATGTGATCTAATGCATGAAAAGAAAACTTTGAAACAAAAACTAAAAGAACGCAAAATTCCTTAATGAAGGATGAATGCAAAAGAGATGTAAACAAACACTAAGAATGCAATCATTGTTTCAAACACTTTGTAACGAAATTCCTCAAAAGGATACAAAACACAAAGAGGACTTCCAAAGCATGAGATCAAAACAAGGCATTCATTCCCTTTTACATCAAACAATCATGGAGAGAAGACATTTCAAACAATGAGCAATGTAATCTATGCTCGTACAGTGAAAAGACCAGAAGGGAAAGACACACTGGTGAAGGATTTAGGGAAAAAGTCTCAATTTTCACACACCTTGAAATTGGCACGACTTTATCATTGACAACTAGCGCCAATTAGCGCGACTTGCTCACTGACAACTAGTGCCAATGGCAAATTGGCGTGGGTTGCTAACTGACAACAAGCGCCAACGCCTGAAAATTAAAAACAAAGAATTTCTCCCAACCAAGACTAGACTCACCACTTCAAGAAGAATCTCCAAGACTCAAATGAACCATGTAATCTAGGCTCAAAGCGAGACAAAAAAAAATTCGAATGAAGAAGAAGCCAATCACTCAAATAACACAATAAAAAGATAGACAACCACCAAACGAATGGAGAGAAGAAATCACAAAGTTGACTGAACAGATAGAAACCAAAAGCTCCCACGGGAGGCTCGACACACAATATCACCTAGATGCCCTAGGGCTAGAATGTAAAATCAATAGAAACAGGCAAACAACCAAAGGAGAAAGGTCACAGTCAGTCAAACAATGCTCCAGAACACTCAGGAAGTCGTAAAAATGAAACCAAACAAAGATCAAGCTTAGAAATCTCAAAACAGAGTAAACCCTAGCACCTTCAGGATTGGAGCGACTGTCAGGAAGAATATAGCGCCAGAACAGGATTGGCACGGGTAATACACTGGAAACATGCGCCAATGGGCGCGACTGTCAGGCTAATAAGCGCGCTAGTCAAGTTTACTATGGAAAAATAAAAAAGAGAAATCTAAGAAACAGACTAGTGATAGTGAAGCTAAACAAAAGCCAAACACACGAAAAGAGCCAGCCAAAAGAGTTGATCAAGCAAGCAAAGTCGAGAATCGACCAAAAGACAAGACAATACTCCAAGTGTTTAGTTCATAAACTAGACCGGAGATTGACTGAAGCAGCATTCATCTACATTCACTAATGCAGAGCAAGAGCGTTTCGAAGGCTATCTGGCTAATTTCAGGCTCCATCTATAGTTTATAAAGCAAACAACAAGCTAACTCCCCATTGGAGTCGTCAATTTGTTGTAGAGGTAAATCCCCTTTGCGGATAGAGGCGATCCCTACTAGCCCAGACCAGGTCTAGCAACAATCGTATCACGCTAAGGTGCAAGTTCCTAATTGCAATAGACCAAATTGCGAAGAAGGCCTACGTTAAGTCCAACGCTATTGTTTGTAGAGAATATGATGCTCCCGTTTCCTTGCTCCAGCAGATCACAATCCTCTCGCTTGCCGCGATCGAACACCTGCACACCCAAGAAACATGACAAACACAAGCGTAAAACCCGATATATGCAATTATGTATCAGTTAGAGAAGACACAACTCATGATCATAATGAACAATACGAGTGGAACCATAACCAATAGTCGCTTATCATTAATTCATACAAAGGAAAATACAACTTGGCTCTGACGCTGAATCCTCCTTCGGCGGGTCTTCAGTGGAATACGTCTCGGTAAAGCTTGTCAGGAATGGGGACAAGCCTCTCTCTTCGATCGTCAACCTCCTTGCTATTGATTTGGCTCTATGAGAACTATTGCAGCATTATTTAGGCTATGGAGGCTCTTGGAGACTAGCTATTCAGCCCTTCAGCCCCTTCATCAATGGAAGATGGCTATATTTATAGAGGAGAGGAGGAGGTTGGGATCCCTAAAATAGTAAAAGGGAGGCCTTATCCCTTGGGAGGTTCCCCATAAGGTGGAAACAAAACGCCAAAGGAGGAAGGCCGTGGTTATTCAGTCGAAACCACTCTTCATGACTTATCCACGAAGTTATTGTAATAAAAACTTCGCCTCTTTTTTTAAAAACTTTCCATAAGCAGATTGGCGCAGGTGCTCAACTGGGACAGAGTGCCATTTGGCGCAGGCTCAGTGTTAATTTTCCCCCATTGGCGCAAGGACATAACGGGCTACCAACGCCAAGGAAAAAACAGGTGTTTTTAGGGGTTTTCTCAGGAAATGATCAACAGAAGGAATGTTTTCCTCATGGAAGGGGATGCAATGATGGTATTTGCAAGGCATGACACTTCTTATTGGTCATAGAAACAACCCTCCAATGGGCGAGATGGGGATTGCAGGGACGGTGACAAATTACTATGTAACAACAGTTATTTCACCGGACTTGGATTCTCCAAGAGTGAGGCGAATCCGAACCTATACCAGATTGTGGTGGAGGGTAAGTTGCTGATCATTGTACTTTATGTAGATGATTTGATTTTGATAGGTGATGAACTGTTGATACACTCATGTAAGGCTGATCTTGCAAAGGAGTTAGAGATGAAGGATTTGGGCCTCCTTCATTATTTCCTGGGATTGGAAATTTGGCAGTGCAGTGATGGACTGTTTGTTTCTCAAGGCAAGAATGCTCGGGAGATACTGGAGAAGTTTAACATGCATGGTTGCAAGCATGTTGATACTCCTCTTCCTGGTGGTTGGAGGAAGGAGGATGCTACATCGACGGGGGTCGCTCATGTATCTGGTCAATACATGACCCGACATATGCTACGCAGTTAACTAGCTTTCACAAGCTATGGTTAAGCCTACCAAGCTCTTTTGGAAGACGGGGAAGCATGTATTGAGATATCTCATAGGCACATCGGGATATGGATCATGGTACAGACAGGAGGATGATTTGAGGCGGCATGGCTTCACAGACCGGTACTATCATATCAGATATTGTGTGTAGCGGAAGATCATGTTACTTTCATACATTCCCACGGAGGATCAGGATGTTGATATCTTGACGAAGGCGCTCACTAGGAGAAAATTCGAATACCTTAGAGGCAGGATAGGGGTGGAAAATAATCCTTATCTTGTTGACAGGGAGTGTTGAGATTGCAATAAGATGATGAGTTTAGTGGAAATAAGTCGCCTTCACTAAGTGGGCCCACAAGCTATTTTGGCGCAAAGTCTATTTTTAGACTATGTCTATTTTTAGACATGTGGATCATATTCTATGAGTTGCAGGATGCTATTTGTGGATGGTTGGTCAAGTTGGAAAAATAGATGGACTTCTATTTTTAGACATATTGGGCGGAATCTATTTTTAGATTGCCAGTCTAAAAATAGATATGTCGAATATTATTAGATCTTAATAATATTTGGACTATAAACATTATCTTATTCTCTTGGAGCACTTCAGTTAAGTGCACAGATGTGGCACAGGAGCTGACAGAAGGAATTACGCTATTCCTCAGGGTTAAGTGGAGCTATTGCATGGATACTTCAATTAGAACTCATGTGAGAGATTTTGGTGGAGTTGATTGAGGAAGTTAATGGAGTTGTGTTCAGTTTAACTAAGCTAAACATAATTGAGCTAGTTGTATCTAGTCTAACTGATAGATACACTAGTGAGAGTGGTGTGAATTAACTATCAATTAATTCACTAATTATAAACTCATTAATCAACTGAAGAATACATCAATTAACTTCAATGCATGGACAGTTTCAGTGGAGACCAGTGAAGAGTTAGGTGAAAGAGCAGTGTGACTATCAGTTGTGACTATACTGTTGCATGATTTGCAACAACCAGTGATTGGAGATGCCAATGAGGATTGCACAGTACAAGCCAGGTGGTTCGAAGTTATTTATGAGCCATTCTTCAGCATTGATTGCGTAGTAGAGGCAGGCTATCAGGTGGCAGAGATTGGAGCATGTGTTTTGCTATATCTAGCTTGATTAGTGTGTAGCAATTGGAGATTGTACTCAGAGCTTGTGAGGAGCTTTGTATGATGATTGTTACACGATATCTATGACATATAATATATAGATAGTTGGGGGTTTTCAGCTTTAAGCTTTCCCATGAAATACTGTGTTCATATGTGTGATTTTTTATGGTTTTAATGTGCGCATGCGATTGTTTTTATTTCCGAAATCAATGATCAATGGTAGAAGAGATTCTGTATTGTGCATGAAGTTAAAATAGTGTGTGATCAGGAGAATCTCGGTGGATAACATATCAGTTATTAAAATTTCTACAATAGGGGAGCATTGACAAGCAATGTCTTAAGCCTATCAAAATACTGCTGAGCAATCTCATCCCAACAGAAAGGGATGTCCTGCTTTAAAAGTCGCATGAATCCTTTAGCTACTTCGACGTAATTCAGGACAAAACGACGTAAGAAATTCGCTTTTCCTTGGAGACTCTAAGGCTGATATAATGAGGATAGGGAGGGGAGATTGAAAATAGCCTCAACCTTAAGAGGGTCAAGGCGAATTCTGTCTTTAGATACGATAAACCCTAAGAGTCTACCAGATTTTACGCAGAAGACGAATTTATGTGGGTTGAACCTAATATTATAGCATCTACAATGAAGAAATATTTGACAAAGATGTTCCAGGTGGTCTTTCCGTGCAACTGAATGAGCCGGAAGGTCATCCAGGTATGGTTGGACAATATGTTGAATATCATGAAAACCATAGGACATCGCGTGCTGGAACATGGCTCCAGCATTCTTCAAGCCGAAAGGGAGTTTCTTATAAGCAAACGTTCCCCATGAAAAAATAAAAGAGGTCTTGTGTTGATCTGACGGGAGAATGTTAATCTGGTTATAGCCAGAAAAATCGTCCATCAGGGAGAAGATTTCACTCCCCGCGCAAGCGTCAATGATCTGATCGATAAACGGAGTGGGATATTTATCCTTAGGATAGGCCCAACCAATATCACGATAATCAACACAAACACGAATGGCGCCCTGTTTCTTATCCACAGGAACTATATTAGAAACCCATTCAGTTAGGGGAATCGGATAAATGAAACCCACTTTAATAATTTTCTCAACTTCAACCTTGATAGCGGCGACTTTTCTAGGATGCACAGGACGAAGACGCTAGCGGATAGGCTTTGTACCTGGGTAGGTGGGAATCTCATGCACCAAAATATTGGGGTCGATTACAGGAATTTCTTCATAAGACCAGGTGAAAACATCACAGAATTCACGAAAGAGACTAGTGTACACTTGGACTTCCTCGGAAGAGCAAGTGACTCCCACATGGATGTTCTCAATGATCCTCGGTTTAATGGAAATGTTGATAGGCGTCGTTTAAGTAATGTTACCCAAGTTACCTTCCATAAAGACTTCATGAGTCAAAATAGGTGTTTGAAGTGGCGGAGAAGGAACCTGGGATGCAAAACACTCAAGATAGTCAAACATGGCATCCAACGAATCCGCATCACCGAGCCAGGGGGATTGAGAATACAAGTCGAGAGACATGCTCAAAGGAGCAGCTTCAGGAGGGGGAGAATCAGATACAGCTATAAGCTCACAATAATTGATTTCGATTGGACTAAGCAGCATTGAATCTCCAAACGAATCAACCTATTCAGGTGAAGGGACGATCCAAGGGTCATCTGACCGAGAGATCATATTGACTTGAATGGTATTTGGTGGTGGAAAGGGACAAATACCCATGAGAGCGAGATCTTTGAAAAGACTCGGCCCTATGCTGTCAGGGGGATTAGGAATCTGATCCATGTATCGTACGTTGTTCTTAGAAGACGAGGTAAAGAATGACAACTGATCGACAGTAATAATTTTTCCCTCGTGAGGAAACTTTAGAAGTCGAAAGAGGGTGGACGAAACACACAGCATGGCGTGAGTCCAACTACAACCGAGTAGAAGATTGTAATTGATTTTAGCATCAACGAATTCTACTTCAACGTTGACCATATCTCCTTGCAATATGATTGGTAAGCTAGCGAGAACACCCAAGGGTTTTGATTCCCTTCAATCGAATGCCTCAAGGGCATTAGGTGACGAATTCAGGGCTAGAGAGCCAATAGCTTTCCAGCAAGAAGATGACATGATGCAAGTAGATGCACCTTCGTCCACTACGGCTCTATGGATGTTGAGACCATTGATACCGACTTGTATAACAAGCGCAATCTGGTGCGGAAGTCGGCAGACGAAATTCTCTAAATCGAAAGAGAGAAGGCTAGAATCAGTAGGATCGATCCCACCGATTGCAGATAATAATGTTTTTCATTGAGATGGATAACTCTGGAGCACTTCTAGCATGGACATCATGGAAGGCGTCTATGCTAAATCCTCAACAATATTGTAATGCTGAGCAACACGGGCGTTAGGATTATAAGAAGATTTCCGGAGAACACCTTTAGAAGGTGGTCATATAACGGGTTCAGCACTGGACCTTTCAATTTCAAGGGGACCAGAGGCAGGTAGGGGAGGAGGACCATTAACGACCTCTTTCCTAGTTTCCTGGCGTAATCCAGCATAATATTTCGACCGAGTAGATATGGAAACGGGTGCAGAACCATTCATCATGAAAACTTGAGAGCCAATTGACGCATATGGTGCCGATTGATCGACCATCTGGGTCTGCTGAGATGGGAAAGGTTCTTTAAGGACTGCCAGAGTTCCCTTAGCGCCTTTGAGTAGTTGACTAACCTCAGATCGTCGAGGACAATCCTTAGTGTAGTGATCCTATTCACAAATGAGACAGGGATACTTCGACTTTCACTATGAACCATTATCAACATGAGGTTTAGATGATTCCGGTTTTGGGGCATCAGATTTGGCCTTACCTTTTCCCTTCTTTTTCCCCTTGGAAGCCTTGTTTGCAGGATTGGCCTAAACGCGTTGACCTCCGAGGTTTTACCAGAATCTAGAGTAGAGTAAGGAGCAGAAGTATTGGAATAATTCAATTTCTGCTTCACATTGGAAGACTTGCGTGAAGTCTGAGACACAGAACCAATAACACCGTTGACTGATGGGGTAGTCGGTGCTTTAGAGGTTCCAGGCCATGGAGCCTCAATCAAGATGTCATACAAATTTCTTGATTGAGAGTACACTAAATCAAGGTACTGGGCACGAGCGATGGCTTGTTCCTCGGTTACACATGCCCCCATGGCGATGTCTTTCACAATCTGGTTGACAAAAGAGGTAGTGAACCAATAAGTAAGAAGATGATCAGGAATTTTGAACTTGATCAGGCGACGACACCATCTCCATTCATGATTGTGGTCCGATATATGGGTAGCCCAGTCCTGTTTCAAGGATGTGAGGGGATGCGTCCTGGCCTCATAACGAACTGGCAACTGGAAATGAGTAAGGAATGCCATAGCGAGAGTGTTGAAATCTTGAAATATGCCACGAGGCAATTTGATATACCACTTAGCAGTAGCTCCAGTAAGAGTGCACTGGAAAAGACAGAGCCAGATAGAGTCATCCACCCAAGAATTGGAAGAACACCACAAATGGTATGTTATGACGTGTGATTGGGGGTCTTCTCTAGCCTTGCCCTTAAACTTGGGACAATCACCAGGAACCTTTGTTGAGACCGGAGGCCAATAAGGATTATGAATAATGGGATCATTTGTTAATTTGGACACATCTGACAACTCCAACGTGGCTAGAAAAGGTAATTGAGGGTTAAACGGCATGGTAGGTCCTCGATAAGAACATGTACCCATATTCCATCCTGGTTGAGTATAACGTTGCCCCCATTGGTTCTGTCCCGGAGGATTCGAACCATAAGGGGTATAAGCCATATAATTCAGTTGATATGGAGGCTGAGAACCAGGATACGAGGGTTGATAACCAGGATACTAATTCTGAGTATACGAGGGCCTCGATTGAGCAGCGTAGGGATTTTGCCACGAAGTATAAGTATAGCCAGGAAATTGAGGGTAATAAGCAGAACCTTGAGGCGGGTTGTAAACTGGTCAATATTGACCTTGAGGATGATAACCACCTTGGGGTCGATTAGGCTGCTAATAAGTGGGGCCCTGCTGAGCCAAAAAGGTGGGGCGCATAGGTTGATTCGTCTGCGGCATGGAATAGAGCGGCGGCTGAGCAGGGTTAACAGGTTGTGCAGGTTATCCTAGTTGAACAGTTTGACCTAACTAATGAGGGCCACCAAGTTTTCCTTGCTGAGCAGGTTGGCCTGATGGTTGGGGTGGGCTAGGTTGCGCCTGATGACCAGGTTGACCTGTGGCAGGACCACAAGATGGCCCTGGTTGTGCAACGTTTGGACCAATCAGAAAATATGGTTGTTGAGGTTGCACCAAAGGTTGATATGGATGGTTTTTACCCCCAGGGCTGCATGAAGGTCCGGGTTGATATACCGGCTGCCCGGCTAGTCCTTGAGGTTGCCCTGGTTGGACCAGAGGCTGAGCTTGAGGTTGACCTTGAGGATTGTAAAGCTACCCTTGCGGGCTGTAAAAAAATCTCTGCTGGATCGAAGGTTGTTCATGTAAGGGTTGCCCTTGTGGGTCGTATGCATACCCTTGCTAGGCCGAAGGTTGTCCCTAAAAGGGTTGTCCTTGTGGGACGAAAGCATACCCTTGTTGAATCGAAGGTTGTCCTTGAAAGGGTTGTCCTTGTTGGTTAAAGGGTTGCCCAGGCAAGTTAGGTATAATACCGTTAATGAACTGATAAGCCTCAGGAGTAGGCAAATAGATAGGGTTGATGTGCTCATCATGTTGGAATGGAAGTGAATAAATCGGGGTACCATCCGCACCATAATGAGAAAAATAGGACTGATAAGGATCCTGAGGGGATTGATAATTCTGGGAATTTTGATGCTGAACAACCAGCCGATACACCTCAAAAGAAAGGTTTTCAAGGATTTCCATGGAAATTGAAGTCTCTACCGAAGTTGAAAACCCTGACGATTGTGCAGTGACAACCGATGCCGAAGCAGCCACATAGACAGTAGGCTGACTGGGAACAAATGTAACAAAATGTGTCAACGACGAAACAGGTGTCGTTGGCGACATACCTAAGGATGGGAGAACCGGACCCCTTGATGGAGTTGATGTTGCCATGGAAGAAATATCGGCTATGATCTGACCCACAAACCTATATCCGGCTGGAAGCGACACTAATGGTGAAGATTGAGTAGGCTTTGGATGGATGTCCTCTGAGAAGAGTTGGTATTCTTCATCAGAAACTAGAATGACCTCACTGCCATTAGGGCCAGATGAGTCCATATCTGAACCCACCGTAAGATCTTGAAAAAGAGTACGGGGGAGAGGAGGTATGATGGCAGCCAAAAATGGTGATCCTGACGTAAGAGGGGGAAAGTGTTCCCCAACCCCAAACCCAAACCAAGGGTTGGAAAGAGGCCAATGGAACTCAACTGGTTCTCCAAAGAGGTACTCTGACAGGATGACAAGCTTCTCTAGCTCGGTAGAGCCAGAGATCTGGGAAGTTTTAGATGAATCGTCCGTGTGAGGACTACTAGTAGACGAAACTAACGGTTCCGCCACTGTGACTGTAGCATACCAGAAAAGGAAAAAAGATTGAAAATGAAGACTCTTGGATCAAAACCAAGGCAAACAAAAACAATCCAAGTAATCAATCTTTAAAGGGTGTGTAATTGTAGCTAATTTATTTTACCAAATTGAAACCAAACATATGTTGTTTCATGTTTTAAGAGTCGAGAAACATTCAAATATGACTCTAGTCTCTTTCAGTTTGAAACGAGCACGAAAGGACAAGTGCTCGATGATCTTTTCAAATTTATGGAGTCAGTAAAGATCAAAAATGACTGCTCAAGTAGTCTAGGCAAAAGGGTGTACTAGGTTACCGTGAACTTCCATATACACCTTGGTTATAAAATGAAATAAAAATCAACCAAGGACTTGACGTACGTGTAGGTAGTCTCCCCAAATGTTGTTTTCGATGTGTCACGGTTACAAGGTGGCAGACTTGGCTTCCTATGGATAAAAGGATTGCAACCTAGAGGGGTCTCCCTTTATATACTCGATGGTACATGGAGCACAAGTCCATACTAGCATTGTCTAAAGCGAAATGGTGAGAGACAGTTGTTACATTTTAAGACGCTGAAACAGGTCTCTAACTTAAACCACTAAATATTCTGTTAAGTTTCAATGTTGCCTTAGGTTAATTGAATAAATTTTATGTTGATCTTGTATTTATGTTTCAATTCCAAGGTCCTACCGAATGTTGGATCTCACAAATTCCTAAAAGCTACATGCCATAAAATACCATTTCGTTCAATGAAGAGCTATCTACGAGAAGGTTAGGAGCTTTCAAGTGATAGCAAAAATGAGAACACATAGACGCATTCACTACAGAACCTGATGCAAACTAATGAGAGCGAGAAATCTTTCCTAGAATGCCAAATGCTAGTTATGCGAAAGATTTTCCAATTCTACAATGCAAACAAGAATGCATGCAACAATATTTATTTTTTATTTTTTCAATGTAATAGAGCAAACAGTGCACTAAATAACATGAAAAACGAATCTTCACACTAGTTCGAGAATGTCCATGCAAGAGTCGAAACGAAAGCAACTCAACAGTAAACAAGACAAGAACTCAAATCAATGTCACAATCTCTCAAATTGAAGAAAGATGTCAAAAGGTACCCATACAAGAAATGTGAGCTATGCTTGGAGTGATAAGAAGCAAAACTGAATGAAAGAGACAAGACTCACTCGAGACTCATTTCACCAAAAGCAACCACTCAAAATGGACCCAGGGAGTTGAATGCAATCAAGAAAATAACGAAGGTGATCGTGAAACAAGAGACCCAAACTCCAACAGGAGGCTCAGCATGTCAAAGCACTAGAAATCCATGATGCTGAAATAAATGGACAAACAACCGAAGGAAGAAGGCTAATCACAGTCACAAACAAACCCAAAGCATTCAAATCAAGTCAAGAAAACACCCAGAGACACCAAGATGGACAAAAAACTCCAAAACAAGGGAAACCCTAGCACCTACAGGAATTGGCGTGACTGTCTGTCTGTAATATGTGCTAGACAGGGGATGGCGCGAGTGATAAACTAGCAACACATGCCAGTCGGCGCGACTGTCAGGCTGGAAACTGCGCCAATCAAGCAAAACTTGGAAAGATGAAAATTTGGAAAAACAAAGGTCAAATCTGGTCCTCTGGGGCTGAATAGGGGCCTAAGACTCAAAAAAAAAATCCAGAAAAGGCAAGCTAAGCAAGAAAATACCAAGAAGAAGATCTAATAGATGAAAGACAAAATCGCACCAATCCTTAGTGGAGTCGCCAATTTGTTGGTGAGGTAAATCCCCTCTGCAGATAGAGGCGATCCACTAGCCCTAGAGTGGGTCTAACCACAAACGAGACATGCTATCACATCAATTCCTAGTTAAGAATGTATAAAGACATGGTAGATCACTTACCGTAGTTCCTACGCTATTGTGTCATCTGGAAGAATGGCTGCCTCTCACTCCTAATTCGACAGATCACGATCCGCTCATTCTCATGCCCGGATACCTGTAGATACATAATAAACGAAGACGATAAACAACATACTACTTCGCATTCCTAAATATCAGTCAGTCAAAGAAGACTAAATCAAATGCGTCAAATAATACCATTAATCAACTAATAAGCCTCAGGAGCAGGCAAATAGATAGGGTTGCTGTGCTCATCATGTTGGAACTCCGTACTAGCGTTGTCTGAAGCCAAATGGAGACCGACAGCTACTAGATTTTAAGACGCCGGAACATGTCTCTAACTTAGACCACTACATATTTCGTTAAGTTTCAATGTTTCCTTAGGTTAATTGAATAAATTTTAAGTTGATCTTGTATTTATGTTTCAATTCCAAGGTCCTGCCGAATGTTTGATCTCACAAATTCCTGAAAGCTACATGCCACAAAATACCATTTCGTTCAATGAAGAGTTATCTACGAGAAATTTAGGAGCTTTCAAGCGATAGAAAAAATTATAACACACAGAAGCATTCACTACAGAACCTGATGCAAACTAATGAGAGTGAGAAATCTTTCCTAGAATTCCAAATGCTAGTTATGCAAAATATTTTCCAATTCTACAATGCAAACAAGAATGCATGAAACAATATTTATTTTTTATTTTTTCAATGTAATAGAGCAAACAGTGCACTAAATAACATGAAAAACTAATCTTCACACTAGTTCGAGAATGTCAATCCAAGAGTCAAACGAAAGCAACTCAACAGTAAACAAGACAAGAACTCAAACCAATGTCACAATCTCTCACATTGAAGAAAGATGTCAAAACGGACCCATACAAGAAATGTGAGCTATGCTTGGAGTGATAAGAAGCAAAACTGAATGAAAGAGACAAGACTCACTCAAGACTCATTTCACCAAAAGCAACCACTTAAAACGGATCCAGAGAGTTGAATGCAATCAAGCAAATAACGAAGGTGACCGTGAAACAAGAGACCCAAACTCCAACAGGAGGCTCAGCATGTCAAAGCACTAGAAAGCCATGATGCTGAAAGAAATGGACAAACAACCGAAGGAAGAAGGCTAATCACAGTCGCAAACAAACCCAAATCATTCAAATCAAGTCAAGAAAACACCCAGAGACACCAGGATGGACAAAAAACTCCAAAACAAGGGAAACCCTAGCACCTACAGGAATTGGCGTGACTTTTTGTCTATAATCTGCACCAGACAGGGGATGGCGCGAGTGATAAACTGGTAACACGCACCAGTCGGCGCGACTGTTAGGCTGGAAACTGCGCCAATCAAGCCAACCTTGGAAAGATGAAAATTTGGAAAAATAGAGGTCAAATCTGGTCCTTTGGGGCTAAACAGGGGCCTAAGACTCAACAAAACAATCCAGAAAAGGTAAGCTAAGCAAAAAAATAACAAGAATAAGATCTAATAGATGAAAGACAAAATCGCACTGATCCCCAGTGGAGTCACCAATTTTTTGGTGAGGTAAATCCCCTCTACAGATAGAGGTGATCCCACTAGCCCTAGAGTGGGTCTAGCCACAAACGTGACACGCTATGACATCAATTCCTAGTTAAGAATGTATAAAGATGTGGTAGATCACTTACCGTAGGTCCTACGCTGTTGTGTCATCTGGAAGAATGGCTGCCTCTCGCTCCTGATTCGACAGATCATGATATGCTCGTTCTCACGCCTAGATACATGTACATACACAAGAAACGAAGATGATACACAACGTACTACTTCGCATTGCTAACTATCAGTCAGTCGAAGAAGACTAAATCAATTGCATCAAATAAATATAACACATAGATGGAATCAATACCATAGTCGAGTATATTAATTTAAATAAGGAAGAGTACAACCACGCTCTGATATTTCGATCTCCTCCAGCAGGGTTCCAGCGGAGTACGTCTCACAAATCTCGTCAGGAATTCAGACGGGGCTCTCTCTATGGGATCCTCCTTGGTTCAACCTTCTCTATAGCAATTACTCAGCTATAATATCTCTTCTCCAAGTTTAGCTTCTTGGCTATATGTTCAGCTCTAGCTTTGTAAAGGGAGAAGGCCAGTTTATATAGAGGGAGAAGGAGAGGTTAGGATTCCTATAATCATGGGGGGAGTCTTATCCTCTAAGAATGTTCCATCAACCATTTCCTAAAGGAAGAGATCCGTGACTTATCGAGTTAACAACTTGCAATGAGTCATTCCTGAGGTGGTTAAATGAAACTTCCGCCTCCAATCAGTTAGAAAACATTTCCAAAAAGGCTGGTGCAGGCTCAACACAGGGACAGAGCGCCAACTGGCACGGCTTCCGGTGCAAATATTCTCCATTGGCGCAAGAGGTGAACTGGCTACCTATGCCAATGCCAAAACATAGGTTTTTGAGTGCTTTCTGAGGAAATGTTCAACAGGAATAATCATGTCCTTATGCAGAAGGAGGCAAAGAAGGTATTTATAGAGTTTGACATTACTCACAGGTCACAGTAAAGACCCTCCAATATGCAGGGCGAGGGATTGTAGGGACGGTGACAAAATACTGTGTAACGGCTTATACCTCCACCCTCAAATCAATAAGGGAATCTAAAGGCATATACCTCCACCCTCAAATCAAACAAGGGAATCTAAAGGTTCACACCTCCATGCTCAAGAAAGAAATGAATCCAAAGGTTCACCACGTACACCCTAAATCGAATGAGGGAATCAAGTGGCCTAACACCTCCACCCTCAACAATTCTTTCACATAGTGGTTCCACCAAATCCTGGGAATCTAGAACCCATTATATAAACTAGAAAAAAATTGAATGGAGCTAAATAACTATCCTTACCAGGAATCTAAGGAACATGCCTTCACCCAAGTTGTCAAGGGAATCCAAAGAAAGACATGTACACCCTCGAGCCTTGCAAGGAATCCTAATAATATTGTCCTCACCTGAGAGATATTATTACCACTTCCCAATGCTAAACCAAACAATTAAATCGTTCCTTCCGTTCCAATATAAATAGAGAGCTATGTGGTCCTTTCTTTTTTTCCACACGTGTTGTGATTTCTTTCCTTCTGTGTATTGTAACTAATTCCTCCTCATCTTTTTAAATTTTTTTCTTTATGCTCTTGTTCAGTAGTACTCATTCGTTCGTCGTTTTTTCACTTTGTATCTATACTAGTCTCTCCCAATGTGTCATTGTTCTCTCTTCATTTCCCTTTGCCTTCATTTCATGCATGGAGTGTCATGATATCCCTCCATTATGAAATTGCAACCATTTTTTGTTGTATGTGAAGACATTTTTTTCACCCCTTCCTTCTTGGCTATGGTGGTTTTTTCATATTTGATTGGTGGTGGATGTTGGGCCAAGAAGAAGGTACGTTTCATCCCATCTTTACCACAATTTGTTATGTTCTTTTATGAATTTTCCCCTCATCTTCGAAATAAAGTAAAGGGAAATAACGTAAAGCCAAGGAAGAATGAATTGATGATAAAAGGAACGTTTAACAATGTAAAAACTAACTTGTTATATCTTTATTGATAGGGAAGCAAAGCAACTGAAATGTTGATGACCAAAAGACAGTTAACAAGGGAGGAAAATGGGATCATAATGGCTCCTATGGATCGGTGGGAGATGGAAAGGCACATCCACGCTTAGAGTACTCAAATGACAACTACGAAGCAGCAGGGTCCCGTATGGAAAGGATCCCTTACTACTTTCGAATTCACCTTTAAAAGGCTGAAGACGGACAAGATATATAGATCTGCATAGAGATTTTCCTCTGTAATAGACGTATTGGGACAAAATCATCAAGTTGTATTAATGTATTAATCTCTATCTTAATAAAGGTTTTGGCATTTTTGGAATAGTCAATCTCTGAGTTTTCCTTAGCTGTAGACTTCTGGTGGCTTTGGGCCCAGCCCTGGGAGTTTCTCTACTACTTTTGTGCTATACATTTATTTACAGAACTTGTGTTTCTAGTCACTAGTGCATTTCATAAGATATCGTTTAATTGGTTACTTGTGAACATAATATGCCATAGCTTCCTCTTTCACTAGACTAGTTCACCATTCATGCCTTCTTGCTTTTCAATGTTTTCATAATTGTTTAGATGCTTTCATCATTTCCCAATGCTTTTATAATAATTTGATTAGTTTTAAAATGACTGTTGTTCAATTCTGCATGTAGCTAATGTTGGATCCTTTCATTATCATTGTGAGCGTTTGGTTGTTGTTTAAATCAGAGGGATGTCATTCATTGATTTAAAATAGAACTCCATTGAAAAATTTAGAATAATCAATTGTTGTTCAATTTATTAGAGTTTTTCAATTCATTATGATTGTTGTTCAATTCATCACAGTACGTTTTTAAATTGTAGTTTGTTCCTTTCAGTCTGGAGTAGTTATTTCTGCATATGCTTAGAATAGAATAGTTAAAAAATTCTATAATTTCGTTCCAAATTGATTTGATTGAACTTCAAGAATTAGATAGTCTTTCTTATGATAATTTCAAGTAGTTTTCCTCTGATATCACTCGCATATATTGTGCTTACACTCTTGAAATAACAAGACTTATCCTGGATTGATAATTAAGTGAGAAGCATTGAAGTTGCCAGTAACAATCACCTTTATGACCCAATATTTTTGGCATCATTTCCGAGGAGAGTGTTTAAGAGTGATGTCCTTTATTTCTTTTTCCTTTTTCTATGAACAATCGGGTATTGAAAATGAGAGGTCAGATCCTACCTACCAGCGAGAAAAATGCTTGCTCTCCAGCTCGCTTTTCAGAAATTGTGCAGAGGTTAGTAGGATAGGTGCTCTTGTTTATGACTAGGAAGAAAAAGATAGAAATAAACCAAAATCCCCCACTTAAATCCACAAAACCCAAAGGACCGGTGATCCTTGGCAAAACAACGTATATAGATGAAATCATTAAGAAGGTTTAATCCCAGACATCTGTAGGACCCAAAACCATTCCTACTCAGATTCCTACTACACTCCCTCAGGCAGCAGCCTCACCATCTGTAGCACACACCGAGAGTCACAGTGAAATAGAAGGGTTTGAACAAATACTTCATACTCCTGATCATGTAAGTCCTGACCCTTCGAGAGAAGAAGGTTCTTGCAACTTGTAGGAAGAAAGGAACAAACCAGCAGTGCAGTACAGGTAAAAACTCCAGATTCTGGATCCCCTGAGAGAGTGGTTGAAATAGAGACACCCAACATCCCAGATCGGGGAAGTGTTGTAAGGAGTCCTCCACATCTACTCCCTAATTCCACTGAGATTATTCCTCCAGAACAAGAAATTCCTGAATATTATTGGCATATCTTTGATCAAATGGAAAACAACCAAAGGCAAACATCAACATTGGAGTATCCCATTGTTGATTTGGTTGCAAATTCCCCTATGAAAGCCATTCCATTACAAAACATCCCCACCTTCCATGGGTTGACCTCAGAAGATCCTAATGCATTATCATTTGAATTCGATGTCTTATGTGGGGGATATGACTACACCACTGACCCTCAGAAACTAAAATTATTCCCCTCTACCTTGAAGGGAATAGTATTACGTTGGTTCATGGAGCTCAGTGGAGGAACCATTAATAGCTGGGACCAAATGAAAAACTCTTTGCTTAATAAATATCAAGACTATTGCCGGACTCAAGAATTAAAAAATGAAATCTTCAATATGTTTGCAAAAGTCAATGAGACATTAGAAGGATATGTCGAAAGATTTCAATATAACTTGCAAAGGTCCCCATTTACTACACTGTCTAAAGATATCTTAAAAGCAACGATGATTAAGGGAATGAAAGAAGAATGGGTTGAAACACTTAACATAATGGGAAAAGGGGACATCTATCAAGAAGAATATGATGACATTATTTCACCATATATCAGGTGCTCTCGGGGTAGTACGCGAAGTAGGCCAACCGGGTGAGACTCAGCTACAAGGAATCCTAAGCAGTCCGGTGGAAATGTGACTAGAGCAGAATTTGGTAATATTTTAAAAGATTTCAAAGCTGATGTCTTGGGCACCCTGAAAACACAGCCAGATGTCCTACAAGCCAAGCAGAAGCAAGCTATAATAGAACAAAACTTGGCAGTCTTTTGTCCACATTGTTGGAAGAAGCACAGCCAACGGGAATGTCCATTAGACATGGTCCAGACATGTGCTATGTGTACCAAGGACCATGCTACTGATCATTGCCCTTCACTTTAGGGGATGAAAGAAGTTTTTAAAGAAGCAGAAGAAGAGATGGAACCAGTATATCTAATGAACCAGCGTCGACAATTGCAAGCACGACCAGGTATGCCACAAGACCTGCCTTGCTTATTTTCTTCTCAACAATTTAACCAGCAGAACCCTACAATAGCTTGGAAAAAAAAATCACCTTTCTCTACTTGGCCATCTCAATCATTTCCTATGCCTCCTTGGCCAACACAACCCTCTTCAGGTAGTAATTGGCCAAGTTTTCCTTTTTCTCCCCCTTATTGGCAGAACAATCCCTATCAGTCCCACTAGCCTGCCTCCCCTTCACAATCCAAAAATTGGCCTCAAAATTGGCAGTGACCTCTGGGAATGACCAATCTACCGATTGGGGCAGGGGTTAAAAATCAACCTACATTACTAGCTCCATACCCAGTCCAGCACAATCCTCAGCCTATCATGCGTCCTCAACTGTTGGCTCAACCCAATCCTAATCCTAACAACAGGCCAGTTCATCTAATTTAGATTATTTAAAACCCAAACCCCGAAACTGAACAGAAGCAATGTAATGAACTTAGGCTGAGATTAGGACGTGTTATTTCACCAAAATAATATATGACCCTACCACAACTTGAATCTGAAATTTTGACAGCGCCTAGATAAACAACTATGACTGAAACATAGGTCGATCATGGGAGGGAAACAGTTGACCAAAGGAAACCTGAAAACCTTTGATTTCTCCCCCTCCAATCCCTGAAATATTACCATTTCCTAGACCGATAGTCTCTCCATATTTTGATATCCTAGGGGGATTAAAAAATATTTTCATTAAAATTTCTCTTTTGAAGGCTATACAAGACATTCCTATCTATGGTAAGACAATTAAACAGTTGTGCGGAAAGAAACAGGTAAGGAAAGCAAAATTTGTACCCACTGTTCATGTGGTAGGGGCACTATCAGACTTACTGTTGGGTAAAGAAACACCCGTAAAATATGAGGATCCAGGGAACCCCATAGTAACTGTACAAGTCTCTGGCCACTCCTTTCCAAACACATTGGTTGACTTAGGGGCAGCCATCAACATCTTAACTACAGAAACTTGCGAGAAGTTAGGCATAACAGTGCTAGCACCCACATCTACCTTGTTGGAACTTGCTAACAGATCTGTTATCAAACCAGAAGGAATATTACAAGACATCCTAGTTTCTATGGACTCATGGGAGTATCCAGCTGACTTTTTAGTTATTAACCCAAAAATTAGGATGGATGGACACCCCTCGATACTGGGTCGACCTTGGTTAACAACAACCGATGCTTACATAGGCTGCCAGACAGGCAACTTGACCATTGCTAGAGGTGATGCCATAAAAAATATTATCATTTACCCGCCTGCCAAACCAAGTCTACCCATAGTAAATATTCACAGGCATCCACATACATACTGGGAACAAAACATCTGTTCACCACTGGCAATATTTGAAGCTCTTGAATTCAAAGATCAAACTGAAGATGATGTAATCAATAACTTCATGAATTAGCCATCTGTGTCTAGAAACTTAAAATGCCAAATGTTAAAAGTAGTTCTTGATGATGAAACACAAGAATATCCCTTGGCAGACATTGATAATCAGCACATACCTACAACTGTTTTTTGCAACAACATACCAATTGAAATTGAGCCAAGGAAGGTTTTAAATATTAATGGCAGTCTAGGTAGTAACCAAAAGCAAAAGATCATAAAGGTTTTATAGAAATATCAGGGAGCATTTTCTTGGGACTGCCCAGACATGAAGGGTATAGATCCTTAGCTATGAACACATCACATTTATATTGATAAGGAGGCTCGGCCTATTCAGAAGCCTCAGCGAAGGCTAAACACACGTCTGAAAGACATTGTAAAAGATGAGTTGCAAAAGCTGCTGGATGTAAACTTCACTTATCCTATCTTACATAGCAAATGGGTCTCTCCTTTAGTAGTCATTCCTAAGAAGAATGGGAAGTGGAGAATCTATGTGGATTACATAGAACTGAATAAAGCAACAAAGAAAGACCACTTCCGCCTTCCTTTTATTGACCAGGTCCAGGAAAGCGGTTCTTTCCCTTACTTGATGGGTTCAACAATTACAATCAAATCCAAATAGCCCCCGAAGACCAGGATAAAACAACCTTTACTTGCCCATGGGGTACATTTTCCTACAGGGTATTACCATTTGGGTTATGCAATGCCCCAGCAACATTCCAAAGAGCCATACTCATCATTTTTCTGATTTAATAAATGAAGGACTTGAAATTTTCATGGACGACTTTACCCCATAAGAAGATGATTTTGATCAAGCACTAGAAACACTAGAAAAAGTATTGGAACGATGTATTGCTACCAGATTTTGTTTCAGAAATGAAAATTTTCACATCATGATAACCGAAGGGGTAATCCTAGGACACTACATCTCTGAAACTGGAATACAAGTAGATCCGACAAAAATAGAAGTAATCCTTTTATTAGCCACACCTTGTACACGGACAGAGGTACACAGTTTCCTTCGATATGCAGGGTACTATCGCAATTTTATAAATAATTTCTTACAAGTTGTTGCACCCTTGTATGCATTAACTAGAAATGTTCAATTCCATTGGTCTGATAAATGTGACATTGATTTTACAGAATTAAAGAAACTAGTCTCGACAACACCAATCTTACGCGGTCCTAACTGGAAGCAGCCCTTTCACATTTCCTCGGATGCATCCGACACAGCGATAGGGGCATTTCTCGGTCAAGAAGAAGACAAAAAGCCCTATGGTATTTATTATATCAACAAGAATCTCACTCCTGCCGAATTAAACTATATAGTGACTGAAAAAGAGTTCTTGGTTGTCATTTATGCTATCAATAAATTTAGACATTATATAACTGGCTATCAAGTACTCCTGTATACTGATCACTCTTCCATTAGATATATAGCCAATAAACCAATTACAAGTGCGAGAGTAACTCGTTGGTTGTTGCTTCTACAGGAGTTTGACATAACTATCAAAGACCATCCAGGGAAGGATAATGTGGTTGTAGATTTCTTGTCCAAGGTTCCCAAATCAGATGACACACTAGCGGTGGACGATCAGTTTCCCAACAAACATTCATTCGCTGTAGCAGTAAAAACACCATGGTATGCAGATGTATCAAATTACCTGGCAGTAGGAAAGCTGCCGAGACAATTGACATCAAAGGAATGGAAGCTAATTGTTCAGCTCAGTGCTAGATTCTCCTAGATTGGTGGATATCCTTTTCATACATGAGCTGATATGCATATATGCAGATGCATCCGAGAAGATGATATTTATGACATTTTATGGGCCTGTCATGATGAACCATGTGGTGGCCATTTTGCAGATCGCGAAACGGGGCACAAAGTATTGAAAATGGGTTATTATTGGCCTACAATTTTTAAAGATGCCAAGAAATATGTCCAAGCCTGCAATAGCTACCAAAGAATGGGTCGCCCGAGCCAAACTGATTAAATGCCATTACAACCACAATTGGTAGTGGAACCTTTCGAACAGTGGGCACTGGACTTTGTTGGACCATTCAACCCGCCATCAAACCAGAAGATTTGTATACTGGTTGCCACAAATTACGTAACGAAGTGGGTAGAAATAGTGGCTTTATCAAAATCCATGGAAGAATCTGTGATTAATTTTATTTTTGACTTATTTGTGCGATATGGCTTACCACGGGAAGTGATAACTGATGGGGGGGAACAGTTTGTGGGAAATAAAATTACGGCCACCCTAAAGAAGCACCATATCATCCATAGAGTCACATCTCCCTACCACCCATAGGAAAACATGTAGGTTGAAAGTACCAACAAAGTCCTTGAGGCAATTCTCACTAAAACAATATCAAAACATTACCGAGATTGGGCTACTAGACTACCAGAGGCCTTGTGGGCTTACCGCACAACATGGAAAAATACCATTGGATATTCTCCGTGCCATCTGGTATTTGGAAGAGAACCAATTTTTCCTATCGAATTCGAAATAAAGACTCTAAGGATAGCCCAGGATATGGGGTTGGACTTGACGGAGGCCCAGATTAGAAGAATTTAGCAAATAAATGAATTAGATGAAATACGGCTACTAGCTCTACAGTGCATCGCAATAATACAACAAAAACGAGCTAAGTGGCATGAAAACCTCATCAAAAAGAAGACATTCCATAAAGGAGATTGGCCACTTCTCTACGACTCCAGATTCCAAGACTTCTCAGGCAAGTTACAAACAAGGTGGCTCGGTCCATACGAAATTCAGGAAGTACACAACAATGGTACCCTCACCTTGACTACCATAGACGGATCTGGTTCTACATTCTGAGTCAAAGGACACAGAGTACGCCTCTATCACAAACCACTTACAAGGGAGTCTTTCTGTCAGCAGGTACGCGACGATCCCACCAACCAAATTTTAGCTGCAGGGGGTGCTAGCCCCACAACTTTAAGTGCATGAAAACTTGTTACTTCCTCTTGTAAATATTGTATATATATTTCCCTGCAATTTATAGTTTTCTCATTTGTTGTACATTCTTCATACTCATAGTTGTATTCTTCCTTTATCCTTCCTTTTTTGAGTTTATTTTTGTTGTTTAATCCTTTGAACGGTTTCTGTTCAATCCAATTGAACAACTGTTGTTCAATCAGATTGAACAGTTGTTTGTGTGTTTATTTTTGTTGTTCAAACCTTTGAATGATTTCCATTCAATTGAACAGTTGTTTTTCAATCAGATTGAACAGTCGTGTGCAGTTTATTTTTTGTTGTTCAAATATTTGAATGAATGCTATTCAATCCAATTGAACAACTGTTGTTCAATCAGATTGAACAGTCGTGTGATTTCGTGTTTATTTGCGTTGTTCAAAAAATTTAATGGATGTTGTTAAATCCAATTGAATAGATGTTGTTCAATTGGATTGAACGGTCGTGCATTGTTTATTTTTTTGGTTCAAATCTTTGAATGACTGTTGTTCAATCCAATTGAACGGCTGCAATTTAATCGAATGGAACAACTGGTTTTTTTTCTCCTTTCTAAGCATGTTCTTTCTTTATTTTTGATGATCTCTTCTTGAATATCCACTCCTCATTTCACACCCTGGCCGTAAAATACATTTCTTAACAGGAATTGGCACCTAAAAAGGAGAAAATCAATAATGTTACTAATATGATTATCCTTTGAAACTTTGATGGAAATATCTACTCCAGAAGCTAACGCGGTTTATCTGTGCAATGAAGGGCTAGACATCTCCTGCTCAAACATGTTATCATACAATTCATAGTCATATAACGATATATATTTCTACACTCTCGAGTGGTATTCCCCTTTGACATATAGGAATAAGGAGTATTAATTGTATTGGAATTCTTTTTACTTCTCCCATCATCCCTAACTCTTAAGGAGTTGATGAGCCTCCCTTCATGTATAAAGAATAAGAAATATTTTGTTATATGCAAAGATTTAAGAGAGAATAGGGGTTCTCATCACAAGCCAGCCTACCATGATCATATGGATTTAACAAGTGACATGCCCACAACGGTTGACACACCAGGGTAATGACCTTCTCGACAACTCAAACTGCTTGAAGGACAGGAGGTCTCATCATGAGTTGGCCTGATCACTCTGTTAAAATTCCAGTGAGTAGCACTGTGACCACTTGGCCACCACACCATCACAGTGGTCTATTCATAAAACAAAGAAAAATTCCTACTTTTCAAAAAAAATATTATGTTTATATGCAAGGGTCTCATCACAGGCCAACCTACCATGATCATAAGGGTTTAACAAGTGACATGCCCACAATGGCCAACACACCAGGGTAGTGACCTTCTCGACAGCTCAAACTGCTTGAAGGACAGGAGGTCTCATCACGGGCCGGCTTGATCACTCAGTTACAACCCCACTGAGTGGCACCTTGAATATCTGGTCACCACACCAGCATGGTGATCTCTCCATTAAATTGGAAAAATATCTAATTTTACATAAAGGATTCTGGCTCATTTTTCGGGTTAAAATAGAAACCCTGTCGAGGCTATGAACGTTTGTTGGAAGCAGTGGCTCTGCTTGTGGTATGGGAGTATTTTTCTAACAATAGCCAATTACTTTTATATATGCCTTATTTCCTATTTCATCCATTTCCGAGATAAGTGCACTACTTGAATAAGTGCTAATACTATATATCTGCATAATTAACTATGAATGAATTATCCTTTCATGTTTGAATTAAGGGATGATGGCACCAATCATAATCCATCACTATCATGCTATACCATTAAATAAGGACATCCTATCATAATAATGGTTATATCATTTTTCCCCTTCTTCGGTCATTTCCACCTGATATACACTTATGATAATTATTGATTCTGGCCTTTGCATTCATGATTGTTGAAATATATCCTCTTTTCTTGAGCTCCAAGGCCACGGAAACCCTTCTCTCGTATAAACTATGATTACTGATTTTTGACCTTTTCCCTCGTATGCATTCATGATTGTTGTAATCTCTCTTGTACTTAAGGATGTGGATACCCTTCTCCTGAGAGAGGAGGTGTAAATATACATAATGAAAAAGCATGTGAATTCCCTGCACAACTTCCTTTGGATACACTGATGGGAATAAAAGGTCACTGCATTTATGATATGAAGTTACATACATTTACGACATAAGGTTGCAATTTATTTTTCTCTCGCAGGCAGTGTTTGTTCTAACCAACAGGGCTGGAAGAAACACAGACAGAGGGAGAAATTAGTTCAGATAACACATCAACCATGGGAGGAAATTCTCTCTGAAATGAACCCACAACCTTCCAAATCTCAGACGCAGCTCACACCATTATCCAGCAAGTTGGTTGGTTGTCATACCTACATAAACTGCAAGGGTTTGACACATAAATAGCAGTTGAATTCCTGCAGAACCTATAGGAGGGACATACTCAGAGGAAGGATTATACTGGTCACAGAGGATATCATCGCCAAGGTCTCCAGACTATCACCAAAGGGAGAAATATGGACCGAAAAACATATCCTCCTACGTGAAGTAGTCTTAGCATAACAGGACCCAGGAGAACCATTGGAACGGAAAGGAAAGGGGATTAACCCTGCTTCCTTACAGCAACCTTGGCAGGAATTGGCAGCATTCATCCAAAGACACATCACATGCAACGGACACTAGGATGTGGTAAAACCCCACCAAATAAAACTCTTAGCTCTTCTCAAACAAAAAAAATTCAATTAATCTTCCTTCTTTCTTGAATTTTGTATTTCATGACACTGATGTTTGAATTAGAAAAGCCAAAAACCCCAAATCAGTCATCAGCCACCATAGATTAATCAAATTAATCATCATTCACGAGCTAGCCAAACAATAGACATATTGGGATAGCTTTGTTAATCCTGCCCTGCATGCCCCTAAGGAAAACCCTGTCATAACAGAAATTGAGCTTCCTAGAATAAACATACCCAGGAGAGCAAGAGGGAAAAAAACCCGTGCTTTGACCTCAGAACCAGAAAAACGAAGATGGTATGAAAGACTGCAATTATGGCAAGACATTTCTGAATTTCCAGATGAGGTAGGACCATCCCATACACCACCTTCAAGCCCTCAAAATATTCCCTTACAAGACTATGAAGAACAAATGGCTCTATTTCTGGAGAAAATGAGGGAATCCTGTGAAATTAGAAGTCCATATGAATAAGTTGAGGAGCAAGGGGACCTGTTGAATCAATCTGCCGCTGCTAGCAGCTCTGGCCACACTAAAATATTACCCCACCAGGATGAATTGCAGGCTTTAAGGGCCTTATCTCCCCCCGAGAGTGAATGGGTGAGTAGGGAAGACTAGACAGAAGGGATATCTAAATCTAGAAATCAGTTTGGATACATTGTCCCATTAGAACAAAACACAAGCATGGAGACAGTCCCCCTAACACCTGAAGGGAACATTATCTCACCCAGTTGATACATTAATGTAGAAATAAACTCCAGAGTGTAGGAAGGAAATATCATCACTGATAACCTTAGAATTGGCACCACCATTCGGGAAACCAAAGTTGTTGCTCCTCCATCCCCTGCCAAAACCTTACTAGAAGAGAAATCGGCTGAAAAGAAGTTAAGGAAAATGAGCAGGACCTACAAGAGGATAATAAAGATGATAAAACATCTAAAGAAACAGTTGAAGGAAGTGAGCAAGGCTTGGAATCCTAAGAAGGAATTGGCTACCATAGAAACCTAAACAAATTTTTTCACCCAATTGGTAGAAACCGCTGAGATTTCTGTACAGAGTGACCTAGTGGACACTATTGAAGATTTTGCGCAGACTAGTCTAGAACTTACAGAAGAGAAGGAAATTCAAATGGAGGAGACACCTAGCTACACTCCCCTAGTAGAAAAGGCTACCAATCAAAAATTGCATAATGAATTAATTCAAGCCCAGCATGAATTGGCCCAGTGCAGAAAATAAGTAGTGCCCTTACAGGAACATCAGGCACTACTGAAGAAATTCAAAGACCATTCTGCAACCAAGGATGAAGCATTTTCCCAATTTAGGGAATAAAGGACGAAATTAAAGAAAGCACAGGATCAGGTGGAACAAGCTAAGAAGAAAACCAGTATGGTTTTCTCTCTTTACTCTGATATACTAACTTACAGGGCACTAGCTACCAACTATGCTTTATTCTTAGAAGAACAGTATTTACTATTGAAAATCAAGGCTGTCAAGGCAGGGAATCCCACGAATTTTAAAATCGTTGAGGAATTTGTCCAATGTTGCAATGAGTAGAATGAGCAGTTCCAATATCTTTTGTGTGAATTATACTTACACAATTTCTTTATAGAGGAGGACAAGGACAGTAATCCTAGCCCCTTTATAGGGACGTTCAGTTATAGGCTTTCCTATATTTTTCCAAGAACCAGACTCGGCGGGCTAAAACCTACAACACCTTTCAAAAGAGAGAGCATGGCCTAGACTTATTGGTTAGGGGGGGACCTACTAAACCCCTGTACTTGTTCACCCAGCATAAGAAATTCATGCAGAGGAAAGGAGTGATCTCCAAAATGGGGCTTATCCATAAGGATATAGTGCAGCATGGGCAAGATTACTTCCAGGACATTCAAGGAGAAGCATTGGCGGCAGCCAAACAAAGGTGGCTAGCCTCCATGAACAATGTGAAAAACAGAGAGCCATTTGGTTACAGTAACTTCAAAGTAGCTGCTTCTAGATTCCTTCTATACAAAAACCTAATCTTGAACATGGGCCCTACATGGATAGCGTGTAGATACAGGTGCCCTCTCAACTGTACCCCCCTAAGGACTATCATTAAGATTATGAGTTTCCAGAGGGGCACACGAACTCCACCTTTGCAAAGATCATACAAAGACATGGCTTCAGACTTTATAAAGAGGAGGTATACCCTGCATATTCTCTAACCCAGCTGTACCTCAACCATTTGTTTGCAGGAGGACTTGCAAATAGGTAAGCAGGGGAGTATGTTGGGCCGAGAAAAAGGTACGTTTCATCCCATCTTTACCACAATTTTTAATGTACTTTTATGATTTTCCCCCTCATCTTAGCAATAAAGTAAAGGGAAATAATGTAAATCCAAGGCAGAATGAACTGATGATAAAAGGAATGTTTAATAACGTAAAAACTAACTTGTTATATCTTTATTGATAGGGAAGCAAAGTAGATGAACTGTTGATGACCAAAAGACAGCTAACAAGGGAGGAAAACGGGATCATAATGGCTCCTATGGACCGACGGGAGATGTAAAGGCACATCCACGCTTGGAGTACTCAAACGAAAACCACGAAATAGCAGGGTCCCGTATGGAAAGGATCTATTACTACTTTTGAATTCGCCTTTAAAAGGCTGAATATGAACAAGATAGATAGATCAGCATAGAGATTTTCCTCTGTAATAGACGTATCAGGAGAAAATCATCCAGTTGTATTAATGTATTAATCTCCAACTTAATAAATATTTTGGTGTTTTTGGAATAGTAAATCTCTGAGTTTTCTTTAGCAGTAGACTTCTGGTGACTTTGGGCTAAGACCTGGGAGTTTCTCTGCTAGTTCTGTGTTATACTTTTATTTATAGAACTGGCCTTTCCAGTGCTCTAGTGCATTTCATAAGATATCGTTTAATTGGTTACTTGTGAACATAATATGCTACAACTTCCTCTTTCATTAGACTAGTTCACCATTCATGCCTTCTTGCTTAAAATCACTGTTTTCATAATTGTTTAGATGCTTTCATCATTTCCCAATGCTTTTATAATCGTTTGATTAGTTTTAACATGACTGTTGTTCAATTCTGCATGTAGTCAATGTTGGATCTTTTCATTATCATTGTGAGTGTTTGGTTGCTATTTAAATCAGAGGGATGTCACCCATTGATTTAAAAGATAATTCCATTGCAAAATTTAGAATAATCAATTGTTTTTCAATTCATTATGATTTTTTTTCAATTCATCACAGTGCAATGTTCAATTATAGTTTTTTCCTTTCAGTCTGGAGTAGTTATTTCTTCATATGCTTCGAACGAAATAGTCAAAGCATTCTATAATTCCCTTCCAAATTGATTTGATTGAACTTCAAGAATTAGATAGTCTTCCTTATGATAATTTAGAGTAGTTTTCCTCCGATATCACTTGCATATATTGTGCTTACACTCTTGAAATAACAAGACTTCCCCTAGGTTGATAATTAAATGAGAAGCATTGAAGTTGCCTGTAACAATCACCTTTATGACCCAACAGTGGGGATGTTTTGTTTCAACAATTCCCCTTCCATTTCCTATTTTTTTACTTCAAGTTGTCCCAACTATCAGCACAACCCATCCTCCTTAAAAAAAAAAAAAATCCTCTCTGCCTTGTGGATTTATCCAAGGCATGCATGGTTCCTTTTTCCTCTTGCCCAACTTCATTAACTAATATGATCAACCCAATTTAAATCATATCTACTAGCTATTCATGGATGCAATAAAACAATTCAAGCTTCCTTCAAATCCCAAGCAACCTCCTTTCTCAAACTCTGGAAACTGTGTCCCAATTAACATACCTTTTTAATTAAAATCAAAATATATGAGATATATTTACAATTAAGGGGAATTAGCTTAAACCTATCACATCAACCAAGTTGTGATTGTGTGTTCCAATGTGTATTTTTATTTTCAAGCCATATGATTTGCATCAAATACCCTTGTATGTGTGATAAGGAAAGTATTTAATCTCTCAAAATTGAATTTTCGCCATCATAAAAAACACTTAACACGTGTACTTATATAATTTCCATAATCTCTCCATCATATTCCATTTGTCATAGTCCTATAAATTTCTTCTCCCATATACACAAACATGGTCGTGCATCTTCTCTGCCAAGAATCCAAGTAGTGATGCATTGATATCATTGTGTCACATTAGGACACATGGAGAACTTAAGTGTCACAAACCTAAGAGTCTTGCTAGAAATTTTTATTTTCATCATATCCTGTCATACAAAGTTGCCTAGCCTCACCGAAAATGGCTTAAAAAAATTGCACTTATTATGATAAGAGTGCACCTCTTCACTTAATCCATGCCCATAAATTCAATTTAAACTACAATATGTTAGAGACATAACTAAGTCCAACACAACCAAGTTAACCCAACAATAGGCACACAACCAACAATGACCTTAAAAAATTATAACTATACATACACTTTCCAATATTTCATTATTTACAAACACAAAACAACAAAAGGAACATAATATTCATCCAAGTAAAGAAACCACAATACACAAGTATAGGTGGCACTCAAGGCAGATTCCTTAACTTTATTTGTATGAAAAATATTACAATATACATGAAAGGAGAATGTAACACCCCCAAGATGACCCCTTTTATGTATATGTACATATTTCATTAGGAAAATGAGCCCATATGTGTTGGGCTTGCATGTTGATGTGTATATATTTTATTGGGGGCCTATGTGCCTATGTTTATATCTTCAGGATAGAGTGTCTATGTGACTAAGATTGAAAATCTTATGTGTTGAGAGACTAGTAAGCCTAACAATATAATATGTAATCAAAATCATGTTAATAAAATACACCAATATTGCAGATCTAGTCAGAGACAAAAGATGGGTGACTAGGACTCCAAGAGAGGGAGATATGAGGGGCTAAACCATGACATGGTTCCTAATCCATGAATATAATATAATGTTCCTAAAATTACTTTTTTTAATATAACCCAAATTCATAAAGGGCATGGTATAATCATAATTCTCAATTTGATATTATATCCTATATCCAAAATTGAATGGATAGATAGTCTAATGGAGTTCCCAAGTGGAGGGGATGAGTTCTTTGGCTTAAACTTGGCAAAACGAAAACATGCATACATAAGTCTTATTTTCCATGGTAAGGGATTATTCTTCCCTAGCACGTGTTGGAGACTAGAGGGGGTCTGAGCTTAGACAACTAATAAACCTTATAACCTAGTAAACCATTTTGAATATTAGGTGATACTTTGTTGTCAATTCCCCTTGGTTTTACTTTGGTAAAGTTAAATCCTTAGAGAGGGATTGATTGGGTAGGTTTTCCCAATGTCTGGCCTAAGCGATGCTTGGAGACTCCTAAGGGTAGATGGAATTACTAAATATGTAGTACTCTGAGACATCTTAGCTCGATTGTGTTAGAAACCTTGGAAGGACAGTGGCACAAAATAAGGCACTACATAGGTAGAGAAGGGGGTGCACTAACTTAGGTTGGGCAAGTTGAGTAATGAAAATTTGTAAGTTGAGGGGCTATTAGAGTTGGTGCCCTATCCTAGTACTTGTTTGGTAGTAATTGTGTAATTATACTTGCCTCAAATGAGTTCTTTACCTAGTGGATTCATAGCCCTAGTTGAGTGGTGACTTGCCACTAAGATAGTTAGAGAGATATTTAGAGCAGTGACATCTGTTGTCCGTAGCTACTTGGTGAAAATTACAAAAATTAATGTTCTTGTGTTTCATATGTTGTTTATTTGGTGTAATTACATGTGTTAATTATTTTTGTTAGATTAATAAGTGAGTTGCACTTAATCTCTGGAAGTCTTAAGTCATTATGAATTGTATGTATTTAAATTTTTCATATTTATAGCATATGTAGAACATGATTATTACATAGAAATTTTGTTTATATCATCAACAAATAGTTAAATTTGTTTACACAGTCAATAGATAGTCAATGGACAATGGATCCATGAATGTGGTAGTAGATCCACATAAATAGTCAATATATATTCAATGGGAAAGCTATATTTGTCAACTAAATGGGAAAGTTGATTCCTTAGAAAATTATTTTCAATAAATTGGTCTAAGTAGGGAAAATTTGGTATTATATTACATAGAAGTAGGAAATCAAGTTTTCTAAAGTGTCTCAAATGCTTAATGGTGGACGTTGGGTGTCAAGTATGCCACAAAGTTGTTTTAGAGCATTATTTTTAACATTGGGTTTGCATGGTCCAAAAATAGAATGCATAATGGATATTTGTAAAGTACATCTACAAATTGTTTGTCATAATTCCCATGGAGGAATTAGTGAAAACCTCAAAAATTGGAGGCATTGAACATTAAGTGTTAATTTAGACAAAAATATTAAATTTGACATTATCTCAACAACCACACAAACAAAAAAATTGGAAGTTTGATTAAAAACAACTTTACTAAATTAACCATAATTGTAACTTCAAAACAAGAACTCTAGCCCAAAAAAACCCTATTTTTGCGCAAACAATATGAGAAACACCCTGAAATCAGAAAGTCATGATGTCGCATCACCCTTTTTTTATTGTTAAAATCCCAATATTTTCTATCCATGACATTAAAAACCAAAATCATGATTATGGAAAACTTTAAATTTCAACAATTTTCAATCATGGGGATAATGGTAAAATAACATGACCTGAAAAACCTTAAAATTTTGGTATTTTTCAACCATAGAATTAAAAATGAATATCATAAGTATAAAAAATCAACTTTTTTCAACCATGGCATTATAGACTAAATATTATGACTAGAAAAACCTTTAAAAATGACTAGCAAAATCGAAGAGTAATTCTACCAAAAACAATTTTCTTTTCGTTTAAGGTTAAAAGTTTAGCTCTTTTGAGATCTTAGCCTAAAGCAATTTGATCTACTTTCAATATGGCACTAAAATTGCAATATTTTTAAATATGGTTTATAAATTTGTCATTAATATACACAAAATCATGAAAAATAACCCATATATACGTGATGCAGTGTAAAAAATTATATGTATATTTTTAATTAAAAAATATGAAAAAATTTTAATTTATTTTAAGGAAAATATTAATTTTTTTTAGAACCTATATATATATATATATAACAAAGTTTGAAAATATAGCTAATTTAGTAGAAGGAATTTAGTTTGAGTGGTATGGCATATGTTTTGTGTCCCTAGTTGTGTGGGTTCAAGTCTCTGGACACAAGTCGTACGCTAGCCCTTGTAACAACTATGAAGATTAATTTCAAGCATTTATATATTACTCACATGAGACAATTTGATTGTCAAAATTAAAATCTTAATGAATATATTAAAAATAAAAACAAAATACTTTCAAATCGGAGGCTTTTGTGAGAAGACTAATTATAATCAAGCATTTCCAAACTACTCCCATGAGAAAATAAAAATGTCTCATGTGAGTAATCCAAAAATGCTTGAATATAATAAAAAATAAAAAATAAAACATATCTAATTAAAAATAATTATTAAATCCCACAAGGCATAGAATAGATAGTGATGGGGTGTATTGTTAAGTCACGTTATGATGTGAAGGTCACCAATTTGAAAATCCATCAAAAAAATCCATTCATTCTACTGATGGGGTCAGCCGGGTAGGTAGTCGCACCACCCTCTCGGGAGGGAGCGATACTCAACATTTCCGCTCTACCCATTAGGCCAACCAGGCAGTGGGCCACACTTCCCTACAACAAGCATGAATGGGAGAAGTTGATGCTCGGCATCACCCCTCTGCCCACAAGGCTAGTCAGGCAAACAACCACATTGTATGCGTAGACAATGTAGCCACCTTCTTGGCTAGCTCCGTGGGCATAGGGGTGATGCCGGGGATCACCCCCTTACCCCACACCATAGTAACATGTGTTTTTTATTGGTATTTTATGTGATTATTGAGATCACTACACGAATATCATGTGGCTTGAGTATGTAATATCCCTATGGGAAATTTACAATGATAAACAAAGCATACATAGAAAAAACATACACACAATATTAAACACCCAGAAAATGCCAAAACATGTGTTGATTTGAGCCATTTTATTAAGGTAAATGATGGGGTACAATATGAGATCAAAAGGCATGGACCTGGGCTTGCCCAAGGAAAGCTAATAAGGCCCAGGTGATGAAATCAGTTGCTCAAACACTAGGTAGTTGTCCCCATCAAACCTATGTGTTGGCCCTTAGGAACTGCACTACTTGCTGCAAGAAATGGATGCTAGGCCCTCCTCCGTTGAACAAAAAATTTTGAGAAATTAACCAAGACCTCTCCTCCAAAAACCGACCAAAACCCAACAAGGGTTTGGCCAAATGTTAACCTCGGAATTTCAGCCCAATCTCTCCTATCTCCTCTAGTAGCTGGGTATTTCGACCCACCTATAAAATCCAGTACTGAAGGCTCCCAAAATGGTTGAGATATTTCTAAACTTCCCTTTCGGAGCTTCTCCACAAGTATCAGCCCCAAACTCCTCTTCCTCACAATGCTCCACATGTGGTATGAAAAGGTATTGTGTAGGCCCATGTAGTCTCTGCTGATGAATTCTTGGCCCAACCAATTCTCTCCAAAATGAGGTCCTGGAATTACCCTAAATCCTCAAAAAATGATGCCCCTTGATTATCTCGGAGACCCCACAAATAAATTTCCCCACAACAACTCTCATGACTGCGTATTTCTCCTTCCTGCATCCCACCTGTTGAACCATCTCTACAAATATGATAAAAAGGCTCCTAAATTAGATTGAAGGTGATGAAGACCCCCTCCTAGGGCTAGCACACGAAGTCCACCAAAGCAAGGGTGAGATTCTCACCTGAAAATCTCTCATTCTCAACAACACATGCAGAATTGGCTTCCAGCTCAAGCGTGCTAGTCAAGGTGAATGTTCAAATGATCAAAGATGCCCCAAAATGAGTGTCTCTACCTATTTTGTCATTTTGCCTCTAATTTTCCCTTGTGGGACCCAACCATTGATTCCCTCCAAGAGTGCATATTTCCAAGAGGGTAGTGTATTCCCTCTTTTCTATGGCCCCCACCATCCACTAGCCATTCGATTTTTTTTTCCTTTCTCCTATGTTGGGCCCTTCCCTTAGCTCCAAAACTTTAAGTGGGGTCCCACAACCCACTTTTCCTTAGTGGAAATACAAAATATGAAAAAAATGAAAAAATTGATGTTCTCCTTAGAAATATTTCTAAGTGAGAATATCACAGCCCTCCCCGCAAAAATCTTGCTTCTCCTCAACAAACTACAAGGATGGATGTTGGAGTATCTACTCTCCCTCCCAAGTGGCATCCTCATCAAGCAGATTCCTCCATCTCATCAAGAACTCTTTGATGACCATGTTCTTTAAATATCTTTCATGCTTGTCCAAAATAGACTCAGGCTCCAAAACCAGATGCCCCTCATCATCTATGGATGGTAACTCTGTAACTATCGTCACCTACTACTCTAGTTTCTTTTTCAGGCAAGACACGTGGAACATTTTGTGAAATTTTCTCCTTAGGGGTAGCTCCAACTCATATGCTACCTCTATAACCCTCCTAGTGATTTTGTATGGTCCATAAAAGTGGGGCTTGAGCTTCTTGGCCCCCTTCTTCTTTAGCATGGACTACTTGTACGGTTGAAGCATCAAGAAAACCATATCCCCAACCTCAAACTGCCTCTCTACTTGGCCCCTGTCAGCATAGAGGTTATATTAGGTCTGTATAGTATGTAGGTTATCCTTGAGAGCTCGTAGGATATCCTGGATCTCCTCTATCGAATCCTTGGCCCTTGGGGACCATTTGTCTCCAAACATCATACAACGAAATTCAAAGCATCATAATCATACAAATCTTGGAATGGGGATATACCTATGGACATGTGGTACGTTGTGTTGTAGAAATATTCTCCCAAATGCAACCACCGTATCCATGCACGTTTTTGGCCCATCACATAGCTTGTTAAATACCCTTCTAGCCACATGTTTATAATCTTCATCTGCTCGTCGATATGGTGGTGATGGTTTGTGCTTGGGGTGAGCTCAGTACCCACCAGCCAGAATAACTCCCACCAAAATCCCCCCATGAACATGTTATCTCGGTCACTAAAAATAGTCTTCAGAAGACTATGAATTCGAAGCACCTCCCTAAAAAAAAATTCAGCCACCTGTGAGGCCGAAAATTGGGTGGAAATAATGAAGAAGTGGGAAAATTTGGTTAATTTTTCTAATGCCACGTAGATGCAATCCTTGCCTTGGATTGTAGGAAACTCGATTATAAAATCCATCGAAATACTCTCCCATTTCCCCTCAGGGATAGAAAGAGGATGTAAAAATCCAGCAACGTGTGTCTACTCACCCTTCTTCCTCTGGCACATATGACACTCCCAAACATTCCTCAGAACATCACCCTTCAGTCCATTCCATGCAAAATGCTCCCTAATATCCATATAAGTTTTGGTGAACCTCTGATGCCCTAATAATGGTGAATCGTGGGTAGCCTGCATAATATTCTCTCTCAAATGGGATTTGGGCACTAAATAAATTCGTTCCTTATAGTAGTTCACCTCTTTCATCACCTTGTACTAGTCATCCATAATTATGCCATCAAGGACCTCAAATGAAAAGCGATCCTTGGAATACTCCACTAGCAACTGTGCCTTCCAATCCTCTGCAATGCTCATCAGAAAAATAGCGTTCAACCTCCTAGACAATGCATCAGATACCACATTGTGCTGACCCTTGAAATAATCAATGTCAAAGTCATATGCCTGAATTTTTCTCACCCACTTTTCTTGCCTTTTTTAGGTGTGGAATATGATTATCTTCTTTATTTAAATGTATCGTCGTATTGGACCCATGCTCTTAATGGGGTGGCAACACCACTTGTTGTTTGATCATCATCAGGGGGATCCAGGGGGAAATGATGACCTTTCAGAGACCCCCTTGGCTAGAAGTTTTAGGGGCAGTGCCCCCAAAGCTAAAAATGGATGTAAATTTTCCTTGTAAAATATTGCAATTTCGTAGTCAATCTGGGTTGTTCATTAGGCGGATGATATGACGGTATAATTTATGTTTAACTTACGGCTTTTTTCCCTAGAAGGAAACCCCTCTGTTGTGTGAGGGTAACATATTTCGGTTGTGTATCGTGTGTATATTCCGAGCGAGAAATATAAAGGGGGACTGTGTGAGAGAGTATATGATATTACATCGGATCTGTTGTAGGTTATGTCTCTTGATTTTGCTGGATAATAAAAAATAAGGATTGGTTGTTTCCGTGGGCGTAGTCCAAGCTGGTGAAACACATATATCTATGTCTCCCTTGTTTTAGATGTTTTCTATGTTTGTGTTTCTACATATTTTATGTGTTCCATTGCTTTGTAATATATAATTTTCTAACAACTGGTATCAGAGCCGAAGGTCTATTTGGTTGATAAACTGACAAGAAATAATGTTTCCTCGTTCGAGTGCGAGCAATGGCGGAATATGGTAGGTTTAGGGTCAAGAAATTTAATGGCCAAAACTACTCGTTGTGGAAGAAGTATATGGAATATTATATGTATCAGAAATATATGTACCCACACTTGAGTGAAAAAACAAATAATCTGTCGAATATGACAGACAAATAATGGGATATTCTTGATAGAAAGAAACTTGGAATAATATGGTTGTGCCTGGCGTCATTGGTAGCCTTCAATATTTCGAAGGAAACGACAATATAGGGCTTAATGACGACATTGTCGAAACTATATGAAAAACCCTCAGCCTCAAATAATGTATTCCCTATGAAACGTTTATTTAATATGAATATGTCAAAAAGTGGATCTTTTTTTAACCATTTAAATGAATTTAATACAATTACCAGTCAGTTAAGTTCTATAGGGGTAAAATTTGATGTTGAAATTAGGTCTCTGTTATTTCTGTGCTCATTTCCAAAAATTTGGAATGGTTTAGTTATGGCCATTAGTAACTCTGTCTCTAGATCTAGTACTTTAAAGTTTAATGATGTTGTTGGTGTTATCCTTAGCGAGGAAATGCGACGAAAAGCTCTGGTGAGATATTGGGTAATGCTTTGGGTGCAGAGAATAGGGGAAGAAAAATGGAAAGAGGAAAGAGCCCATGATATCGTGGTAAATCAAGGAAAGATAGATCCAAGTCTAGATTGGGGATAGTGTGCTAGAAATGCGGGAAGAAAGGACGCCTAATGAAAGACTGTAAGTCTCGAAAGGGAAAAGAAGGAGATGCACAGCAAGAAAACAATCATGAAGCATATGTGACTGGTGATGTGTTACAAGATGCTTTGATTCTTTCTATATAAAATGTTATTTATGCCTGGGTGGTAGATTCAGGGGCCTCATTCCATGCTACACCTGATAAGAAACATTTTCATGACTATTTTCAAGGATATTTTGGACAAGTTCATCTGGGTGATGATAAACCCTGTAAAATCATTAGAATGGATAAAGTTCTTGTAAAACAGAAAAATGGAAACCCATGGTTATTAAAGGAGGTAAGGCATGTTCCAGACCTAAAGAAAAATCTGATTTAAACAGGGCAATTAGGATGTGAAGGTTGTGTGACAACTTTTATAGATAAAACCCAGAAGGTCACTAAAGGAGCCATGGTAATAGAAAAAGGAGAAAAGGTTGTTACATTATATTTATGCAATGGTATTTCTGATTGTGTTAGTTCTTTAAACTCCACAGGAGAAGATGTAACATTATAGAATCATAGGCTTGGACACATGAGTGAGAATGGGGTGAAGATTCTTCACTCAAGAAATTTGTTGCCAGGCTTGAAGAATATTGATTTGGATTTATGTGATAATTGTGTTTATGGAAAGCAGAAGAGAGTCAGATTTCTTAGAGTTGGGAAAGAGAAGAAGAGCAAAAAATTATAGCTTGTGCATACAGATTAAGGGGACCTGCTCAGGTATCATCTCTTGGTGGATCTCGTTATTATGTTACTTTTATTGATGATGCAATTAGAAAAAATTAGATTTATTGTTTTCAAATTAAATCTAATGTATTTGATACTTTCAAGAAATTGAAATCTTTGGTTGAGAATGAAATAGGAAAGAAGTTGAAATGTCTCAAATCAGACAATGGAGGTGAATATTGCAGTAAAGAGTTTAATAGGTATTTTTCATAGCATGGAATTCACAGAGAGAATACAATTCCAAGAACATCATAGAAAATTGGTGTGTCAGAAAGGATGAATAGGACAATTATGGAGCGTGCAAGGTGCATGAGATTGCATGCAGGATTACATTTACAATTTTGCTCAGATGTTGTAGATATCGGTGTTTTTCTAATAAAAAGAGAACCTTCAAGTTCCTTGGATGGGGGTATTCCAAAGGAGACATGGACAAGTAGAAAGGTAAACTACTCCTTTTTAAAACCTTTTGGTTGTGAGGCCTTTGTCCATATTAATAAAGAAAATAGAACAAATTTTGAGGCAAAATAAAATAAATGTACCTTTATTAGATATGGTGTTAATGATTTTTGTTATCGTTTATATGATTATGAAAATCATAAAATCATTAGGAGCAGAGATGTAATATTCAATGAAAAGGTCTTGTACAAGAATCAGTTGCAGGAAAAGAAATAGGAAAAAGAAAACAAAGAATACACAGGTCTTGATGAGATCACATAAAAAGTAAAGATGCATGAACTTAATAATAATCAACAGCCACAACAAAAAAAGCCACCATAACAACAACATGCACCTCAAACACCTTAAAGTGGTGTCAAAATATCTACCAGGATAAGTAGACCCCCTGAACAATACTCTCCTTCATTATATTATGTATTGTTGACTTATTCTGGTGAACCTGAATGTTATGAAGAAGCAATGTAGGTATAAACCAGGAAGAAGTGGGAGTTATCCATGAAATAAGTGATGGACTCCTTAATACATAACAAGACTTGGGACTTAGTCAGATTGCCTACAGGTAAAACAATATTTTAGAATAAATGGGTTTACATGTTGAAGGAATAATATGGAGGAAAAAATAGGTACAGAGCTAGAATTGTAGTGAAGGGGTTTGCATAGAAGAAAGGTATTGACTTCGATGAAATATTTTCTCCTGTTGTTAAAATGACTTCATTCAGAACTATTTTAAGTCTTGTAGCAGTGGAAGATTTGTAGAAATTTTAATACAAATTAATTATTTCCTGGATTCTCCTGATCTAACAATTATATGCCACTGTTAAATACAGAATCATTTATACTAAAATATTTGCGGAAATTTAAAACACGATCGCCAATTGCAAACACATGAAGAAATATCAATCACACATAACACAGATGTTTTTACCGGGAAAGCATAAAGCTTAAAACCCCACTATCATATATTATGTATATATCATGGATCATGAAACAATCCCATACAAAACTCTAATCCAAGAGCTCTCAGTATAATATACAATCGTCTCACACTGTCATACAAAAATTGGCAAATACATGCGCCAATTTACTGCCTCCTGACAGCCTGCCTCCATTGTGAAATCCCTGCTATTAACAACACCTGAATGAATGAGATCATGCTTTCCTTAACTGCGCAATACTCATTGGCATCTCCAATGTGTATTTGGTTGCATGAGTGCTTCCACTAATGTCACAATTGATAGTCAAACTGTCCCTTTCACCTATCTCTCAACTGGGTCTCCACTGGATCTGACATGCATGTAGTTAACAGTAGTAAATCTTCAGTTGCATGTGAGACCACTGCTTTTGAATTAATTAAATAATTAATTCACTGATATCTTACTAGTGTATGTTCAGCTACAACTAGCACAACTGATTTTAACTCACTTAACTAAGTTAAACTACTTTAAAACTCATATAACTACACATCCAACTCTGTTACAACTTTGAATCACTCAGTTACAACTAATTCCACTTGCATGTCTCACCAACCAACCTTTGAACTCAAAATTCCTTCAGCTAATTGCTTTGCCACTTCAGTTAACTGATTTCAAGTGCTACATGAAAATAGATTAATATTTATTGTCCATCTATTATTAAGGGATAATAATAGTCGACATGCATCTATAAATAGACATGTGATCTATAAATAGACTTCACACATACATCTATAAATAGAATTTGTTCAACATTTATAAATAGTCTTCTACTACAAATAGAATTTTCTCATCCATTCTAAAAATAGACATACACCTAAAAATAGCGAGAGGCTCCATCATAGTGTAGGTGCTTAATTTTCACTATGATCATCATCTTGTTGAATCTCAACACTCCCTCTCAACAAGAAAGGGATTATCCTTCACCCCAGTCCTGTCTCTATGGTATTCAAATTTTCTCCTGGTGAGAGCCTTTGTCAGAATATCTGCATCCTGATCTTCCGTAGGAATGTACTGAAGCAACATGATCTTCCACTGCACACAATCTCTGATATGATGATACCAGATATCTATATGCTTAGATCTATCATCAAACACAGGATTAATTGAGATTTTAATGCACCTCTGATTATCACAATGAATCATTGTAGGATCTAAATGAGAACCAAACAAACCAACGAGGATCTTTCTCATCCAGATAGCCTCACATGCAGCTTAACTTGCTGCCATGTATTCATATTCCATTGAACTACGTGCCACGGATATCTGTTTCCTGTTGTATCAAGAAACAATTGTAGATCTGATATTGAAGACCCCTCTTAATGTTCTCTTTCTATCTGTTGGGCTACCTGCCCAATCTGCATCTGTGAAGGCATGCAACTTCACCTCATCCATCTATCTGCACCATAAGCCATACTCAGATGTTCCCCTCACGTATCTCAGGACATGCTTTCCTGCCTTCCAAAAGAGCTTGGTAGGCTTAACCATCACTTGACTAATTTGGTTCACCACATAGCATATGTCTGTTCTTGTATTCACTAAATACATTAGCGAACCCACTAATTGTCGATAGACAGTAGCATCGACTACCTCTCTAGATGTAGCGTCCTCTTTCCTCCAGTTTCCTGGAAGAGGAGTATACATGGGTTTGCAGCCCTCCATGTGAAACTTACCCAGTATATCCCTTGCATACTTGCCTTCAGACACAAAAATTTCACCATCTCGCTGCCATATTTCCAATCCAAGGAAATAATGAAGGAGGCCCATATTCTTCATCTCGAACTCCTTTGCAAGGTCCTCCTTGCATGAGTGTATTAGCTACTCAGCACCAGTTAGTATTAAATCATCAACATAAAGTACAATGATTAAAATCTTACCCTCCACCACAATTTGGTATAAGTTTGCATCCACCTCACTCTTGGTGAAGCCAAGTCCAATGAAATAGTTGTCGATCCAAGTGTACCAAGCACGAGGTGCTTGCTTCAACCCATACAACACTCTTTTGAGTCTGCACACATGCGACTCGCTGCTGAAGATCTCAAATCCTTCAGGCTACTCAATGTACACTTTTTCTTCAATGATCCCATTAAGAAACGCAGTCTTCACATCCATCTGATGAATGTGCCAACCCATCTGCGCTAAGAGAGAAAGGATGGTCCTTGTGGAAGAATATCGTGCGACGGGTGTGAAGGTTTCTTCATAATCAATCCCCTCGATATGTGAGAAGCCCCGGGCCACAAATCTGGCCTTGTATTTCTCAACACTCCCATCAGCAGCTTGATTTACCTTGTAGATCCATCTTGAACCTACCACTGATTTATTAACCGACCATGGAACAATTACCCCAGCACTGTTTCTGAGAATGGAGTCATACTCCACCACCATTGCATCTACCCATGTGGGCTCCTGCACTGCTTCTTGAAAGGAAGATGGCTCAGTCATAATAAATTTTCTCATGAGATCCATGTATCTAGTGAATCGGTCAAGAGACTGTCTTTGTCTGCACTGTGAAGTAGGGAATCCTACATCCTATGTAGCATCAATTTTCAGCCTCTCAGCTTCTGTGGTACGCCTTCTGCCAGTTTTGATGTTTCGCTCTGCGTGAATGGACTCATCCACTTCATGAACCTCCTCCTGTTTCTGATCCACTTCTAGAGACTCATATTTGGGAACCAAAAGTTCCTCCTCTGCATGTAAGTATAGCTCCCTCTCAAGCGACAACTTTAGGGCTTTCTCCTCATTGAATTTTATATCTTGTCGCACCACAGTTATTCGACTGTTTGGAAAATACACATGATAATTATGGGGTGTTTATGTGTACCCAAAAAATATCCCAATTTTAGTAGTTGACTCCAACTTCTTCCTGGCGTTCTTGTTCACATGCACATAAACATATGAGCTAAAAATCTTAAAGTGAGAACATCCAGTTTCTTACCAGTAAAAGCTTCTTCAGGTGTACTCATTCCAAGTACTCTATGAGGACAATTTTTTTGCACATAAACCGTAGTGTTGCATGCTTCCGCCCAAAAATGCATTGATAGGCCCTGATCATGTAGCATTGCTCATGTTGCACCCACGATCGTTTTGTTCTTCCTCTCCGCAACCCCATTTTTCTGTGGGTTGTGAGGCGCTATGAGTTGTCTTCAAATTCCTTCTTTGTTGTAGAATAATTTGAATTCGTTAGAGATGTATTCTCCACAATTATCGCTCCGCAGAGCCTTCACTTGCTTCCCTGACTCGTTCTCCACCAATTCCCTAAACTCACAGAACTTTGAGAATGTTTGATCCTTCTTCTGCATCAAGAAGATCCAACATTTACGAGAAAATTCATCAAAAAAAATAACACAATACCTGTATTTTGTTGTTGAAGCAACCGAGAATGGTCCACACACGTCTTTGTGAACTCTCTCCAAGATCACCGAAGCACGGTTCTCCTATTCATGAAAGGTGGATTTTACATACTTCCCCATGGTGAAACCCTTGCACTGATATAACTGAGCAAGTGTTCCCATTGGAAGTATAGTAGATATTTGTTGCATGACTTTCAAGGCTCCATGATGAAGATGGCCCAATCGCTTGTGCCATAATTTTCCCTCATCCTAGCTCACCAATTTTTCTGCCTTGCCCATCATGGCAGCACAAAGATTCTTAACTTGAATCCCTATCCTCTTGGCTTTACCCATTGTTTTATGTCACAAGAAAGCTTTTCCATCGCTGAAAACAATGTCATAGCCTCTGTCCTCCAACATCACGACTGAGACCAAGTTTTTTTCAGACCTAGAACATGCATAACATCTTTCAATTGAAATGGTTTACTTGACTACCTCTCAAATTTAATGGTACCAATGTCGGTTGCACTATATCGTCCATCGTTGCCCATATCTATATGCATCTAGAGATCTTTCTCCTCCAAGTCACTGAAAAGCTCCTTATCTCTCGTCATGTGGAAGGAAGCACCACTATCAAGATACCACATCAATCCCATTACGCTTGATACCAAGAATGTGATAAAAGAGAAATCAAGTTCAAATTTTGAGGCAAGGGCCTCACCAGCTGCAGCTCCAGCAACCTTCTTGTTCTTCTTTTTCTAGTGGCAGTTAGTGGTGAGATTCCCATGTTCGTGTCAGTGAAAACACTTCACCTTGGACAAATCCAGCTTCTTGTCTTTAGACTCAGATTTTGAATGGAATTTATTCCCCTTCCCTTTCCTTGCGTTGGCAGCCAAAGCACAATCCTCTTCATCATCATGCTCTGATGAACAGCCATCTCTGGTGTTCTACCTGAACTCCTCCTACACTAGATATGACCACAGTCATTTCCAATCCGGCCGTTTTTCCCTACCATTGACAAAGTCTTGATAACTGTGACAACTCTTATGAAGTCCCAAGAGAGCCAAGCTCACCAAATCATCATCAGCAATAGTGATTCCCACACTCCCCAGTTCATCCTGACATTCGAAAAACTTTGTGAGATACTTTGGAATATTGTCACCCTTTTCCATCTTGATATTTCTGAGTTTATCCTTCAGTGCCAATTTCCTATGGTCGTTGCTGCTTTGGAAAATATTTGTCAAAGCCTTCCACATAGCATATGGAGTGGTTTTCCCATGAAGGCTTGATACAATGTGGTCTCATACACCTTCCAACAGAATACTTCTCTTCTTCACTACTTTATTTTGCCATGCGTCAATTAATGCAGCATCCATCGAAGTGGGCTTAGGAACATCGCTGTCGATGAATTCCTTCAAGCCATTATCTTCAAGCACCACCTCCATCATGTCCTTCTAATAAATTTAGTTCAATCTACCCTTGAGTGCATACTCTAGCCGCAAGCTGTTGAAATCCATTTCGATGTTTACTCAATTGTCACACCAAGAGATTCTTACAGCAAATTCGAATTGTTTCCACCAACAAACTCAGCTACTGCTTCAAAATTGCAATATTATTTGCTCTGATACCATGCAGAAATTTTAATACAAATTATGTATTGCATGGATTCTCCTGATCTAACAATTATATGCCACTGTTAAATACATAATCGCTTCTACTAAAATATTTGCAGAAATTTAAAACACGATCACCAATTGCAAACATATGAAGAAAGATCAATCACACATAACAAAGATGTTTTTACTGGGAAATCATAAAGCTAAAAACCCCACTATCATATATTATGTATATATCATGGATCATGAAACAATCTCATACAAAAATCTAATCCAAGAGCTCTCAATACAATATACAATCGTCTCACACTGTCATAGAAAAATTGGCAAATACATGTGCTGATTTACTACCTCCTAGCAGCCTGCCTCCACTGTGCAATCCCTGCTGTTAAAAATCCTTGAATGAATGAGATCCTTCTTGCCTTGACTGCGCAATCCTCATTTGCATCTCCAATGTGTGTGTGGTTGCACAAGTGCACCCATTAATGTCACAACTGATATTCAAACTGTCCCTTTCACCTATCTCTCAACTGGGTCTCCACTGGATCTGACATGCATGTAGTTAACAGTAGTAAATCTTCAGTTGCATGTGAGACCACTACTTGTGAATTAAATAATTAATTAATTCACTGATCTCTCACTAGTGTATGTTCAATTACAACTAGCACAACTGAGTTTAACTCACTTAACTGAGTTAAACAACTTTACAACTCACATAACTACACATCCAACTCTGTTACAACTTCGAATCACTCAGTTACAACTAAGTCCACTTGCATGCCCCACCAACCAACCTTTGCACTCGAAATTCCTACAGCTAACTATTTTTCCACTTCAGTTAAGTGATTTCAAGTGCTCCATGAGAATAGATTAATATTTATTGTCCAACTATTATTAAGGGATAATAATAATCAACGTGCATCTATAAATAGACATGCAATCTATAAATAGACTTCGCACATACATCTAAAAATAGAACATCATCTATAAATATAATTTTCTCAACATCTATAAATAGACTTCCACTATAAATAAAATTTGCTCCTCCGTTCTAAAAATAGGCATACGCCTAAAAATAGCTCGATGCTCCATCCTAGTGTAGGTGCTTCATTTTCACTGGGATCATCATCTTGTTGAATCTCAACAAGATTTGCATCTTGAATAGTTAGATGTAACGACAACCTTTCTCCATGGATATTTGGAGGAAGAGATATATATGCAACAACAACAAGGATATGAGGTCAAAGGGAAGGAAAAATTAGTGTGATGGTTGAATAAGAGTTTGTATGGCTTAAAACAGGCACCGAGGTAGTGGTATCTAAAATTTGACAGGTTTATGTCTGAACAAGGTTATACTAGATGTCACTCTAATCATTGTGTTTATTTGAAAATAAAAATGATGGCAAATATATGTATGTAGATGACATGCTTGTTACAGGGTCTAACATGCAGGAAATAAATGTGCTCAAAATAAAATTGGAAAATTCATTTTCAACGAAGGATTTGGGAGCTGCAAAACAAATCCTTGGTATGAGAATAACTAGAGACAGGAAAAATCGCAAATTAACATTGTCTCGAAATGAGTACATACAAAAGGTGTTGAAAAGATTTAATATGAAGAATTAAAAACCAGTTAGTACACCTTTGGCTAGCCATTTCAAACTCAGTAAGAAGATGTACCCCAAGACCCAAGAATAAATGGATTATATGTCTAAATTTCCATATGCATCAGCAGTTGGAAGCTTAATGTATGCAATAGTATGCACAAGGCCTGATATTTCACATGCAGTAGGAGTTGCAAGTAGGTACATGAACAATCCAGGAAAAGAACATTGGATGGAAGTGAAATGGATTCTCAGATATTTGAGAAGTACCACAAATCAAGCATTATGCTTTGGTGGTTCAAACACTTCTCTACAAGGATATGTTGATGCCGATATCGCAGGTGATACAAATAACAGGAGGAGCACTACATGGTATGTATTTACTGTAGGTGGAACAACTTTTAGTTGGGTTTCAAAAATGCAAATTTTTGTTGCACTTTCTACAACAGAAGCATAGTATGTTGCTGCTACAGAGGCTAGTAAAGAAATTATTTGGTTAGAAAGGTTTATGGATAAATTGGGTAAGAAAAAGGAGATGGGAATTTTATACAATGACAGCCAAAGTGTCATTCATCTTGCAAAGAACTCAGCATTTCATTCCAATACTAAACACATACAACTCAAGTACATTTCATATGGTCAGTCTTGGAAGATGGACAGTTGAAGCTGGAAAAGATACACACTAGCCAGAATCCTGCAAATATGCTAACAAAAGTTGTAACCAAGGAGAAACCAAGATTCTTCTCAATTTCAATTGGTCTTCAAGTATGATGATGAAGATGACAAACATCAAGGTCCAAAGTGGAGTAATTATCCAGCAAATGAAGCAGTGGTGGAGTTTCTACAATCATTATCCAAGTGGGATATTTTTGGGTATGGAGCATGATTATCTAATTTATTTAGATGTATCACCGCATTGGAACCTTGTTCTTAACGGGGCGGCAATGTCGACCATCATTTGATCGCCACCAAGGGGGTCCGAGGGGGTGATGACGACCTTTTTGAGCCCCACCACCCCCCCCTCCCCCCCCTAGCGAGGGTTTCGAAGCTAAAAACAGATGTAAAATTTCCTTGTAAGATATTGTAATTTCGTAGTAAATCTGGGTTGTTCATTAGGCGGATGATCTGACGGTAGAAGTAATGTTTAATTTAGTTTTTTTTCCCTAGAAAACAACCCTCTTTTGTATGAGGGTATTGTATTGCAGCTTTTTATCGTGTGTATATTCCGAGCAAGAAATAGAAAGGGGGACTGTGTGAGAGAGTAGATGATATTACATCAGATCTGTTGTAGGTTCTGTCTCTTCATTTTTTTGGATAATAAAAAGGAAGGATAGGTTGTTTTCGTGGACGTAGCCCAAGTTGGGTGAACCACATATATCCGTGTCTCTCTTGTTTTATATGTTTTTTGTGTTTCTATTTCCGTATATTTTATGTGTTCCATTTCTCTGTAATATATAATTTTTTAACATGTTTCTACTCCAAAAATAATATGAGGCTATTGTGATATGTTTTCACCCAGAACCTATTGCCCACCAAGTACTGTCTAAACTTGGTTAGTGCATGCATGATGGCTAGTATCTCTATGTCATATATGGAGTATATCTGCTTGTGGGGAAGTAGCTTCTAACTCTCAAAAGATATCGGGTCCCGCCCCTTGCATCAGAACCACCCCTACACCCTCCCCTGATGCATCACACTCAAGCCCAAAGGGCTGCGTGAAATATATAAGTGCCAACACTGGGCAGTTTTTCATCACCTTTTTGAGGCGCTTAAAATCCTTCGGCACTCCATCGATCCACTCAAATCCACCCTTCTTGATCAAATTAGTGAGGGGGGCTGCCAACTGGGATAAGCCCTTCATGTACTTCCTATAGTAGGTGCATATACGCATGAAACCCCTCAAATTTTCCACATTCCGAGGTATTTCCCAGTACGCCCTAATATTCTCCTCATGCACTCTCACACCATCCTCCCCAATAATATGCCCCAAATAGAGCATCTATGTCAATCTAAACTCACACGTGGAAAACTTGGCTTAGAACTTTCACTCCTCTAAAATATGCAACACCACTTCTAAGTTCCACAAATGCTCCTCCCTAGCCTTGTTATATATAGATCAGAATGTCATCGAAAAATGCTAATACGAATCTCCACAAATTCCCATGGAACACATGGTTCATGTAGGACTAGAAGGTGGCAGGTGTGTTGGTTATCCCAAAAGGCATAACCAAAAACTCAAAGTACACATAGTGACACTTGAAGGTTGTCTTGGGGATGTCCTCATCCCTCACTCTGATCTGGTGGAACCTTGAATGCAATTCAATCTTGGAGAAGTACTCAGCTCCTATCATCTCATCCATCATCTCATATATGTGAGGAATGGGATAGCGATTCTTCAGGGTCTTTTTGTTGAGTGTCTGGAAATCTATGCACATACGTAACGTCCCATCCTTCTTCTTCACCAAGACAATTGATGAAGCGAAGGGCCTAGAGCTAATCCTAATATGCCCAAGTGCCAGCAAATCATGAATGGATCACTCAATCGCATCCCTATGGGCCTTGGGATGTTTCTATGGAGTGGTATTAATGTCTTGTATCCTCGACTCTAAAGCAATCATGTGCTCAAATCCCCTGCTAGGTGGCTGCTCTGGTGGTATGTCCCTAAACACTATCGAGTACCTTTCCAGGATGGCCTGTATGTTAGGGTGTGGTGGCTTAGGCTGACCCCCAGCCTCATAAATCCTCAACTCCACCACCCACTCAATGTCACCATGTCTTAGTTCAGCCTCCATCCTATGTGTTGAGACTGTCTGTCGAGGATAAGAATGCATGCCCTGAAGAAAAACTAATTTTCCATCCGGCCATGTAAACTCTGTCTCCATATTCCTCCAATCCATAGTGACTGAGCCAAGAGAATAGAACCAATGGAATCCCATCACCACATTGGTGTTTGGTACATCCACCATGAAGAAATGATCCATCATTGAATAGTTCCTCATGGTCACTATTAAAGCAAGAATATATCACATACACTGCATGGTCTTGTCTCCCAAAACAAGGACTGAGAATCCCTCAAACTCCTCAGTTGTGATACCTCTCTTCTGAACCATCTTGGAATCGATGGAATTTGGGCACCAAAACCGAGACATGTTGTCCTTGCACAATTGTGCCCCTGATCCTCAACGTCAAAAATTTGTGTATCCCATGTAATGACGCAAGGACCCCTCCTACTGGTGATAAAGGAGCCCCACCTGGTGGTGGTGATGGTGGTGGTCCCCTCTCCACGTGTACCATGTTGTCATCTCCGCTTGACTCCAACTTTATGTCGTTCTCCTAGGCACTGTCATAAAATACCTCAATGTAATGTGCCTTGCGCGATGTGCATCTATGGCCTGATTGATCTGAATGTGTATGTGCCTAAGGATTGTATAAATTGCAAGTAAATTGAATGAGTTTTTGAGGTACTTAAGTTAAATTCTTTAACACATTTAAACACGAATTAACTCATAAATTGCAGAAATAACAGAGAAACAAAGCCATAATAGTAACTACAAACAGCAAGTGATGAAGGAGTTCACCCCTCCTAGGCTATGTCTCCTAGTCCAGCCTCCAATGCTTGACCCTCTTTCATTATCGTCATAAAATGGTGATTACAATGAGTTATAGTACTCAAATGGCTTCAAAACATGTTCCAATAGCTTCAGAGCTATAAAAAATTCTTGTTTAGCTTCTTTCTACTCTCAAACAGACCAAAAAATGAGAAATTTATGCCCCTTTCTTTCTTTTCCCAAATTTTGCAGCTAAACTCCCCATAATTCATCCCAAACCTAGCACAGGTGCCCCAAACGTGGAAATTTCCCTCCAAACCTGGCACGATTCCTGCTCGGCAGGCGAATTTGTAGGACCAATAAGTTGGCCATTAAGGTCCCCGAAATCCACGTGCTCCTCCTCACATGGGCCTTCATAAGGCTAGGGGTTGGCCCCCTCTGCTAGCAGTCTCAACTTAATGGTTGTAATTGGGCTAGACACATGAGCATTTAGGAGGAGGTGAAGTTGGAAGTTAAGGTTTGGTAGCGGTTGGCGGTTATGTCCTTGGTAGCCCGTTCACATAGCTAGTTAGGAGGTGGTGAGGTTGGAAACAACGGTTGGAAGGTTGTTGCCATGGTCTAGGCCACATTCACATGGGTGGTGGACTGTTTTTATGATAACCACCATGGTTAATGCCACGGGGGCGGGCTAGGCCCTCCGCCCACGGTCTCATGGCGCTAGGGTGGCCAGAGGCTAGGCCCTAGCTGCCCGACCCCCCATGCCAATTGCACCATAATAAAAATTCAAATATGATTTCAAAACTATATATGTTAAGAAAAGCGGTGCGACTGAATGGTTAGGTCGGTAGTTTGTTGGGCAAAGGTCATGGGTTCGACCCCCGTCGACCTCGCCTTAACCCTTACATAAATTTTGGTGGCCCCCATGCTACCACGTGGCAGCCTCTAGTTGAGTCACGTGGCAGCCTATGGTTGGTCCCTAAAACAACCCAAAAACCAATCAAAATCAGCAACTCGGCACCAATGAGAGAATGACATTTGTCACGTGGAGATTGGCTTCTGAAGCCCAGTCACCCTACACAGTCAGCTATATGGACTACTGACTGGGCAGCCTACACATTTTTTTTCCAAAATTTTGCTTGTTTCGGAAAGAGAAAAAAACTCATTTCTGGGAGCATACAGTGCCAATTTTTCACGAAACAAATTGCGTCGGATTATAACAATGATATCTACACAAACATATAGGTTTCACTCCATTGTAGAAATTTCATTTTTGAGCGTATTTTTTAGCACTGGATCATTCCTCCCCACTGGAAGCTTTTGGACCCCAAAACATCACTTTTAGTTTTCAAGTAGATGAGGGTACAATTCCCTCGCCTTTCAAATCTCGATCCATTTGGCCTTACTTGGATTTATTCCTTTGAGCCCCACACAAAGGTACTCCACATTCCCTCATTTTTAAGTCCTTATTCTTTTGTCAAGAATGGTGTCTTACTGTAGTTCTTCAAGTTATTCATGAGAGAAATACTCAATAGAAGAAATTTAACATTCTCTCCTTCATCTTAAATCAAAGGAGGCTCATACGACCTTAAGTTCTCAACATTAACAACAACATAAATTTGCATATATGAAGGAAAATCCAACCTGAAGGCATTATCACCAATATTTTCTAAAATTATGAATGGACCATATCAAATTGGTTTCAGTATTTTACGTTCTTCTTGAAGCCTTTCCTTCCTAATGTGAAGCCAAACTTCATAACCGACTTGGAAATTGTGATCTACACGATGCTTGTCATGCCTTGTTTTGTAGTTTACTTGGATATTTTCTAACTGTTCTTGAACTGCTTAATGTACCAATTGGATTTGTTTAATGAACCTTTTAGCTTTTTCTATGTCACTATGACCATCAGTACCAACATATTTTCCAAAAATAAAATCCAAAGGATCTTTAGGCAAGTATCCCAAACATGCCTCAAATGGAAATGTTTGAGTTGAAGAGTGCTTGGCCCAGTTGTAAGCATGTTGAATATAGTGAAAATGTTCATCCCACAACTTGGGATGTTTTTTGCAATAACCACGAATATTATTTATCACTGTCCTACTCACCACCTCTGTTTGAACATCTATTTGAGGATGAAATGTTGTACTCTTTTTCAATTTGGTGTCCATGAATCCCCACAAACTTGACCAAAAATTCCCAAAAAATCCATAATCTCGATCATTAACAATGGATGTGGGCAATCCAAAATGAACCCATACATTCTGAAGGAATCACTGATCAGTTTGTTTAGCTGTAATTTTCTTTTTACATGGCATTAAAATACATAATTTTGTTGAACCTATCCACAACTATATAAAGATAATCATGATTTTTTTTTTACATAGGAAGTCCTCCAAAAAATTCCATAGAAACACTCTCCCATGGATGAGAAGGTACTGGAAGTGGTGTGTACAATTCTAACTTTCTATTGTTAGGCTTACTGACAGCACATAATGAACATCCTTTAATAAAATGTGACACGCATTCAAGCATACGAGGCCAATAATAATACCTCTGTAGTTGTGCCACCATCTTACCTACACCGAAATTACCAACAATAAGAGAAGTATGTGCCTCTATTATGATGTTGACTCTTTCTCCCTGTGGAATACAAAGCTTACCAAGATGGTGCAACAAGTTATCATGCATGTGATAATCCAATTCCTCTACTTGGTTCCCTTGACTCAAAATTGCATATACATCTTGAAAATCACTATCTAAAGCATATTGTTCAACGTAGCTCTCATGCAAAACAGAATTATGCTTAAGAATAGTAGTAGCACTAAAAATAGGCCTAGAAAGCTTATCAACAACTTTTTTATAGATTCCTTTTTTATACCTTATCACCAAGTGGAATTGTTGAAAAAACCCATCCATCGAAAGTGCCTTGATTGCTACAAATTTGTTTGTGATTTCAAGTATTGCAATGGTTGATGATTAGTGTGAATGATTGTTTCCTTACCCATTTTTGAAGGTTGCAACAAGAAACAGTGAAATTGGCATCCAGAAACAACATCCTTGATCCTATTTAAAATTAAGCACCTACACTAGGTGGGGCTCACATGGGCTATTTTTAGGTGGAAATCTATTTTTAGAATGCATGAGCAAATTCTATTTATAGATGATGTCTATTTATAGATGGTGATCAAATTCTATTTATAGATGATGTTCTATTTATATATGTATGTGAAAGTTCTATTTATAGATCGCATGTCTATTTATAGATGCATGTCGACTATTATTATCCCTTAATAATAGTTGGATAATAAATATTAATCTATTCTCATGGAGCACTTGGAATCAGTTACATGAAGTGGAAAACCAGTTAGCTAAAGGAAATTAGAGTTCAAAGTTTGGTTGGTGGGACATGCAAGTGGACTTAGTTGTAACAGAGTGATTCGAAGTTGTAACAGAGTTGGATGTGTAGTTATGTGAGTTGTAAAGTAGTTTAACTCAGTTAAGTGAGTTAAACTCGGTTGTGCTAGTTGTAACTGAAGATAAACTAGTGAGAGTTCAAGTGAATTAATTATTAAATAATTCACAATCATTGGTCTCACATGCAACTAAATATTTACTACTGTTAACTACATTCATGTCAGATCCAGTGGAGACCCAGTTGAGACGTAGGTGAAAGAGACAGTTTGACTATTAGTTGTGACATTAGTGGGTGCACTCATGCAACCACACACACATTGGATGTTCCTATGAGTATTTATCAATCAAGGTAGGCTATAATGATTCATTCAGAGGTTCTTGACCATCAGGGATTGCGCAGTGGAGGCAGTCTGTCTGGAAGCAGTAAATTGGCACATGTATTTGCCAATTTTTGCATGATAGTGTGAGATGATTGTATATTGTATTGAGAGCTCTTAGATTAGAGTTTTGTATGAGATTGTTTCATGATCCATGATATATACATAATATATGATATTGTGGGTTTAGATTTATGCTTTCTCGGTAAAAACATATGTTTTTTCTGTGAATGATCTTTCTTCTTAATATTGCAATTGGCGATCGTGTTTTAAATTCCGCAAAGATTTTGTAGAAACGATTTTGTATTTAACAGTGGCATATAATTGTTAGATCGGGAGAATCCAAGATATACATGCATATTATTAAAATTTATACACGGTATCGAAGCACAGAAGATTGCAATTTTGAAGTAAGAGCTGAGTTTGTTGGTGGAAAGAATTCGAATTTGCAGAAAGATTTTCTTGGTGCTACAATTGAGTAAACATCGAAATGGCTTTAAATGGCTTGCGGCTATAGTATGCACTCAAGTTCAGCTTGAAATACGTTGCTTGGAAGGACGGGATGGAGGCGGTGCTTGAAGATAATGGCTTGAAGGAATTCATTGACAAAGATGTTCCTAAGCCTATTTCGATGGATGATGCATTACTTGATGCATGGAAAAAGAAAGTGGAAAGGATGAGGAGGATCATATTGGAATGTGTATGAGACCACATTTTCTCAAGCCTTCATGGTAAAGCCACACCATATGCTATGTGGAAGGCTTTGACAGATCTATTCCAAAGCAGCAGCAACCATAGGAAATTGGTGCTCAAAGATAAACTCAGGAAGATCAAGATGGAAAAGAATGACACTATTCTGGTATACTTAACAAAGTTTTTCCAATGCAAGGATGAGCTTGGAAGTGTAGGAATAAGTGGTTTTGATGATGATATAGTGAGTTTGGATATCTTGGGACTTCCTAAGAGTTGGCACAGTTATGAAGACTCTGTCAAGGGACGGGAAAAATTGTCTGATTGGGAACGACTATGGTCGGATCTAGTGCAGGAGGAGTTCAGGCAGAACATCAGAGATGGCTCTTCATCAAAGCATGATGATGAAGAGGATTTTTCTTTGGCTGCCAAGGTGAAGAATGGGAAGGGGAAGAAATTCCATTCTAAATTTGAGGCCAGTGAAGATGGAAAGGAGCACAACATGTCCAAAGTTAAGTGTTTTCACTGTCACGACAATGGACATATTGCCACAAATTGTTCACATAAGAAGAATAACAAGATGGTTGTTGGAGTTGCGGCTAGTAAGTCTTTTGCCTCACAATTTGAGCTTGACTTCTCATTGATCGTATGCATGGTGTCAAGTGCATTGGGATTGGGGTGGTACTTGGATAGTGGTGCTTCCTTTCACATGACGGGAGATAAGAAAATTTTTAGTGACTTGGAGGAGAAAGATCTCCAAATGCAAATTGAGTTGGGAAATGATGGACGATACAGTGTGGCTGTCATTGGTACCATTTCCTTTCAAAGGGTGTTAGGTAAACTCTTTCATTTAAAATATGTAATGCATGTACCAGGTTTAAAGAAAAATTTAGTCTCAGTCGCAATGTTAGAGGATAGAGGCTATGATGTTGTCTTTAGTGAAGGAAAATTTTTCCTACGACACAAAGAAATAGGGCAAGCCAAGAAGGTTGGGATTTGAGTTAAGAATCTTTATAGACTTGATTTATATGGGATTTCTACAAAGCTTCCTACTGTTGGGAAGTGCGATAAATATATGCAATTGACGCTTGAGAGGGAGCTGGATTTGCATGTAGGTAAGAGTGAACCTCAAGATGTGGAGCAGCCACATGCGGAGGATCATGGAGTGGGAGCAACCACTCATGTAGAGAAATTTTGTGCCAGATGGGCAGATGGAGTGCATGCAGCTATACCACCAGGTGAGAGGTGGGGCAGCATGCATGAGTAATCCCAAGAAGAAATTTATGTGCAGGATTCATTAAGATGGTGTGGATCTCATGAATCGAACCTGGCGAGGAGGAGCCCATAGTACAGTAGTATCAGGATCATTTGGATTGATGCAGTCAGATGTCGTGAGGACATGAAATCAAAGTGACAGTGTCGGATACTAGAGCGCAGATCAGAGTTGACAACAAGTGCGGAGTGCATGGATGCAGAGGTCAACAACACAGTGGATCCAGAAAACATGTGCATTTGGTACCAGAAGAAGTCAGAATACTTTGATGACAGATGCATTATACTGATTCAGTTGTTTGGAGGCTATTTAGTTTCAGAAGTGTTGCATGCAAGTGTTGCATGCAAGAGTTGCATGTGCAAGAAACACTAGAGAAGTGTTGCATGCAAGGGTTGCATGTTGCATGCATGGAGTTTCATGTCGCATGCAAGGAAATTCCTTTCTTATTGAGAGGGATTGCTAAAGGTTGCAACAAGAAATAGTGAAATTGGCATCCGGAAACAACATTCTTGATCCTAGTGAAAATTAGCACCTACACTAGGTGGGGCCCACACAGGCTATTTTTAGGTGGAAGTCTATTTTTAGAATGCATGAGAAAATTCTATTTATAGATGATGTCTGTTTATAAAAGGTGAGAAATTTCTATTTATAGATGATGTTCTATTTATAGATTTATGTGCAAGTTCTATTTATAGATCACATGTCTATTTATAGATGCATGTCGACTATTATTATCCCTTAATAATAGTTGGACAATAAATATTAATCTATTCTCATGGAGCACTTGGAATTAGTTAAATAAAGTGGAAAACCAGTTAGCTAAAGGAAATTAGAGTTCAAAGGTTGCTTGGTGGGACATGCAAGTGGACTTAGTTGTAACTGAGTGATTCGAAGTTGTAACAGAGTTGGATGTGTAGTTATGTGAGTTGTAAAGTAGTTTAACTTAGTTAAGTGAGTTAAACTCAGTTGTGCTAGTTGTAATTGAAGATACACTAGTGAGAGATCAAGTGAATTAATTATTAATTGATTCAAAATCAGTGGTCTCACATGCAACTGAAGATTTACTATTGTTAACTACATGCATGTCAGATCCAGTGGAGACCCAGTTAAGACGTAGGTGAAAGGGACAGCTTGACTATTAGTTGTGACATTAGTGGGTGCACTCATGCAACCACACACACATTGGATGTGCCTATGAGTATTGCGTAACCAAGGTAGGCTAGAATGAATCATTCAGAGCTTCTTGACCATCAGGGATTGTGTAGTGGAGGCACGCTATCTGGAGGTAGTAAATTGGCGCATGTATTTGCCAATTTTTGCATGACAGTGTGAGACGATTGTATATTGTACTGAGAGCTCTTGGATTAGAGTTTTGTATGAGATTGTTTCATGATCCATGATATATACATAATATATGATAGTGGGATTTCTAGCTTTATGGTTTCTCGGTAAAAACATTTGTGATATGTATGATTAATCTTTCTTCTTGACATTGCAATTGGCGATCGTGTTTTAAATTCTACAAAGATTTTGTAGAAGTGATTATGTATTTAATAGTGCTATATAATTGTTATATCGGGAGAATCCAAGATATACATGAATATTGTATAATTTCTACACCCATTAATTAGTGTTTCCACTCTTTCACACTTTGCACCAGTGCATACAATTCCTTTTCACATGTAGGATAATTAATCGCTACACCATTAAAATTTTCCGAATGAAAACAAATGGGATTACCATGTTGCATGAGGACTACACCCATGGAATATTCGCTTGCATCAGTTTGTATCTCAAATGACTATCTCAAGTCTGGAAGTGCAAGTACAAGAGTTGAATTAATATTTTTCTTCAATGCATCAAATGCTTTTTGTTGCTTACCTCCCCATTGGAAGACTCATTTCACACTTGTCAATTCATGCAATGGAGCTATGATAGAAGAGAAGTTAGCAATAAAATTCCTCCAATATTGGCCTGCTCCTAAGAAACGTCTTACCTCTGTAGTTGTTTTGTGCTTTGGCCAATTCAAAATGACATCAACCTTGGAGTGGTCTATTTTCAATTCACCTCCTCCAAGAATATGACCCAAATACACTAAAGAAGTTTTTCCAAACTCACAATTTGACATATTTAAAAAAAATTGTTCTTTATTCAAGACATCAAGTAGTTTTTTGACATGCATGATATGTTCTTCACAAGATTTACTGAAAATTAAGATGTCATCTAAGTATATTATCACAAAATCATCTAGAAATGGCATCAATACATCATTCATCACATGCATGAAGGTAGAAGGAGCATTACAAATACCAAAAGTCATAACTAGCCATTGAAACAAAACTTGCTTTGTTTTGAATGTTGTCTTCCATATGTCTACTTCAACAATTATAATTTGATGATATCCACTCCTTAGGTCCAACTTATTAAAATACTTAGCATCTTTCAATTGATCAAGTAAATCATCAATTCTAGAAAGTGGGTAACATTTCTTTACCGTAATGTTGTTCAATGCACAGAAGTCCACACACATGCACCATGTTCCATCCTTTTTTGGCCCCAAAACAATAGGTGACCCACATGGTGAAGTACTTGTTCTGATGATCCCTTTGTCTAAAACTCTTGAATTGCTTTTTAATTTCTGCACTTTCCATCACTGACATCCTATACATGTCAATGTTAGTAAGAGGAAAATATTGTTGCAATTGTATTTCATGTTGGATTCCCCTCTTGGGAGGCAATCCCTTGGGCTCCTGAAACATATAATCATATTAGTTAACAACCTCAACCAAATCAGATTTCAATCTTGAGTCGCAACCTTGAAAAGCTTCATTATCAACATCATTCTTTTGTTTTACCATTAAAAGCACGAATTTCTTACTAGAGTTAATAAGTCTCTTCATTTGTCCAACATTCACAGGTGAAAGATTTAGTTTCTGTCGATGTGCTCTAACAATGTACTCAATGCCATATTTGAACAAGTGATACTTGTTTTCATGGCGGTGAAAAATAACTTTCCTATCATAAATATATGGGCTACCCAAAACAATACCAGAAATATCAAGTGGAACTACATCAAGTTCAACTTCATCAAGAAATTTTGTTGTAATCGCAAATTTAAGCATGCATTTCCTCGTCACTTGTAAGTTTTCATTCTTTCATATCCAACCTAAAGGATAAGGTCTTGGATGAGGAATGGTCTCTAGATTTAACTTCTTGACTAAGTCTTTGGAAATCAAATTTGCTTGTGAACCACTATCAAAGAGTGTATCAATTTTGGTATGCTTTGAAATAACTCAAGTATGGAAAAGTTCAATTCTTTTTTTCTCATCTTGAGTATTATTCGGAAAACTTGAAGAGCTAGTGCTTATTATGTCCTTACCTTTCATTCCCACTGTTTTTATATTTTTTTCATCTCCCGAATCGGATCCTAAATCATGTTGTGTAGTTGCGGCTGTCTTTTGCTTCCCTTTGTTGTTAAATTGTTTTGGTTTCATCTCAGGATAAAGCTTCCAACAATGAGCTTCATCGTCACCCTCCTTGGAATAATGTTTTCATGTTAATTTTTCTCCTTCCTTCTTTATAGATGCATTCTTCTTTCCTTTCCCTTTGAACTTACTCCTTCCTTTGTCTCCACTTTGAAATGGATTTTTTCTACCCTCTTGTGAAATGTTTTTCCCTCTTGCTTCAAGATGTTTTTCTTGAACACAAACCTCATATAAACTTGTAGGATTAAAAATAAGGATAGTATGCGTTAAATAACAGTGTAAACCCCAAATATATTTCAGCAAAGTGTCTTTTGATGAAAAAGTTACACCTAAAATTAGAGATCTTCTTCTAAACTCTTGGGTGTAACTTTGCACACATTGACCTTTTAGTTGTATAAAATTTTTCCAATCCATAATAGCCTTCTGCATATAAGCTAATGGATAAAATTTTCTTCTAAGTGCAACAATAAAATCTATCCAAGAGGTTGAGACCTTACCATTCTTTTTCATATCCTCTTGTGTTTTGGCTTCCCATCAAATCAAAGCAACACTTTCTAACCTTAATGAAGCCAGTTGAATCTTTGTTTCATCATCTTTGATGTTTTGAATCCTGCCATGTACTTCAAGTTGACAAACCCAATTATTAAGTTTTTCAACATTAATTTCACTATTATACATAGGAAATTTGAATTTAATATCAAGTTTTAAGGGAGTTTTAACATGTCCCTCTGGGGTATGTGGAGGTGTTTGAGTAAAGGTTGTTGTGGAAGAGGATGAAGATGAAGGTGAGGATGGAGATGAAGATGATGGTGGAGAATATGGTATTTTATCACCTTTTACTTTTGAATACTTGTCATCATCTCTTCCTTTTACTCCAGAAGTGCCCTCTCCTTTTGAAGGCTTGGAACTCTCACCCTACAATCTTGAATTTCTCTCTTCATAGAGAAATTTCACCATTTCAGTCATGTCAAAGATTGTTTTTCTGTAAGTATTCCCATCCTCTTACATATTATCAGCTCCTCCTTCATGAAACATGCTTACTAAAGCTTCAAGTACAACTTGAGGTGAAACTTGTGGTGGAGATTGTGGAAAATATGATCTCCTTGTCCTTGTCCCAAATTGAGAACCTGCACCCACAAGCTTTCCTTCTCCTCTCTTGAGCTTCAACCTTGTAATAATAAAAAACAATTGAAAACAATTAAATCATCACAACAACAAAGAAAACTAGTGCTCTGATACCAAACTTAATCTGAATGTGTATGTGTTTGAGGATTGTATAAATTGCAAGTAAATTGAATGAGTTTTTGGGGTACTTAAGTTAAATTATTTAACACATTTAAACATTAATTCAACTCATAAATTGCATAAATAATAGATAAAAAAAATCCATAATAATAACCACAAACAAAAATTTATGAAGGAGTTCACCCCTCCTGGGCTACGTCTCCTGGTACAACTTCTAATGCTTGACCCTCTTTCATTAAGCTCATAAAATGGTGATTACAATGAGTTATATTGCTCAAATATCTTCAAAACTTACTCCAATAGCTTCATAGCTTTCAAAAATGTATGTTTAGACTATTTCTACTCCCAGAAAGACCAAAAACTGAGAAAGTTATGCCTCTTTCTCTCTTTTCCCAAATCCTGTAGATAAATTCCCCAAAATTCGGTCCAAACCTAGCACAGGCGCCCCATACGTAGAAACTTCCCTCTAAACCTGGCATGATTCCCGCTCGGCAGGGGAATTTGTAGGACCGATAAGTTGGCCATTAAGGCCCCCAAAATCCACGCGCTTCTGGTCACGTGGGCCTTCATAAGGCCAGGAGCTGCTTCCCCCCCAACTGGCGGTCTCGGCTTAATGGTCACCATTGGGCTGGACACATGGGTGGTTAGGAGGTGGTGAAGTTAGCAGTTAAGGTTTAGTAGCGGTTGATGGTTATGTCTTTGGTAGCCTATTCACATGGCGGTTTAGGAGGCAATGAGGTTGGCAACGGTGGTTGGAAGGTTGTGTGGTTAATGCCATGGTCTAGGTTGTGTTCACATGGGCGATGGACTGTGTTTATGGTAACCACCATGATTAATGCCATGAGGGCGGCCTAGGGCTTAGCCCTCGGCCCTCCGCCTATGGTATCGTGGCGCTAGGGTGGCCAAGGGCTAGACCCTAGCCTGAACCCCCATGTCAATTGAGCCATAATAAAAATTCAAATACGATTTCAAAAATATATATAGTAAGAAATGCAATGCGGAAGAACAGTTAGGCGGGTCGTTTGTTGGGTGGAGGTCACGGGATCGAACCCTGCCGACCTCGCCTTAACCCTTACATAAATTTTGGTGGCCGCCATGCGACCACATGACGACCTCTAGTTCGGCCACGTGGAAGCCTGTGGTTGGCCACTAAAACAACCCAACAACCAATCAAAATTTCCAACTCGGCACGAATGAGAGAATGACACTTGACACATGGAGATTGACTCCTAAAGCCCAGTCACCCTACCTAGTCAATAGGCTGAGTCAGTTGTACGGACTACTGACTGGGAAACCAATACTTTTTTTCCCCAATTTTTTTATGTTTTGGAAAACGAACAAATCTCATTTCTGGGAGCATACGGTGTCAGGTTTGCACGAAACAAATTGTGACGGATTCATAACGACGAGATCTACGCAAGCACACAGGTTTCATTAGATTCTGATAAATTTCATTTTGTAGCATATTTTGGAGCACCAGATCACTAATTCCCAAGGTTCTTGACAAGTGAAGCATAGCTTCCTCCCCCAAAGGTATCTCTAGGTCTCCTCATCCAATTGGCCACACCCCTAATTGGATCTCAGTGGTGGAGCCCTAATGTATCTCTCCCTCTGTTGGAACACCTGTCTGGGTGGTATCTCTGCTTTGGCCCTAGGTAGAGAATCTTGCAAGTCCCTAGCTCTCCCAACTGCATCTTGCAAAGTGGTGGGCATGTTGGACCTCACCAATCCCCACAATGCCTTTGCTAGCCCCTCCAAGAACATGAAAACTCTCATGTGTTGATAATTTGGAGGGCTTTCGGTTAATACAAATTCTCTTCTTGATAATTACTTGTGAGCTTGCTTGTGTTGCTTATGTCTTAGTTAATATTTCATCAAGTCAATTATCAAAACGTACAGGACACAAATGTTAGGCAGGAGAAGCACTTTTTATTGTGGGAAGGTAAATCACATATTTACCTTCCTTACATCATAATTCATCATAACCCAGATGTTGTCACATAATATAGATATACCTTCCAAGTGAACTTCAAGTATACGCAAATATGATTCAGACTCACAACATCAATGTCATATAAAATGATAGTCTTTCAAACTTCAAACTTCACGTAGAACAATCTTTTCAAAATCCACACTGTGTATATATCGTGTTTAATTGTACATGTGTCTTACCCGCACTATGTATTATCTTGTTGACTACAGAGGTGTATTTGTTGACCGCACTTATGTATTTGACTGCACCTGCATATTATCTTGTTGACAGCACTTATGTATTACCCGCATATATATATTTCTTCCAAAATTTTGAACTAAATAAAGCTTGACCGCGATATTTCCAACATACCCTTCTTTATTTTTTGTTGTCTTAGAATCATTTGCAACTAGATGATCACTGTAATCCATAGAGAAATCCACACTTCTGCTCTTTCTTTTTCAAAACCAACCGAAAACTTGTTTTTTGAATGAACCGCAGCAATGAGTATATATATTGGCACACGCTTGGTTATTATGCCGGCCATCTAGTTGTCATGTAGGCCGACCACTCAACTGTCATATAGGCCAACTTTAATATAGAATGAAAACTATATTTCCAGCGTTAAGGATGATAGTCATGAGGGTTGTTTATGCGCCATTCTCCCACAAGATCTTTTGAGGTGATACTAGGTACTTTATTGAAACTTAATTATATTTTTACCTAGAAGACAAAACCCTAGATAGACATCAAGAAGAAGTCTATTTAACCTATAATAAAATCTTGCTCGTGAAACCCATGAAGCAAGTACAAAATACATTTTATTATCTTTGTCTTCTTCTTTACATAATTACATAGTCAATATGAAGACCGACCTAGTTACACTTTTCAACACTCCCTCTTAACTTGGGAGGTATTCATATAGGTACATGATCACTTTCAAACTGAAGAATATCATAAGAATCAGATTGGTAATCGCATTTGTATAGCATCATATCAACCAGCATTGTCCTAGTGCAAGGCCTTGACTAATAGCCCCATCTCTCAATGAGACAATGGGCCACAATGCTTGCGAGACACATGAATTATAGACACCTTCGTCATTGTCTCTCCAAGGTACATACTCCCCCTGGGTGTTCCCAAAGTATGACCTTCTTGGACTATTCTTCTCTTGGGTAGCTAGCCCTCAAAGAATATTGGTCCCCGACTACTCTTATCTTGAATGCCCTAACACATTCTCAAAGAGTATCGAATGCCAGATGATTACCCAACCGTCCATTCTGTCTTCCCAAGACCAGAATGATGTGTCTATCTCTCCCTCTCAACCAGGGAGGACCTATTCCAAAAGGGAATGTACTCATTTCTATACAAGAAATGTACCTAAGCTCATTCTTAGGAATTACCAAGTTTCTTCCAAGTAAGAAACTTACCATCATGCTCCCTCTTAAACAGGGACCTCTAGCAGCAATGGTGAGACACCCAGCTGCTCATGAATAATTCCTATCCTTGATGTCACGGATTTAGATATTGAGTAATCTTCAATTTTTAGCTTCCTAGGGCATAGATCATCCATCACTGTCATCCTGAGTCATAATAGTTGTTAGAAAGTGATTCATCAGATTTCCTTATCTGGTCCATTAATGTGACATGTTGCTTTCCTTCAAATCATCTTCCAGGATCATACATCCTTTCTCATGATTAGCAGCCCTGCAAAAATTTATCCAAATAAACATTTCCATATGAAATTTAAAAAAAAAGTTACCTTAGTGATGATATTTTACCATGACATCTTTCTGTAAGCATCGGCGTCCTTCATACAGATTGACACATCTCCTAATGATATGTTTTTCCAAGGGTATTCTTCTTTACGTATCTTTCTAGGAGATATTCTAGTCACATCTTCTTGGCCTCTGAATGATAACTGCCTCTTGTCATGGTTGCATTTCATGATCTCTTCCTCTCTGTGCATTCTCCATTCCCAGGAACTTACACATTTTCCAATTCCTCATTCATATATAGCCACCTCATATTTCATGAGACATATTATGATGATTTCATTTGTCTGTGCATTGAGAGATACTTCTCCATGGATCATACTTCTAAGTACAGAATTCCATTACCTCCAACCATATAACATGACATCACAACATCCAATGTTAGCATATAAATATATACATACCTCATACCATTTTCCCTTGAATCATCCTGTAGCAATTTATCAAGAATGAAGGGCCTCATTCCATTGGTTTATTAATCAATATGTCATCACATCCCAGAAGTATGTTTCCATGATGACCCTTGCTCTTGATGACTACTTTCTATTAGTAATGTTTGTCAAAGAGTTTTTCCCATAGTTGATTCACTAGGAGCTCCTACCATGCTTTGATCAGGATGCTACATTTCTTCTTATCATATAACCAACAGAAATCAATTCCTTATTCATAATTTTACTTGAATTTCCTTGAACTGGTGCCTTGTGCTTGGACTGTTAATTCAGGTCTTCAAGGCTTGAGACTTCAAGTTCCCTCCAAACTGAATACTTATATCAGTTGTAGATACTTTACATCTTTGGTAGATCATTTGTTCCAAGATCCTTTAATGTACTACTTCACTGTATATACATATCACTGAGAATCCTTCTTTTGAAATTAGAAGTCATGACTATGACTTTGATTTACACCGAAACTCTATCTTTGAAGTTGATCGAACTTATCTTACTCACATACACCGAAAATCATTACTGAACTGCTAGTTGAGATTAATATAGAGTTTATACTGCACTTGTTTCTGAGATAGTATCGAGACCTTCTTCTTGAGATGGCATTGAAATAATTTACTGAGATTTCACTAAGACTGCGGTATTGTGGTGAGACTTCATCTCTGTTTTTGTACTAAAACCTTTCTACACCGAGACTAGAGATCTCAGTCTCTACTTATATTCTTCCTTCTACGGCTGTGAGATATCCTTGCTTGATATTAGCATTGTGTCATAGATTGACTTTTACTCATCTTCGTTGATTGTATATACTTGTCTTGACTCCTTCTATATAATAGTCCACCATATATTATTAGGATTCCCTTATTCAAATTTGTTCATAGCCATCTTCTAACAATCCTTTCTTTGCACTATGCTCTTATATCATTACTTATGACACCGTCCCTTTTTCTTGCTTGAACACAATCCAGTATACGTACTTTGATACAGTCCTTCGCTATGTTTGAATACAGTCCTGTATACACACTTACCTTCAGCCCCTTCTTTATCCTCAAACGCAGTTTTTACTTCACACTTCCAGCTGACCTTTATTACCGTAGAGAAACCAGACTTCTCCTCGCATTTGTTATCTCAGACTAATCCGAATTTTATTCTGTGAAAAATGCGAGGCTCACTGTAATTATTTTCAGTTTTTGTGATGTCCAAAAGAACTAGGAACCCAATCATTAAATAGGTCTAAACTTGTCATCTGGAGGTATACCAAGATCCTCCTCATGGTGAGCAAAGACTGAACTGGCTCACTGATATTATTTGAATGCAAACATAGAATATTTCAAACTGATCTTTTCCTCCACTTAAAACTGCATTTGATTATGACCTTAGCTCTGATACGATGTTGAGAATTTGGAGGGATTTCGGTTAATACAAATTCTCTTCTTGATAATTACTTGTGAGCTTGCTTGTGTTGCTTATGTCTTAGTTAATCTTTCATCAAGTCAATTATCAAAATGTATAGGACACAAATGTTAGGAAGGAGAAGCACTTTTTATTGTGGAAAGGTAAATCACAGATTTACCTTCCTTACATCAGAATTCATCATAACCCAGATGTTGTAACATAATATAGATATACCTTCCAGGTGAACTTCAAGTATACGCAAATATGATTCAGACTCACAACATCAATGTCATATAAAATGATAGTCTTTCAAACTTCAAACTTCACGCAGAACGATCCTTTCAAAATCCGCACTGTATATATATCGTGTTTGACTGTACATGTGTATTACCCGCACTATGTATTATTTTGTTGACCGTTGAGGTGTATTTGTTGACCACACTTATGTATTTGACCGCACATGCATATTATCTTGTTGACAGCACTTGTGTATTACCCGCATATATATTTCTTCCAGAATTTTGAACTAGATAAATCTTGACTGCAATATTTCCATAATACCCTTCTTTATTTGTTGTTGTCTTAGAATCATTTGCAACTAGATGATCATTGTACTCCGTAGAGAAATCCACACTTATACTCTTTCTTCTTTAAAACCAACCGAAAACTTGTTTTTTGAATGAACCGCAGCAATGAGTATATATATTAGCACATGCTTGGTTATTAAGCCGACCATTAAGCTGTCATGTAGGCCGACCACTCAACTGTCATATAGGCCAAATTTAATATAGAATTAAAACTATATTTTCCAGTTTCAAGGATGATAGTCATGAGGACCGTTTATGATCCATTCTCCCACAAGATCTTTTGAGGTGATACTAGGTACTTTATTGACTCTTAATTAGATTTTTACCTAGAAGACAAAAACCTAGATAGACATCAAGAAGAAGTCTATTTAACCTATACTAAAATCTTGTTCATGAAATCCATGAAGCAAGTACAAAATACATTTTATTATCTTTGTCTTCTTCTTTACATAATTACGTAGTCAATATGAAGACCAACCTAGTTACACTTTTCAACATCCTGGCCTCTAATAAATCGAGCACCATCACTGAAAATCTCATAAACTCGGAGATATAGGCTTCAACACTCCCTGTCTATTTGAGTCGTGTCATCTCCCCAAAGTGTTCCTTTGGGTCTCTCCTCTCGAAGTGCTCCAGCACCCTCCTAGTGAAATCCTCCTAAATTGTGACTCCTGTGTGCCCCATCATGGTCAACACATGGAACCACTAGCCATGGGATTACCCTCTAAATGAAATGTGGAAATTTTAATTTCCTCCACCTCTATCATGTGATTGAGTTGGAAGTAGACATCTAACTTCTCAACTCATTCCCTACCTGAGCTCTTAGGCGAGCCATCAAAAGTCAAGAGGAATAATCTCCCCATGGTGTGTTGCAAAGTACCATGTGTGTAACCTCCTCCACCTTGTCCCTTGCTCTTGTTATTTCCCTTCAACTGGAAAAATTCCTTGAAAGTGATGGCCTCTCTAAAGCCGGGCCCATAAGACTGATACTCCACAAAATAATCCCCCATGGGCATCTTTTCTTTCCCTTGCGATCATCCAACACCAGATGTTAAAAATGTGGGGATGGTGGATCTAGGTGGTGTGCTAGAAACAAGGAGTACGTTGGGGGTATTATTTGCATGGTGTTTTGAAGTGTTAGAGCCTTCACCTGGGTGAATTTCCCCTTGAATTCCCTTGCCCTTTTTGTTACTGTAGTTTTATTTCCTCAGCTCCTCAATAACCTTAAACAAATCATTGATGGCCTTCAAGAGGTGTTGGGAAAACTCTTATTCTTTACTCACCTTATCTCCCCCATGATCCCCCATGTTTTGCCTCTTAACCTCTAATTCAACAGTCACTAGGTTAGGGGTAATGTGTATTTTTCTCTCTACTCATGTACCTCTGCCTTCGATAAGTATCGTTCTGTTGATTTTCTGGTGTCATAGACTGATAGCTGCTTCCACAAGCTGAGGTAAGAATATGATATTTGATACTACTGTAATATCCCTATGGGAAATTTACAATGATAAAAAAAACATTCATAGAAAAAAACACACACAAATTTCACACAACATTAAACACCCAAAGAATGCCAAAAATTGTGCTAAGCTGAGCCATTTTATTAAGATAAATGATGAGATAAAATATGAGATCAAAAGGCATGCACCTGGGCTTGTTCAAGGAAAGCTAACAAGGCCCAAGTGATGAAATAATTTTCTCAAACACTAGGTAGTTGTCCCCAACAAAGCTCTATGGTGCCCCTCGGGAACTGCATTGTTGGCTACAAGAAATGACTGTTAGGACCTCCTCCAGTGCTTAAACAATTCATGGAAATTAACATCGGCCTCTCCTCCAATAACCTACCAAAACCCAACAAGGGTTTGGCCAAATTTTGACCTCATAGTTTCGGCCCAATTTCTCTTAGCTCCTCTAGTTGTTGGGTATTTTGACCCACCTGTAAATGCCACTACTTAAGGCTCCCAAAATGGTTGAGATATTTAGCAAATCCCCTTCTGGAACTCCTCCACAAGTCTCAGCCCCAAACTCTTTTTCCTTACAATGCCCCACGTGTGGTACGAAAAGGTGTTGCGCAACTCCATGTAGTCTCTATTGATGAATGCTTGGCCCAACCAATTCTCTCCAAAATTAGGTCATGGAATTCCCCTAAACATTCAGCAAATGATGCCCCTTGATTATCTTAGAGACCCCAAAAATCACTTTCCCCCACAAAATATCCTCCTATGACTGCGTATTTCTCCTTCCTGCGTCCCACCTATTGAACCAACTCTACAAATACGTTGAAAAGGATATCAAATCAGATGGAAGGTGATGAAGACTCCCTCCTATGGCTAGCACACGAAGTCCACTGAAGCAAGGGTGATATTCTCGCCTAAAAATATCTCGTTCTCAAAAACACATGCAGACTTGGCTTCCAACCCAAGCGTGCTAGTCAAGGTGAATGTTCAAATTATCAAATATTCCCCAAAATGAGTGTCTCCTCCTATTTTTTCATTGCACCTGCAATTTTCCCATGTGGGACCCAACCATTGATTCCCACCATCCTTCCCTCCAAGAGTGTGTATTTCCAAGACGAGAGTGTATTCCCTCTTTGGTGTGGCCCCCACCATCCATTAACCATTCGACTTTTTTTCCTTCCTCCTATCGTGGGCCCTTGCCTTAGCTACAGAACTTCAAGTGGGGTCCCGAGACCCACTTTCCCTTAGTGAAAGTACAAAATATGACAAAATTGGAAAATTTGATATCTCCCCTTCGCAATATTGCTAAGTGGGAATGTCAGAGAGTAGTTGTGACTTTTACACAAATTAATGCCTTAATTGAACACCTTGTCATCATCTATTCTACACCCTATGGAAAACACATTTATTTTATTTTATTTTTTTAATATATGTGTGTGTGTGTGTGTGTGTGTGTTTTAATTAAATTTTATTTAAATGTATTTATTTATTTATAATTTTTTTTGGTTTAATTTTAGTTTTATTTTATAATTTAAAAATATGTATATATTAATTTTTTTAAAATTTTAATGTATTCCATTGTTATATTTGTGTGGGAGGGGGGGGGTGGGGTGAGGGGTGCTATTATTTTCATTTTGAATGATTTTTTAGGGTATTTTTTGAATTTTTAAAGATTAAATTTATTTTTCCTCTTTTTTTACTTGATCCATAGGGATTTGAACCTTGAATCTCATGTTTTACATAATACTTCATAACATTGCATTCATTGATTGAACTATCTCTCACGGGATTTATTTTACCTACATATATACAATTTTTTCTCATTTTTTTAATGTAAATTATTAAAAAATAATAATTAATACTAAACAAAAATTATGTAATGTCACTTTTAGATTCTCAATCGTCTTTATATTTTTAATTTTTGATGGAACCAATGGTCAACGTTATAATGTCAATTAATTAGTAATTTCAACCCAAAAATAAAATAAAAGTTAGACAAATTTGAAAAACACTTTAAAAACAAGTAGTTAAGAAAATAAATAAATAAAAAGGTAGATAAATTTTAAACATCGAGTTTTAGCATTTTTCGTGATTACGATATTCAGTTTTTAATGCAGTTTTTAATGCCATGGTTGAAAATTGTTTGAATTTTAACCTCCCAAAAAATAGTGTTGATGTTGCATCGCCACTTTTGGATTTTGACATGTCTTTTCATGTATTTTGTAGTAAAAATATTTGGTCTTTAAGACAATGGTAGATTTTTTTTGAATTTTAACCTTGAAAAAATGGAGAGACAATGTTGCATCACTACTTTTGCATTTCATTGTGGTTTCCCATGTGTTTTGTAATCATGATAGTTGGTTTTTAATTTCATGGTTAAAAAATGTTTGAATTTTAATCTCGCAAAAAAAAAATGGTGATGTTGCATCATCACTTTTGCATTTTAGTATGGTTTTTCATGTTTTTGTAACCATGATATTTGGTTTTTAATGTCATGGTTAAAAAATGTTGGAATTTTAACCCTAAAATAAAAGGGGTGATTTTGCATCACCTCTTTTCAAAATCAACATAAAAATCACGATTTTCTACTCCACACTATTATAACAAGGCTCTCACTTGCCTTGATGAAGTAGGGTAGAAAATAAAGGTATAGGAAATTCCAAGACCTATTTCGATGAGGGAAATATCAATAATGAAAATGAATGGAAGGTTCATAAAAGGATGCCAATTTTATGCAACAAATATGGATGAGGTAGGGAAGGATAAGGTACCCAACATTGAGGATTGTTCTATGTAGAAAGAGTATGAAATTTTTTTTGGTGATATTCTAGGGTTATCACCAAAAAGGAATATTGATTTCTCGGCTGATTTGAAACCTGGAGTTGCTCTGATTTCGAAGACACCATATAGGATGAGCACACCAACTGAATGAGTTACATATGCAACTTGAAAAGCTTTTGAAAAGGGGTATATATGCCTAAGTGTGTCACCTTGGGGTGCCTTGTGTGTGTGTGTGTGTGTACACACACTTCCTGGGATTGAAAAAGATGACAATAAAGAATAAGTATCCTATAGCAAGTATAGATGACTTGTTTGGTCAGTTAAGAAAAGCTAAGGTATTTGCAAATATTGATTTGATTTTTGGATACTATCAAGTCAGAATTAAAGAAAAGGACAATAGCAAGAAAGACTTTAGAACTAGACATGATCATTATGCATTTGTTGTGGCACCTTTTGGTTTATCCAATGCACCAATGAACTTCATAGACTTAATAAATGAAGTTTTATGAGAACTCTTAGAAAATTTTGGCATGGTATTTTTAGATGACATCCTTGTGTATTCAAAATCAAAAGAGGAACATGAACAACATTTCTAGATGGTGTTATGAGTACTGAGAGAGTATCAACTCTATGTCAAGATAAGTAATTTTTCCTTAGATCAAAAGTAGATTCATTCTTTGGGTCACATCATCTATAGAAAGGAATAGTTATGAACCCAAAAAAGATCAAATCTATCATGAGTGGCCAACAACTAGAAATGTCATTAAGGTATGGTCATTTATGAGACTAGCATGATACTATAGAAAGTTCATTGAGTCGTTCTCAAAGATAGCACACCCTCACTTCTTTGTAGAGAAAGGGGGTAAAATTTCAATGGACTCAAGAGTGTGAAGAGACTTTCCAATATTTGAAAATGTTTTAGACAAGTGAACCAATTCTAAAGATAGATAATACATATGAGGAATTCATTATGTGCACCAATGCAAGCAAGGAACGAGTTGGGGAAGTCCTCATGCAAAAGGAATATGTGACATGCTTTGAGTCTTGAAAATTAAAAGATCATGAGAGGAACTATGTTACTCATGATTTGGAGTTGGTATTCATAGTCCATGCTTTCAAGATATGGAGACATTACCTTATGGCTAATAAAATTGACTCTCAAGATAGAGCATAGTGGTTTATAGCATTTATTTGGACATCCAATTTTAATGCTAGTAAAATCTCATGGTTATAATTTCTAGTTGAATATAATTTTAAAATCAAGCACATAAAAATGGGTGGCAAACATTAGGGGAGAGAGGGGGGGGTGGCTCGTAATCTTTTTCCTTGGAGGAAAATTGGAAATTACATATTCATGGGGTCTTGGAGTTGCATCTAATAACCAGTAGAGACAAATGGACTATACCAAGGTCTCCTTCGCACTTCCTTGCTAAATCTTTGTCAAATTATTGTTGTAGGTGACTCTAACATATTAATTTATCAGCTAATTTTTTTCTCCAGCCCAGTTGATGCTAGAGTCTCCATTCTTCTCCAATGGATCCAAATTTGATTGTCCCATATTGAGGATTATTCAACCTTTCATGTTCTTAGAAACAACAATGTTGACACTGACAAACAACTCAATTGTGGAGCAAGGTTGAAACAGGAGAACTTTTGATCAACCAACACTCTTATTCATTGCCCATTCCTTAATGTCACACGTCAAAGGTTCTCATCCCACTTGGTTGTTTCCTTTATGACCTTGTGTTCAAGTTGTCTTTTCCATATTGAATAAGGGGCATTATAATTCATTTAATTTATGTACAAGTGACGATGGACATGAAGATAGCTCATACTAGTTCATGTGGTGAAGGTTTTTTCACCATCAAGGATCGAAATGATGTTCATAATTAGGCCTCCCTCCCTCATGGGGAAAAGACCTTCTAGCTAACATTACTCATGTCAGTTCAATTGGAATTAAATTTTCAATTTGTGGGAGATTGTTTCACAAATATTAATCTAATTTCAAAGCCAAATTACCCCTAGTCTCATTAAAGTAAAATATCAATCTCCATGATGAAATTAAATTTGGAATTATTTATCTCTTTTTTAATATGAGTATGTATGTTTAGAATTTTCATTTTCTCATTGTTGCTCTGCAGTTGTGGCTCCCCTCTTGACTATATGGTAGTTTTATCCTTCCTCAAGGGCTTTAGTTCATGTATGCTCCAAAATTCTCCTTCCCAAATTGCATGTAATCTTCCTCAAAATGCAAGGATATGGAGAAGAAATTTTAGAGGATATTTCAAGTATCAATTTTCACTACAATCAGTTAGAATCCTCCATAATTGTAGTGATGGAGCAAAGCATAGCTCAAAAGACTCAATTGAATAGGGTTGGAGGATGAAATACAAGCTATAAGATCTCAAATGGAAGCAAATCAATTTCAAATAGTTCAATAAATCAGGAATCCACTCAATCAATCAATTTAGTGTTCATCGAAAATAAAGGCCTTCCAAATATCAACAAGGGCATCAATGAAGCAGAGGACCCATGCTATTTAGCTAAGGACCCCAATATTTAATCAAGGTTTATGGAGTGAATTTTTTTTAATCCTTGGGCTCCTTCTAGAAGCTTCATTCTTACAAATGTAATAGTAAGTTATTTTGGTTTAAAAGTGAAATTTGTCAATTTATTAGCACAATGTGAATTTGTAGAGACCACTGACCCTTATAGACCACATTTAGCGTTTATAATGTATCGTTGTTGCATATCTAATGCAGAGTTTTAATACAAATTCCTTGGTTACGATTAACAAAACAAGAAAACACATGAAAATTAGAGCAAGGTGATTGATGCACTTAGCAAAATAATTCACGAAGTGTACCCTACAATCATTAAAATATGCAAATTTAATCTAAAAATCATAATTCTAAAGGCTAGACATAGGGATCAACATTATTTGAAAATTAAAGAGAGCCTACAATAAAATAGTTTGTCACAAGTACAAGGCCTATGCGCTGAGTGAGGCTCAATTCATCATGTACAATTCTGGAATTTATATACCAAATTCACAAGAGCTGAAAATGACGATAACGAATGAGATGCACAATGTACTTTATGTTGGACACACAAGGTACCAAAAGACTATGCTATCTATAAAAAATAAATACTTTTAGCCATGCATAAAAATGGAAGTGGATAATTATATAGCCATGTGTTTGGAGTGTCAAAGAGTTAACATTGTGCATAAACATCCAACTAGATTGCTACATGCAATACTCATACCTGAGTGGAAATGGGAAATTGTCTCAACTAATTTTATTGCCAAACTACTCAATATTGTGAAGCAACATGTGACACCCTTCGTATGTTTTCCCCCTTATTTTTGTAATGTAATGATACTTGACATTATAAAAGAATATATTCTATGTAATAGTCTGAAGTGTGGGACCGTATATCCATGATCTAAGAGGGAAGAGGAAAGATAAACCCATGTGGGGTTAGATGGCGCCTTTAATTGTTTCTATGGTGCAAATAATAAGGAAAAAAAAAGAGAGGAAGAGTCCAAGAGAATGGAAATACACCATGAGGAAATGATAAAGAGGCAAATGCACAACAATGTGGGGGTTGGACCTCTTCTTGGTGAATCTCATGAGTAAAGCTGGAAAGAGCTATGAGCTAAGGGAATGGGATTCCTTGAGAAAGAAATTTGTGACCAGAAGTGCAAGAGGATCAAGAGGAAATGGGGATAAGTTCCTTGGGTGACACTTTGCAAAAAGACAACATGCATACAAAATCATTAAATTGTCGTGGACATTCCACTCGATAGTTCATCACAATAGATCTGATAAGAAATATGTTAAAATCTGAAAATGTATACCATGACAGTTAACTTTATTTGGATCTATGGGTTTATTAAGTTATTGTTCCTACATAAATATGCAATAAATAAAATACGTGAAAATAACAACAGTGAAAAATGAAGACTTACAAACCAAAATGAACACAAGACATGCTTTGGGAAATCCTTACAAGAGAAAATCCAACTAGAAGGTGAGGTTGCTTTGCTCTATCTTTCTTTGAATGAAAAAGATGCAAATACAAAGAAGTGAGAACTATGGCATGTGCATTGCAACAAAACACAAATCCTCTCTGTTTTCTATTTCTATATCCACTCTCAACGAATCTGCTCATCTATAATACAAAATGCACTCAAATAGATGGAACCTCTTTTCCTCCTAGTGACCTAGCTATAACACAACTTGATGTTAACAAGTGGTCAAGTTCTCTTCTTTCAACTCTTAACTAGAATTACAATAATAACCTTTTAAAAATCTTCTTCATCATGATCACATGGCTAGCCCCTTTTCCACGAGTAATGGGAATGATGCAACATCATCTCTAATCACGGTGGACAAAACAGGAAGGTCATCTTGCTGGTGGCATAACTTTTGCATATGGATTCCGTTTGACATATTTCTTGCACCGATGGGGAGGTATTTGTGGGTAGAAGAACCATTAGGGGAATTTTGAGGTCTAAAATGGGCCTCCTAAGAAAAATGTACAACAAAAATAAACTTTATAACAACCAATAGGATTCAAGATGATGATGTCAACCATGGGGGATGATTTACCATTTTTAAATAAAAGGGTAAAAATATTAAAAAATAATAAAATAATAAAACTACTTTTTCAACTCGTATTTTCAACTTATCTCCCACAATTTTTACTCAAATTTCGAGTGGGAGTACTCGTTGGATGCAAAATTTAATTCCTCATCCAAGGAGTACCCATGTTGCATACTTTCAATGAACCCTGCTACATGAAAAATGGGAAATACATAAAAAAACGTGATTACAATCACGTTTTTTATGTATTTCTCATTTTTAGTGTAGTAGGACCCATCGAAAGTATGCAACATGGATACTCCTTGGATGAGGAATTAAATTTCTCATCCAACGAGTACTCCCGCTCGAAATTTGAGTAAAAAATTTGGGAGATAAGTTGAAAATATGAGTTGAAAAAATAGTTTTTTCATTTTTCCCTCTAAAATTTGATGATGTCATCAAATCTTATTTGATTTTTTCCACTATTATTTTATAATTTCCTTAGGAGGCCCATTTTAGACCTCAAAATTCCCCTAATGCCTAGGGGCCCTGGCACAAAAAATAATTTTTAAACATCAAAATACTTCATTAAATGTCTCAAACAACATTTAGAAAGTTCTGAACTCCAATTCACCGCACTAGGAACCATTGGTAAAAATGGTTTTGTTCATTGATTCCTCCAATTTTTCCACTTTGAAAGCATCAAGATGGATAAAAAACAATATAATGCTCCAATCCAAGTCAACACATAAGTATTTTTTTTCATGGTAAAGTATCATTCTTTCCATCATTCAATCATCATTTTTCCTTGGTTCTTCCTTGGTTCACACCAAAGACAACATGTGTGAACTTGGACAACCATTGAGCCCTCCAACCTCTAAGAAGCCATGGTAAATCCTAGTTGGGATTTAGTTGCCAATTTTGGTTGGGTTGTCGTAGGTAAGGTTGGATCCTCGATGAGGAAATTGATTAGGTTTGATTTCCTAGCGTGAGGCCTAATAGGTGCTTGGAGACTCCTTAGGGAAACTAAAACTCCCAAAGTTACAACACTAAGACTTGTTGGTTAGCATGTGATGAAAGCCCTGAAAGGGTAGTGACACAACTTCGGGTGTTGTAGAGGCAAGGAAGGGAGTGCACTACCTTGGATTGTGCAAGCAGGGGGGTGAGAGGCTATAGGTTGGGGGATGCTAGTGTTGATGTCTTCTCTTAGTATTTGTTTGGCACCAAGTGTGTGACCATAGTTGGATCAAGGTGAGCCTTTTCCCTAGTGGAGTCATAGCTCCAAGTCGAGGGTGACTCACAACTAAGAGGTGAGCCTTTTCCCTAGTGGAGTCATAGCTCCAAGTCGAGGGTGACTCACAACTAAGATATTTACAGTAGTTAAGTTTATGGTTGGGTGAAACATCAAAGATCTAAAGCCAATAGGTGGCCAATTACAAAAGATAAGTGTTCTTATGTTCTTGTATTGTTTATTTGATGTGATTACTTGTGTTAATTGTTGCTGTTAAGATTAATGAGTGGATTGCACTTAGACTTTTTACTTATAAGTCAATATGAATTGTATGTATCTAAATTTACATATTTGTGGCATATGTATGGCTTGATTATGACATGGAAATTGGGTTTATACCATCAAGGGGCAATGAGATTCATTTACACAATTCAAATAAACAATTGGCATATATTCAATGGGCCACCTATATTCATTAAACAATAGATTAAGCCAACTTCTCGATAGATTACTATAAAAAAATAAGTTTAAGAAGCGAAAATTTGGTTTCAGATTACAAAGAAGAGAAATACGAATTTTCAAAATGCCCAATAAATGGACAAATGGTGTCAATTACACCATAAAAGAATACAAACAATCACCAATAAATCATTTATAAAATATAATTACATAATTACACAACTACCTACCAAAAAAAACTATCAATCCAACCCCTAAAACAAACACAAGCCTACTTTATTTCCTTTAATGCCTTGCTTGCCAACCATCCACCTCGAACAAGTGCACCTAACATGTAGGTGCACTTCACTCTGCCCTAGACAACTACATCCAAGTGCATCGCACCATGCTCGAGGTAACTGCAATAGCTCAAAAATGTTCAATGCCTTGAGTCAAGGTATCTTCAAATAAAAAGGACAATGGAACAACTTACCATTCCATGTGCTTATCGAATAGGCAACATTTAAAAAAATTATAATGTTTTACATCCCTTTACACCCACCTAAATAATTTGTCTATTGCCAAATCACATACAAGGTCATTACACCCACCTAGATAATTTGTCTATTGCCAAATCACATACAAAGTCATTACACCAACAACTCTGTACCTAAGGATGTTTTCAAAGGGGGATAAATGTAAAACTCCAACCGTTAGGAATGCGATGGAAAACCCTTGTTCCCGTAGGAGGGAAGCACGAATTTAAAACTCCTCATGAGTTGTTAATTCAATTCAAAAAATTGTACAATTTACATTGTAATAATAAATAAATTCCTTCATTATTTCCTCTCGTAACAGGAGCCTATGATCATACATATCTCTATGTATAGAGATCAGGAGCTTAGAATAATCTTGGTTTCCTGTAAAATGCAGGAGAGCAACAAACACCTATAATAATTATACTACTTTTTCACAAAAGTGTAATAGAGCCGAGTAATGCCTCTTAAGATGCTCCAATAAAAATAATGCCTCATAAGATGCTCCAAAAAATTGGAAGGGAAGGATTCAAAATATTTTCATATTTGTTGTTCCCAATAAAATCGTGTATGTTATGCATATAGTTGACATCGTTTGTAGAGCCATAATAAGTAATAACCGAGGGCAAATCCATCATTCAAATTTGGAACCATGTTTCTTCGTTCAGCACCAAGCAAATCTAAAATAGGAATTACAGAACCGAAGGGATGTAGAATATGTTCCGGATGCTCTTTTTAATTCAAACTTGGAAAGTTTTTATAGAGATGATGGAGTGATCACAATCCCAAATCCAATAAATGTTCAAATCACACATTTTGTCGTAAACCATTGTGTGAGTAAATTAAATTAGAATATTTTCAATTTAATAAAGGGTTTTATCACTTTATGATTTAAATCTTTTAGTGAGTAAATTAAATGAGAATATTTTCAATTTAATAAAGGGTTTTATCACTTTATTATTGAAATCTTTTAGTGATGGTAGAATTAATGCTCCTCACATTTCCATTTAGGAATGGAACAGGTTGCTTGCAATGTCAATATCATTTTTATCCTAATTTTCTTTTACTTACTTGAAAACCCTCAGCCTAGAAACGTGTTCATCCTTTTTACCGTCTGAGCCACATAATAAATTAACGGCGCCGGCCGCGCCCCAATAAAAACGGGTGGGGTGGGGACGGGTGGAATAGCTTTTTTTGAGGCGTTGCTTCCTCGGATAATGATAATTTCATCAAATAAATACGGTAAATAAATAATGATTCTCAGTAAGAAAAAAGTTGAATAGCCCGGACGGCAGTTTTTGTTGGAATCTTTGCTAGATTTTTTAAAAATCTTTGCCAGATTCTGGGCCAAAACGTTGCCTACGTTGCCTGAGAAGACTAGACTACGATTTGAAAGGCTAATTTGAAATCTGTAACCACCTATACTAAAAGATACTGAGTGTATATCGCCATATACTATTATTATGCATTGAAGAGGACAAAACTAAGCATCATTTCATTAGAAGATGACTTCAATCTTTCGAGTAAATAACTTGGACCAATGGATATTGAATCCGAAAAGCTTTGTAATTGTCACAAGTACATTCAAGCAGTGTTTACCTTACTCTGCATACCCACAACAAATTATTTCTTGTTTTAGACAATACTTGGTCCACAAGAAATGACACATCTAACAATTTCAATGGGGATTTGACGGCTATTGCAGCCTCTTGGTTTTTACCCAAAAACCCTGCTTGGCCCCCTCTCTCTATATCTGAACCCAAAAATGACTTTTCCTGTACCTTTCAAAGGATGGTAGATGATGGTTTTAGATTTCATCAAGGGTTTCAAGCTTACGGACAAACACACCAAAAAACCATAACAGAGCAAACCGACACCACAAGCAAGAACTCGTTCTTCCGCCACTTTCAGAATGCAAAGATTCAGATATTCAAAACAGCTATTTACATTAGAACTTAATTCCCTGGTTGAAAGAGGTTTTTAGGGTTTTTAGGGTTTTTAGGGTTTATCTTTCAGATGAACAGAGAGAATATTAGTAGATTCACCATCATATATATGTTCAATCAACAAGAACAGCAAAATTGCATACATACAACCCCAGCCAGCCCAATGATGGCATGGCTTACACTCCTATAACATAGTAACTCCATCAAAAGCTTAAAAATTAAAGAACATGTATTTCCTGATAATCATCAACAGAATATATGCTTCTGTAGTAGTTTTTCCCAGAGAAGCTCCTGAACAAAACCCTGTTAGTTAGGCTCATCTTCCTTCACATTTGCTGACGACCATCTTAAAAAGAGAAAAGATTACCATGAGCAACAGGGCAACCGTTTCCATCTGGAAGCTGGTGTAAGGCATCATCATCTGGACTGGACCGCACAGAACACAGATACCATGTAAAACCAAACTATCCCAAGCTTCATGACATGTAGATCTGTACACTTGCATTCTTCATAGAGTTACAAAGAGGGCACGTGTGTAGCCTGTTTTCACATTCCTTGCAAAGGCACAGATGCCTGCAAGGCAATAATAGTATGCAGATGTCATTTCTTCTGCAGGCCCTGCAAGTCCTTTGATCTTTGAGCTCTTTGTTTTCCTTCAACGTTCTAGCATGGACATCAGCTGTGTCATCATGGCAACAAGATTCTGCATCATCTGCCTCACTATCCCCATATCCTTCCCTGCTCTGTTCCCTGCATTGAGCTACAACCTGTTCCAAATTGCTCTTCAATGTATTCACCATAGCTTCATTGCTTTTAGCCAAGTTTTGCCATATCTGCTTATCCATAGTCAACTGCTTCACACGCTCTTCCAATTCTGCATTCCTTCGAGTTGCATTTTCCAATTCCGTTTCCTTTTCCTTCAACATCTTCATCATTCCTTCCTCTACGGTTGCAACAAGAACCCTTGAATGCCTCCGATTCTTTTCTTCCAATGCTGCCCGCACTTTCTCAGTCTGTATAAACAAAAACATTTGAATCATAAATTTACAAAGTTTGAGCTCGACGATGAATTGCATTGATCAGAATCTTATATTGAACTAAGCAGCAGCTTCGAGATGAAATAAAATAGAAATAAACCTTCAATATAAGCTTCTTCAACAAACTACATCAGATGCTAATGGAAAATAGAGTTGATGGGGTGATCTTTAAAGGCAGATTGGGAATTACACGCACCACTGGAATGCCACTTTTAACTCCAATATGTTATTGACGAAGAGATGTAAACAGAAGTAAAATCTTTCAACAGTTAATGAGCTCTTATTCCCTAACAGTTGAGAGTTAACGTTGTTTCTTGGTCAGAAAACAGACCGAATTACAATTGCTTCTCGTTCAGAACCAAGTTGATGATAATTTGCTGGGCTATTAACTTGCAAATCATATGATTGTAGTTTCACGCTTTACTTGTAGAAAGATAAAACTGAAGATGCATTACATTACTGTGTTGATGTATGAGCAGAAATGTAAAGAACATGAGCAGATTTCAGATACAAGATCGAATAATGGGCGGTTACATAGGCGTTCCCAAAACCGGGAAAAAAGCGTTTATCATTTAGGGTATGCTTTAGAAGGAAAATTTCATAGATTTCCTTGCAATCAAAGGCAATTTGCAATCTAGAAATACACATACCAGATATTTAAACAAAATGTATTTAGGAAAATAACCGTACCTGCAACCTCATAAACTGTCGAATGTCATCGTTCTCATGCTGTAACTGGGCACTCAGGTCATCAGCTAACAGAGAAAAAAGGACGGGAACCTTTCCAGTCCGACCACTTGTGGATGTGGCGGGCTGATTTAAACGACTATCATCATAGGCCAGTTGCAATCCTGTGGAAACCAGAACAGAAGCCTGCTGAGGCACAGGAACAGAGGCAGAGGCGGAGGCAGAGGCGGGAGAGACTGTTGTATTCTTTTGCTGAAAGTCTGGCATACTCATTAGCTGAAATTGCTGTGTCTGTGCAAGAAGAAGTTGCTCTTCTTCCCTCGGCCTCTTCCTTGATCCAGACAGATTGCAAGTCAATTCGCTTTCTGGGTCACTGAATACTGTGCCATTGAACACCTGCCCAAAGTTGCCTGAATCACAAATACAACCTGTTACATACATTCAACAAATCTCTATGGCCTAAAACATAAAAGCCTGCATTACTAAATTGCCCACTCCCTTTACCTGAATTGTAAAGACGGAACAAATTGGCAACGCCTGCAGTGTTTGTGTTCTGCTGCTGCTGCAGCAGCAAATCTTCCCCCAAAATCCCAATGGCAGGGGATGCATAACTCCTGTTGTCCCTTGCCCTGCAATCACAAGATAATGACCACAATGAATTCCTTTGATAATCCAGAAATTCTGCAGGATTCATAATAAATCGCTGTCCACAACGCTTTTAGTTTTTTTTTTTAGCAACACTAATGCTCGGATTATATATTTAAATTAATCCGTTTGACACCCACGAATACGTTTGCTGGTTTGATTTTCTTGTTTTTCTTTTTCTAAGTAATTTAAAACACACAAGACATGCAATCGTGCCACAACAGCATATTGCCAGAAGCTCTGCACAGCGAATTCATGCAGAAAACAAACAACACATGCAATCCATCGCAACAACATTGTATTGGTAGCAGGTTTTTGTATTAGATTCAACTCCCATTCACCTGTTCCTTAACTCTGGGATGAATGCATTGGATGGATACTGAGCCTGAACTGCCATAATCTCAATCTACCAAAAAGAAATCTCTGCAATTCAAAATCGTTCTCCTCCTGAAATCTGAGCCCAATACGAAAGGTTGGATTAGAATATATATATATGTCTGTGAGGGCAGAAAGTATTGCTATGCTATGCTGTGATATGTTGTTGCTCTATGTATTCTTTATCGTCAAGCGTAAGTTGGGTGGGATGCAAACGAAGAGCACTGGCCATTAAAGAGAATTTAAAGGCGGAGAAAGAACAGAAATGGCAATGGACACCTTAGGCTGATGGTAACGGGAAGGGTAGGATAGGGGAGGGGCCGGGACGGGACGGGGCATAAAGGTCATGGCTTAGTGGGTCGGTGGGCGTGGGAACAAACGCTGCTGCCATAGGAACTCATTATACGAAAAAGATAAGTGAGTTTTTTTAAAGGCCCGTCTAGGTGGTGGTGATGGTTAGTGGTGCAGCAGGGTAAGAGGAGATTGCGGGACGATTCTGTACGAAGAAATTATTAGGAGAAAGACGATAAACGTGAATTCTAAAAATTAACTTCAACAACCGACCGAAAAAGGTGGCGAATACTAAATCGAGGCCCGTGTTTTTGGTAAATTCGAAAATGAGGGGAAGGGAGTTGAGTTGAAGGGGAAAGGAGGAAATGGCAGTGGTGTGGTATATATCATATCATATCATCTCCATGCGCGCCGACGGGGCGGCCGGCCTGACCTGACCTGACCTCACCTGACCCAAAAGAAACAACACCCAACTGTTGCTATTCCATTCAATTCACACGGTAGCTACCTATAATGAAGTTTGGCCTTTTGCATCGTCAGCTTTTCTTTTATTTTAAGTAAATCATCGGTGGGGTTTCCTGCTTTACTCTTGCCACGTGGCCCATTCTGATATCATGGCGCATGAATTAAAGTCTCCGGCAACACGTCAGCCGTGGCAGTGCAGATAGGGCCCGGCACCCTTATAGCGAGGTGGTTCTTCCGACGGTGGAAACAGGCACGTACGCATATGCCGTGTCGTAGACGTCGACGTAGACTTGGGGGACTTTGGGGGGGGGCTTTGGGACTTGTTTGCGATGCGCCCTTCTTCTCCGTTAGTTTAGCTGCCTGCTGTTTAGGTACGCAATTGAAGGGCATAATGCGCTGTATTTGCGTGGTTTGGAGGGGAATAATCATAAACCATGCCCCATTAATGCTTTACTTTCTCCCATTTTCAAGGACCTCGCATCATACGTTTCCAAGTTGGCGGAGCGGACTAGTTAGTTCAAACTAACTTACCCCACCACACCCTACCCTTCCCTTAAAAACAACTTCTTCCCAGAAAAAAGCGTGGCCAGATTCCAAGGACACTAACAAACACAGCTCCTTCATCCTTTTTATGTATTCAAACAAACACTAGGTATCTAACATAATAACCCTCACTACTTTTCCCCTTTTTATCATAACGCTGGGTTGTGTAATGTTGGTACCTTGTGATTAAATCAGGGAAGTTATTAAACTTTCCAAGTGGCATCACAAGAATTTTATTGTGGTTAGATTAGTCTTCTTTCAATCCATGAATAAGCTGGCATCGACCTAAGCTCTACCTAACTAAAAAAATTAAATTAAAAAAAATAAATGTAATCTCCGCCTAATTTTAATTAATCCCTTGGGACTCACTTCACTTCTTCCTTTTTTACCGAAATAGACTCATTTTCCCAAACACTATTGAGATTATTGCACTGGAATCCACGTAGACTTGCTTTGCCCGACCTGTAATGGTTACTCACACCGTGGGAGTGGGAGTGGGAGTGGGAGTGGGCAGTGGTGGTGGGGATACGGGCCTCTGTTTTTTCCTTTCCATGATTCTTTCTATGATCCACTTTGATTTTCCAATAATTTAATGGAGCTATCATCGTGTGTAAGACGACAAGTGCAAGCCACTTGCAGAGAGAGCAACACTAAAATATTTATCACATGGGATGCTTAAAGGACGACTATTCTATTCTTCACCGGATTTTTCAACAACTCAATCAAGGACCCTAAGCTTAGTCAATGTAATTGACTAAAATATTTGAAAGCAAACATGAGATATATGTGAGAATCCACACGGTAAGGGTAAGGGTAAGGTAATGTTGAAAGGACGGTAAGAGGAATCCGAATTCCAATGGGGCCACTTCACCGCTTCGCTCTTATCATAAAAATTCAAATATATCTCATTAATCAACATACCAATATCTCTATGGATCCTGCAAAGTGTGTGTGTGTGTTTCAATCAAAAAGCCAACGCATCTAAAGGATTCTCACTCAATATTTGGGACCATTCAACAACATAGTGCAAGTTTCTTTGGTCAAAACCCACTTATTAACCCCTCCTTTACCAGGGTCCATTTAAAGGTATTTATTTTACCGTGCACCAAGCTTTAACTTTTGGACATGTCTACCCATAATAAGAGATTGTTGGGTCATTTCACATTAAAATGACCTCACACAAGAAATAATCACTTTCAATTCACTTTACACAAGCTTAGATATGAAAAAAGATTATCACTATGCACGAAAACTATATGCTATCTTTAGACATAATACCAAATATGAAATTGACTACTATGTAAAAAGTCCCACTAGTGTGGTGCATGATATCCTCTTTGGATCTTTTGGTACTTTTCCCACCTCAACAAGAAACAAAGAGGACAATAATGAAAAATATATATAATGAGATTTTATCGTGTCCTTCTTAATTAATTATATATGTCACATGGAATCCTAGAGAAAGGAAGAGTGCCAAACATGTTTATGCCATGCTACTTCACAAGGTCACTCAAGTTTTCCAAATGATTTCACATTACTACCATTAAAACCAAAAGGACTTCATAAAACTCCACATCCTCAAAATTAGATTATAATCATGTATTAAGGTTTTGGATATGTATGTGCTAGCATGCAGCAATGACGAGAAAAGCAATATGCTCATACTCAAGCTAGACCACCCTTGCATAGCACAAGCGTGCATACTTTGGTAATGCAACAATGACACTTATGATTACCGGAACATAGATTTTTTTTTTCATTCGTCATAAAGGATTTATGCGTTTAAATTTTATTGATTGCATGTTATCTAGGTAAAGTCTTATTATGCCTTGAGATTAATTTTGAATTCAATTTAATTTATGTATTTATATAAGTTCGATAGTTAATATGAAATTAATCTAAAATAGATTATTATATAATTTATTATTTATTTTGGTATTTTATGGGTGGAGAAATTAGGGTTGTTGATTTGTAAAGTTCATTTTAGGTGTAGATCTTACTTTAAAGATTTGGGGTCTAAATTATTGTAAAGCTTATTTGAGGCCTTAAACTATCAATTTTCAGGTCAAACCATTGCTAGCATAGGTCACAAACTCAAGTCGACATTATTCTAAACTTTGAGAGCTTTCCTATGACACAAAAATCACCTCAGTCAAAGTTCATATCTAGAAATTATGTCTCTTGCAAGTTGACCCATTTTGTTGACCAACATGGTACATAGTGTTATATGTCACATCAACTTCCATTACTCACACATATGAAGCTAGTCATGTGCGAAATTCCAATAATATTCTAGGGGGTTCAAATCCCTAACACTAATTAGGGGTTTAGGCAAGCAAAAACCCTAACCCTTGCCCTAGACTGCTTTTAGACTATGTTAAATATGGGGCCACTATGGGGTTTTGTTCTTATTATGTTGAGTATCGTTCTATAGGAGAGTAGGGCAATGAGAGTGGGATATTGAAGAAGAGCATGGGAAGAAGGAGTCTTATTAAGCCACAATGTCCATGGCATCTCCATAATTAGTGCCCCTTTCTTTCTACTCATATTTTATAATTGAGAACAAAAGAGTAGAGCATAGGCCTTACCTTCTAGCTGGATTTTCCCCATATCAATTTTTCCTATGATACATCTTATCTTCATTGTGTGGATGGTGTGTCATTGCTTGTCTCTTTCATTTCAATTTCAACATATCTTAGTAATTTTTGTATTTAAAGCTAGTGATATTAAGTCTGCAATCTATAGTAAAACATTGCATAATATCATATTAATCTTCACTTCTATGTTGGCCATCCTAATTTGAAATTATTAAGAGGTCTCAAGAATATTTTTGTATAATTCCATGCAAAGGAAGAGTGGAGACCATCAAGGCTCAAGGACCTTCATTAGAGGGATCTAAGAAGGAAAAACCATACAATTTTAGTACAAAAAGGAAAAAAAGGACATATTATTAAAATGGAAAATGAGGGTTTCTTTGAGAAATTTGTGCAAGGCCCTAAAGATCAAAATGTTTCGGTAGGGGTGTCCTAGGGGGAACATTGGAATTTATTGTAGGATATCTCCTCCATGTGAGGTGCCTAGAGTTAGACTCGGAAGATGACCAGAACAATGCCTTATTCCATTTGTATATGGCATAAAAAACTAGGTGGATGGAGTCAAAATGCTGAATTTGGAATTTTTTCAAAAGCTTAATGGAGCTAAAAAATGGAAAAATAATAAGAGGGGGAAACTGTAATGGAATGAAAAACCTAATTGATATAATATAGACTAGGATTTTCTTTTGAAATCCTCCTATCAAGCAATGAAATGCATATGATGCCTATAATTAATAGGAAACACATGCATCTATCCCTTTATATTTGTTAAGTGAAAGGAATTGGGGTTCTTTCAATAAACAAGATTAATCACATACGGCCCTAGTCATAAGCTATCAAACTTTCCATGCTTTCAAGGATTTTCATGCCTCTTGTTCCCAATAGAATTAGGTCTCTGACTTGAAAACTTATGGGTTTAAATTCTCTACTAAAAACATTCATCATTTTTAGGTGATATTCCTTAAACCTATTGTAACCACCTCCTCCCACATCTACCCAATTTCACTGGCCTAGTAGGTTAAACATGAGACGAATAGTTACTATAACATGCTCAAACCTCCATGCTCCAGTTAAGGAAGTGAGGCCTACAAACTGACCACAAACTGGAAAGTCACAACATCCCTCAGGGCTACAGGACACTCAAGGGCCAAGAACCACCCCAGGTGACCAAACCTTGTGTTGAGGCTCCTTTTCACTGACGTAGGCTTCCAGCCGCATGCATGACAAGGCCTAGATGCATTTGAAGGCCTCCAACTGCATGCACAACACTACTTGAGTGTGGTCGTGACCCAACTTGCCTAGTTTAGAGGATGTGGTCCCGAGATTTGAGCCACAATTCTAGGCTAGTCTCCAGACCACTACCCAGAATTGCTTGAGACTTTCCATATTGATACGTGACATGAAAACAAGGCTAAAAATTCAAACTCAAGTCAGAAACTTGACGTAAAATAACTAGAACAAACTAGTCATTTCATCAAACACATGGTAAACATGTAAGTTATAGGTCATGAATGCATATTTGACGATAAGAGTATGAGATTCATCTAAGAATCACCAATAAGTTTATATGCCCTCTCCACATAGGTGCAACAAAATTAGTTAGTCCATGAATTCATCAACCATTCATTTATTCATCAAAACATGTCAAGAACCATAAGTAATATACATCACATAACCAACATAGAGACCATGGAAACTTAGCCATAATATTGCTAACATAATCACTAAAAATGGTCATATATCACAATAAGGAAATGTATCATATTAACATATGAAAATACCAACCAAATCAGGGACTTCCACGTACCACCCGACCATAGATTGGGTTGAACCAAATCTCTCTTTCAACCAATCACCCCTATGCCACATTCTAAGCATGAATGTGGGATCTCATGAAATAACCAAAAGAAAACCAAATCAGGGTTCCTGAGGCCAAACCACCTCAACCCTTAGCCACAGTGATTCCACCTCCATGGTCAAACATCACTAATCACCAACAAGATCGGTGTCTACCCAAGTTTTTTAGGGCTCTAGGAACTAGTAACTCAACCTGCATCCTTCCAAGGCTCCAGAGAGTTTGTCCAACCTAGCTCTAGGGACTAGTAATTCAACCCACCAAGGGCTCCAGAGCGTTTGTCCCAACCTAGGCTTCAGGACTAGTAACTCAACCAAAGTTGTTCCAGGGCTTTCAGAGCGTTTTTTCCAACCCATAACCATAAGAAATTACTAGCAACAATAAAAAAAAAGTAAAGTGGAAAAAACCTACAACACCATGGTTATCCAGGAAATGGAAAGACAAGGCTAAAACCACTGTCAATCCAGGAAAATCATCCATGCGAATGACAACACATAACCAAAAAATTGATCCAGGTGGATATTGGTGGTCACCCGCCTATTCCACTTGGTGCTCCACCATTGTCTCTTTTAGTTTTTCAGTTTCAGCACAGTTTACTATTTTTAGCAGTTTTTCGGGTCCTGAACTTCCGGAGCCATTTTGAGGCCCTAAACGATGTTTTTTGGGAAAACGGAGAGCAACATTGGTCCATGGACCAATGACCAATGTTGCTCATTCAAAATTTGTAGTCCTCAGATAGATCTTTCTAACGAGGTATGGTACGCATCAAACGGAGATCGTATACCAAAGTTATGCCCCTGGGAAGTTGAAACACCAATTTACCCAAACGGGGCCCATAGTTTTGGTGCTTCATCTCCTAGGGTTAGGGTTTTGGCTGTTTAGGATTTCCCATTGTTTCTAAATAATAAATAGGCCCTCGAGCCTCATTGTAATTGAGTTCAGAGGCCTATAGCTGCCACATCTCTTCTTAGAGATAGCTACCAGCGCCCTAGCTAGTTTTATTTCCATTCTGTTTGTAAGCAAATTTCAGTTCTTCGATATTAATGAAATGAAGTGTTGTTTCCGCTGCATCTCTGTATTTATGGTTATGTGTTTATTCTATTGCATTCTTGCATAAATCCGGATAAAAAATCACATGCATATACCATGCATCCATAAATCAACAAGGAAATCACACATGCAACCTGTTACCTGCAAAGAAATCCAATTGTGGTTGTTTATCCACTTGTTCCCTTTCACTTTCTTGCTTTCCTTTTTCTTCTTTCTCCAAATTAAATGCATTCCAAAGTGCTCTAAAATTCTCCAAGAATACTCTAAGTGTGCAAGAGTATGAGAGAATGAGAGAATGAATGAGAGATCCTATGAACTGAAAAAAGATCTAAACTGATTCTCAAAATTTTTAATAACTGGGGCTTCTATTTTCTTCATTTTCCTTCATTTTTCCCTCAATTTCCTCCTCATGCAAATTTGTGACCCTTCATATTCCTTTTCTCCTATTTTCCTTTCTTTATGCCACTTTTCTTTTGCCAATGCCTTTGCCAATTTCCACAACCATTAATCAATCATCAGTGATACACATCACTATGTTTTTCCCAACATTCAACTTGGAATACATGTCCCATGACCTTGGTCTTATTTTTATTTACATAGGAAATCAACCAGGGGTTGTTACAAACCCTTCCTCATTGAACATTTTCCTCAGTGTTCAATGACACTTATAAAACCAACAAAATACATTCTTCCCATGGAGCTTTATAACTAAACTCAACATTTACATCATATCATACTACTAAGACCATCACCATCATACCATGAAAACTATATCTCTTATTGGAGTTGTATAACACAACTCGATGTGGTATTTACAACATACATATATATAGAAATAACCCAAAACACAACATCAAAAACATATATCAAAATACATCCGCTCAACCAGCGAATAGAGAAGGATACATAGCTCGCATATGATTAGCCATCTCCCATGTAGCTTCATCGAGTCCAAAGTGCTTTGACTACACTTTAACTTGCTTGATTTCTCGAATCTAGAGCATGAGCATATTTCACTGCAAAATGCACTAAGGTTTTGGCTAGAATTATCCTTTTGTTTCCACCTGCAATACAGACGAGTCAATTACATGATCAACATCATTCACATATCTTTTAAGCAATGCCACATGGAAAAAAACATGGACTTTCACTGTTGGAGGCAGTACAAGTCAGTAGGACACTGGTCCAATTCTCTCAAGGATCTCGAAAAGCCCGCAATATCAAGATTCTAGCTTGGCACATCATCCAATCCTTAAGGAGCTCCTCTTGGGCTTGATGCACAAGTACACGTGTTCCCCAACCTGAAACTCCTTAAATACCTTGTGTTGATCTGCATAAATCTTATGTGTATCCTATGTTTCCTTCAAATTTATCTTAATAACCTACATTTCTTGTTCCATATCTGCCAACATATCCAGTCCAATCAATACCCCATTCACTAAATCACTCCAATTGATGGGAGTATTATAGCTCCACCCATAAAGTGCCTCAAACAGACTCATCTTCAAGGACTCTTGATACTCATTATTATATGCAAACTCAACCAGTGGAATATACTCTTCCCACTTCCTCTGCTGATGCATGACGTACATCTCAACATGTCCTCAAGAATCCTATTGACCCTCTCTATTTGTTCATTTGTATGTAGATGATAATTTGTACCGAAAGCTAACTTTGTCCCCAAACCTGCAAAAAACTCTTTCCAAAACCTGGAAGTGAACTTGGCATCTTTTTCTGACACAATATTCCTAGGAATACCATGCAAACTCACTATCTCCCTGATGAAATATGAGCTATGCCACTAGATTTCGTAGACTTAACTGCGATGAAATGAGCTACCTTAGTCAACCTTTCAACCACAACCATAATAAAATCATTTTGCTTCGATGTCGTTGGAAAAATTGTAATGAAGTCCATGGAAATGACCTCCCATTTCCACTATGGAATCAAAATCGGCTGTAATAAACCACTTGGATGCTTACACTCTTCTTTTACTTGTTCACAATCCAAACATCTCGTAACAAACTCAACCACCTATTTCTTCAAATTTGGCCAATGGTAGAAATTCTTAACCCTATCAATGTCTTATGATATCCCAGGTGACCTGAATATGGCTTGACATGAAAATCCCTCAAGATAAGCTTCTTGATCTCGTTGTTGTTTGGCACATAGACTTGTCCCTAAATCTGACAAAACCATAGGTCATGAGATTATAATCCACATCCTGATCACTTGTACCCTACTATTGTAACCTACGATTAAGTTGTTGGTTCTTGTCATCCTGGTGTCTTTCTTGCAAGATCTGCTCCTGCAAGTCTGTCCCATATGAACTCATAGTTGTAATGTGATTTATCCGAACTCTTCTGCTAAGAGCATATGCAACCCTATTCTCTTTATCGTATATGTACCTTATCTCGAAATCAAACTCATTAAGAGTAGATAACCATCTAGCTTGCTTGACATTCAAATTAGGTTGGTAAAACAAGTACTCTAGTCCACTATGATCACTCATCAAAATGAACCTCTTTCCAAGAATACAATGTCTCCACATCTTCACTTCATGAATGATAGCTTCCGACTCAAGATCACGAGTCACATATTTCTTCTCGTGCTCATTCAATTTGATTGACTTGTAGCATACTAATTGTCCTTCCTGCATGGGGAATCCACCAAGTCCTCTCTTGCAATAATTTGTACATACCAAAAACTCTTTGTTTGGATATGTAATCTTTATAACTTGAGAATTTGTAAGAAACTGCATCAACTACTCAAAACTAGCTACACATTCCTCTATCCATTCAATTTTTTTTCCTTTCCTTTGCAAGGATGTAATAAGATAGACAATCTGTGAGAAGTTCCTTATGAACCTCATGTAATAACCTGCTAACCCTAAGAATGATCTGACCTCATCCACATTCCTAGGAGTTTCCCATTCCATGATAACTCTGATCTTTTTTGGATCCACCACTATGCCTTCCTTGGAAACAACATGTCCCAAGTAATGTACCTCTATCTGAAAGAAATTGCACTTACTAAGCTTGGCATATAACTCATGCTCTCTCAAAAATTTTAAAATTTTTGCTAAGTTTTCTACATGCTCTACCTCATTCTTTGAATATATCAATATGTCATTAATGAGTACTATCACAAACTTATCCAGATAAGGATGCAACACACTATTCATCAAACACATGAAAGTAGTTGGAGCATTAGTTAGACCAAAAGAAACCACAAGAAACTCATAATTCCCATACCTGGTCGGAAAATCAGTCTTGTAGATGTCCTCTTATTTGATGTGTACATGATGATACCCTGATCTCAAATCAATCTTCGAGAACATTGTTGCTCCCTTCAACTGATTAAACAAGTCATGAGTCTGCGGCAAAGGATACCTATTCTTAATCGCACCTTGTTCAACTGTATCTAATCAATACACAACTTAAGAGTACCATCCTTCTTCTTCAAAAACAACATTTGTGCACCCCAAGGTGACACACTTGGCCTAATGTATCCCTTATCAAGCATTTCCTTACACTACAACTTCAATTCCACTAATTCTAGAGTGAACATCTTGTAAGGTTCCTTTGATGTTTGTACTACTCGTGGTACCAAATCAACAGAGAAATCTACTTCCCTATGAGGAGGAAACTCTAAAATATTTGTTGGAAAACATCTTGAAACTGCTGCAAAACTGGATACATATTCAAGACTTCAACCTTCTCACCATCCTTCCCTTTGTCACTAGAAACATGCACTACAAAAAAGACACATCCTTTCCTGCAACTGTTGCTTAGCCTTCATAGCTGTAACCATTCTCACCAATTTAGGCTTCTTCTTACCTTGCAATATTCTCTTCTCCCCTACAAGATCCAAGCCTCGAAAACCTTCTCATAAAAATCCACCTTAGTCATATGAATTTACAACCAATCCATGCCCAAAAACATACTATATGATCCCAACAGAAGCACATTTAGATGTGTTGATGTAGACATATCATTCATCTCAAATGCACAATATCTTACCCAATGATGAACTCTTTTCTTGGTACTTGTAGCCAACTGCACCAACCAAGACTCTGCATGCACTTCTTTATTTAAGCAACACTTATCCACGAAGTCAGGACCGATATAACTATATTTAAATCCAGGGTCAACGAAAATAGAAACAAATTGATGCCAAAGCTTACCTTCCATCTTGATAATAGATTTCAGATGATCGGCTTGCCTATTATCCAATGTTATATAAATATGATGGATAATTTCTCCAACATCCCCAATGATCTGTGCCTCATGAGCATTGTAAATATGTGGTATGTCATCTTGATGTAATGGAAAATATCTCCTGTGATAATCCTTTCCATAAGTCCAACACTATAAAGGATTCCTACGATCACCCTTTTTCTTCTACGACACTACATTTGTTGAAATTGGAAACAAGAAACAATGAAAATGGAATCTAGAAATGGTACAATAGAGGGATTCTGGTTTAATTTCCCTTAATTACATTTGAACAAAAATTGTAATTTCATCTCATAACAACTTGTAATAGTTAGTTGATTCAAGAAGACTTATTTAGCTTAGGAAATTCGAGTTAGAGGTCAGGGACGAGGCATGTAGAATTCTCCCATGATTTTAGGGGGTCTAGTTACAGTTATTTGTGAGTTGTAATTAGTTAACTCAATTAATTGGCCTAAAATCAGTTTAACTAGTTCTAACTGAGAGATGAGCTAGTGAGAGGTCCGTTGAATTAAATCTTATTTAATTTGCAAGTAGTAATTAATCAGTTAACTAATAATTCGCTACAAATATATGTTTCATGTTAGTTATAAGGAAATCCCAGTTGAGACTGAGGATAAAGGGAAGAGATCTATCAGTTGTATAATTAGAAAATTGTACAGGTCATGCATGAGGTCATCGGGAAGGCTTAAAGGTATTGAAAAATCATTAATTGGGATTTTCCTAATTAATAGGGGTTCAATTAGCCCAAGAATGCGTAATCAAGAGAGGCTAGGCAGAGGAAAGAAAAAGGTTAAACACTGGACCTATTTTGCTTAGGTCGTATGCTAGATTTGAGCACGATCAGAGTGAGACAGTCAGAAGAGTGCATAGGTTTTTCAGTGGAGGAATAACATTGTATTGTTTCATAATATTGAATTTATGCACTATACAGATAGTGGGGTTTTAGAAAGTGTGCTTTCCCCAAATACACCTTTTGTTGTGTGAGTGGTTTTCTATTTCTCTTACTTGTTATGTGATTGTGCAATTGTGTTTTGTTTCCCCAAATTGTAGAAAGGATTCAGTATTTTGTTTTAGTACATTAAAATATTAGATTGAATCCTATTGTTAGATTTTCTAAAAAATCTCCTTGTCATTTGTATCATGAAGTTTTCCTCTCTTCTTAGCACACTTTCCTTTATTATTCTCATTACCTTTCCAATCTTGCTTAGACTAAGTCTTGTGCCTCAATTTCTCATAATAGTGCTTCAACTTTCTAATGGATTCATCTAACATTCTAGGTTCATCAAACTCAATTATGTCTTTGAATGATACCAAAAAAATACTGATGAATCTCTAAATCTTTGCTTTCTCCTCCTTAAGATATGGCACATATCTCAACAACTCCAAGAATATGCTAGAATACTCCTTAGTGGTCATTGATCCCATCTTCAACTCATAGAACTCCTTTGACATGTCATCATAATATCTTTTAGATAGATACTTCTTCCTAAAAAGTCTCTCGAACTCACTCCAAGTCAGCTCCTTTTCTCGAATTCCTCTAAAATTCTTCACATATTCCCACCAAATGTCTTCTTTTCATTTAATATTGAAAGTAGCTATCCTGGCTTTCATATTTTCTAAATAATCATGCAATCTAAAAAAATTATTCATCCCAAGAAACCAAGCTTCTTCATCTTGCGACTTCTTCATTTCTCCATTAAATGTAGGAGGCTTTACTTTCTTGAACTCCTCTAGAAAGTAATGCTTCTCACTCCTCCTATATGGATGGTGGCGGTGATGACGATGATGTCTCTTTGAACCGAAACTAAAATAGAACCCACAGTCATTACCCCTCCTGTTAGGTGTATCCAATAACCTACCATCTCTAACTGGGGCATTCATGTCAAACCTATATCCTAGTTGATACCTACTACCATATGCCCCATTGGTTCTTTCCTCTTATCCATGACTGATCCTAAGCGGTCCCTATCTATGAAAATATAATAGACTCTGAAGGATGACTGCATTAACTTCCACTTTCTTTTATTGTGCTCTGGCAAGTATTGCTTGTGACTAAATGATTTAGTCACTATCCACCTTACAACTTCTAATATTTTCTTTCAAAATTCTCAATGTATCTGCTATGTCAGGGAAGTATTCATCGCCATGTTTTTCATCTGATACGTAGGGAGAATCACGTGAACTGTGGCCCACCATTCTATTAGTCATCTTGATCTTTTTCTTCCTACAAACATACCATGTAAATTAAACCAAATATAAACATTATCAACGTACCTTAGTGAAGTTCAGTGGAGGCTATCTTTCCTGCACAATAAATCTGGATTAGCACAACATATGTATATATAATGAAATGAACATATTAATCATCTTAACATCAACATCATGATGACACAGTACCAAAGGGATGACCATCCGAATGCATGCATAACAACACATAGACAACTGACATGCATCATAAAAATCACATCTTGCCCATCCAGTCCAAGTGTTGAACCTGGAATATTGTATACCATCCTATAACCACCTCCTCCCACATTTACCCAATTTCACCGGTCTTCCAGGGTAAACATGAGATGAAGAGTCACTATGACATGACCCAACCTCCAAGCTCCAACTAAGGAAGTGGGGCCTACAAACGGACCACAAACTGACAACTCACAACATCCCTGAGGGATACAGGACACTTAGGGGCCAAGAACCACCCCAAGTGACCAAACCTTGAGTTAGGGCTCCTTTTCACTAATGTATACTTTTGACCACATGCATGACAAGGTCTAGATGCAGTTGAAGGCCTCAAACTGCATGCACAACACTACCTAAGTGCAGTTGTGACCCAACTTGCCCAGTTCAAAGGGTGTGGTCTTGAGATTTGAAACACAATTATAGTTTAACATCTATACCACTGCCAAAAACTTCCTAAGACTTTCTGGAATGATAAATGACATGAAAAAAATGATAAATATTCAAACTCAGGTCAAAAAATTGACCTAAGCTGACTAGAACAAATTAGGAATTTTTTCAAACACATGGTAAACATGTAAGCTACAGGTAATGAATGCATATCTGATCATAAGAGTTTGAGATTCATCTAAGAATCAACAAGAATGTTCTATTCCCTCTCCATATAGCCGCGACAACACTAATTAGTCAATACACACATCAACCATTCATATATTCATCAAAACATGTTAAGAACCATAAGTAATATACATCACATAACCAACATATAACCGAAAATTAAAAAACATAGAAACCATGGAAACTCATACATAATATCACCAACATCATCACTACAAATGCTTATATATCACAATAAGGAAATGACTCATATTAACATACGAAAATAACAACCAAGTCAAGGAATTCCACGTATCACCGAGCATAGATTGGGATGAACTAAATCTCTCTTTCAACCAATCACCCCCATGCCATATTCCAAGCATGAATGTGGGATCTCATTGAATAACCAAAATAAAAACAAACTAGGGCTTCCTAATGCCAAACCACCTCAACCCTCAATCATGCCTCAACCACGATCCTCCATGGTCGAACATCACTAATCACTAACCACCAACCAGATCAGTCTCTACCCAAGTTTTCCAGGGCTCCAAGAATTAGTAAATCAACCCATTACCTTCCAGGGCTCTAGATAATTTGTCCAACTTGGCTCCAGGGACTAGTACCTCAACCCACCAAGGGCTCTAGATCATTTGTCCCAACATAGGCTCTAGGGCTAGTAACTCAACCCAAATTGTTCTAGGGCTTCCAAAGAATTTGTTCTAATCCACAACCATAAGGAATTATGAGCACCGACCATAAAACAATCAAGTTGAAAAAACCCACAACACCATGGATATCCAGGAAATGGTAAGTCAAGGTTAAAACCACTATCAATCCTGGGAAATCCTCGATGCTAGTGACAACACATAACCAAAAAATCACATGCATATACCATGCATCCATAAATCAACAAAGAAATCACACATGCAATCTGTTACCTACAAATAAATCCTGTTGTAGTTGTTGATCCACTTGTTCCCTTGCATTTTCCTTCTTTCTCCAAATCCAATGTATGCCAAAGTGCTCCAAGAATGCTCCATGAATACTCTAAGTGTGCAAGAGTATGAGATAATGAGAGAATGAATGAGAGAGCCAAAGACTGAACTAACAAAAGTTGTGAAATTATTCTCAGAAGCATTTTTATCATCGAGGCTTCTATTTTATTCATTTTCTTTCATTTTCCCCTCAATTTCCTCCTCGTGCAAATTTGTGACCCTTCATCTTCCTTTTCTCCTATTTTCCTTTATTTTCATAAATAAATTCCAATTAATGTCACTTTTCCTTTGGCAATTTCCATAGCCATTATTTAATCACTAGTGATACCCATCACTATGTTTTTTGCAACATTCAACTTGGAATATGTGTCCCATAACCTTGGTCTTATTTTTATTTACATAGGAAATCAACCAGGGGTTGTCACACCTGCCATATACATTATTCATTTATTCATGTACATTCACAAGTTCATGTATCCTCCTTGTGATATTTTTTGGATCTACCATTATTGCAACAACTTCATAACAAGGAGTATGAACTCTTGTAACTACGTCCTCCCACATTTACCCAATTTCATCGGCCTTCCAGGATAAAAATTCAACGAAGAGTTACTATGACATGACCTGGCCTCCAAGCTTCAGTTGTGAAAGCGGGGCCGACAACTGACAAATCACAAAGTCCTCAAGGATTATAGGACACTCAAAGGCCAAAGAACCACCCCAGGTGATCAAACCTTGAGTTGGGGTTTCTTTTATTTGACTTAACAACCCAACCACACACAGAAGCCTGCAAGGGTGTGGTTATAGGGCTCCAACCGCACACATGAAACTAATTCCATGCAGTTATAGCCCCAAATTTCTAGTTTAGAGGGCGCGGTCCCAAGATCTAAGCCACAATTCCAGGCCAACCTATAGACCACTGCCCATAACTGTCTGAGACTTTACAAAATCATTATTGACATGAGGAAAAAGTTAAACATTCAAACTTCAATCAAGTACTTGACCTAGAATACCTATAACATATTAGAAATTTCATCAAACACATGGAAAACACGTAAGCTATAGATCATGAATTCATATCTAATCATAATAGTATGAGATTCATATGAGAACCACCAAGAAGGCTATATTCCCTCTCCACATAGCCGCAACAACACTTATTAGTCCATAAATTCATGAATCAATCAATAAATAAACGATTCATGACAAGATCCATAGATGGTATACATCATATAACCAAAAAATGACCAACATAGAGATCTTGGAAACTTAGCCATAATATCACCAATATAATACTACAAATGCTCATAGATAACAATAAGGAAATGTCTCATATTAACATAGGAAAATACCAAACAATTTAGGGACTTCCACGTACCACCAACCATAGATTGGGTTGAACAAAATCTCTCTTTTAGCGAATAACCCCCACACCATATCCCAAGCATGAATGTGGGATCTCATGGAATAACCAAAATAAAAATAAAAAACCAGGGATTTTAGAGGTGAAATCACCTCAACCCTCAACCACAGTGATTCCACCTCTACAGTCATACATCCCAAATCGGTATCTACCCAAGTTATCTAAGGCTCCAGAAACTAGTAACTCAACCCACAACCTTCTAAGGCTCTAGAGAATTTTTCCAACCCATCTCCAGGGACTTGTAACTCAACCCACTAAGGTCTCTGGAGTTTTTGTCCCAACTTAGGCTCCAAGATTAGTAACTTAACCCAAGTTGTTCTAGGGCTTCCAAAGTGTTAGTCCCAACCCGCATCCATAAGGAATTATGAGCACCAATAATAAAAAATCAAGTGAAAAAAACCCACAACAACATGGCTATCCAGGAAATGAAAAGGCAAGGCTAAAACCACTGTCAATGTAGGAAATCCTCCATGACATTGACAACACATAACCAAATAATCCCATGCATATACTGCGCCTCCAAAAATTGGCAAGGAAATCACACATGCAACCTGTTACCGGTAAAGCAATCCAAATGTAGTTGTTGATCCACCTGTTCCCTTGCACTTTCCTTCTTTCCTTTGACTTATTTATCCAAATCCAATTTATTCTGAAGTGCTCCAAGAATGCTCAAATATTTATGTAAGTGTGCTAGAGTGTGAGAAAATAGAAGAATAGAAGAGAGCTCCCAAAACTGAACTACAAAAAAAAGATAAACCATCAAAAGTTTTGAATTGATCCTCAGAAGCCTTTTAATCATTGAGGCCTCTATTTTCTTCATTTTCCTCTATTTTCCTTTAATTTTCCTCCTCATGAAAATTTGTGACACTTTATCTCCATTTTCTCCTATTTTCATTTATTTCATAAATAAAATGCCAATTATTGTCACTTTTCCTTTTCCAATTTCCAAGGCCATTAATTAATCATAATTGATACCAATAACTATGTTTTTCCCAACATTCATCTTGGAATAGGTGTCCCATGAACTTGGTCTTATATTTTATTTACATAGAAAATCAACCAGAGGTTGTTACAAACCCCTCCCCCTTGGGGGAACACCATCCTCGGTGTTCAATGAGACCTCTAACCAGCAAAACGTTGAAAATAAAACATATAACATAGATCGATGCAGTATTTACAACATTCATATGCATATACATAAACAACAAAACATCAAACACATATACCAGAGTACATCTGCTCAACTGACAAATAAAGGAAGATACGTAGCTTGCATCTGATCATCAATCTCCCATGTAGCTTCATTAGGTCCAAATTGCTTCCACTACAGTTTAACCCGCTCGATTTTTTTGTTCCAAAGCATGAGTTGTTTCTTCTATAATATTCATTATGGTTATGGCTAGAATTCTCCCTCTGGTTCCACTTGCAATATAAACCAGTCAATCACATGATCAACATCCTGGAAATATTTCTTAAGCAATGAAACATGGAAAACATCATGGAATTTCATTGTCAGAGGAAGTGCAAGTATGTATGAAACTTTTCAGTCCTCTCAAAGATCTTGAAAGACCCGCAATATCAAGGTTTCAACTTGGCACATGATCCAATCCTCAAGGAGCTCATGTTTGGCTTGATGCGTAAGTACACATGCTCCCCAAATTGAAAATCCTTAAACACCATATTCTGATCTGCATAACTCTTTTTCATGTACTGTGATACCTTCAAATTCCTCTTAATAACATCCATTTCATATTCCATATTTTCCAACATATCTGGTCCAATCAATACCTTGTTCACTGGATCACTCTAGCTAATAGGAGTATTACAACTCTACCCATAAAGTGCCTCAAATAGACTCTTATTCAAGGATTCCTGATATCCATTATAATACACAAACCCAAATAGTGGAAGATACTCTTCCCATTTTTTTTGATGATGCATGACATACATCCTCAACATGTCCTCAATAATCCTGTTAACCCTCTTTGTCTATCCATATGTATTCAAATGATAAGTTTTACTAAAAGCGAACTCTGTCCCCAAACTTGTAAACAAATATTTCCAAAACCTCGAAGTGAACTTGGCATCTCTGCCGAATACAATGTTCTTAGGAATACCATGTAATATCACTATCTTCCTGACGAAAATATGAGCTACCTCACTAGATGAATTCGTAGACTTAAATACAATGAAGTGTGCTACCTCACTTAACCTGTCAACCAAAATCATAATAGATCATGTTGCTTCGATGTCCTCAACAAACCTGGAATACATTCCATGGAAATGACCTCCCATTTCCACTCTGAAATTGGAATTGGATGTAATATACCACATGTATGCTTGCACTCTTCTTTTATCTATTGAAAATCCAAACATTTCGCAACAAACTCAACCACATCTTTCTTCAAGTTAGGAAAATGATAGAATTTCTTAACTGTTGTCAATGCATTTTGATATCTCGGGTGACCTGAATACGACTTGACATGAAACTCCTCCAAGATAAGCTTCTTGATCTCACTGCCATCTAGTACATAAATATTATTCCTGAATTTGACCAAACCATCTGCGGTGAGATGGTACTCCTCATCCCTATCACCTATACCCTGTTGTTGTAACCTATGCTTAAGATGTTGGTACTTGTCATCCTATTTCCCTACCTGCAATATCCTCTCTTGCAAATATGTCCCATATGAACTCATAACTACAATGTGATTTACCTACACTTTTGTACTAAGAGAAGCTACAACCCTGTTCTCCTTTCCCTTAATGTGCCGAATCTCAAATTCAAACTCATTGAGAGTAGAAAACCATCTATCTTGCTTGGAATTTAGATTAGGTTGGTGAAAAAAGTATTTCAACCACTATGATCACTCATCAAACTAAATCTCCTACCAAGAAGATAATGTCTCCACATCTTCAAGGCATGAATAATAGATGCCAACTCAAGATCATGAGTCATATAGTTTTTTTCGTGCTCGTTCAACTTCCTTGACTCATAACATTATAACTGTCCTTCCTACTATTGGACCCTTAGTTAAACTGAGAGGGGGGGTGAATCAGTTTAACACATTCATGGACTTTTAAAACTTTTCATTAAAACTTATTTACACCTTCATATCATGTCCAAATTAATATGTGAGTAATCTTAGAATGTGATCAACAAGTATTAATATAATATAACAGTAGACTTAATATGAGAGCAACAGGTGTTAAGAAGAAGGTATAAATCAGATCAACACATAAACATCATGCACAGAGACACCAGATATAAGTGGAAACCCATAAAGGGAGAAAACCACATCTTATTATTGTTGTGATGTAAAGGCAAGCTCCAACTCCCTCTCACCACTGTTTTTCTGCAGGCACCAACCTACAGGAGGCTCCAATCCTCAATTTTGCAAGCTACAACTTGCAAGGAAGCACCAACTCCCTCCAATTGTCTGCAGGCACCAAACTACAGGAGGCTCCAACCTCAGTCAGCTACAACTGACAGCTATCAAGCTGCAACTTGATAGGTAAGCTCCAACTTCCTCAATTTATCAAACTGAATGTTTGCTGATTTACCTCAGATATCAGCTCTGTTCTGTAGCTTCTCTTTCTTCTTTTCTTTCCTTTTTTAATCTTCTATGCCTGTCTCTTTTATACTCTACCTTCTCTATATTTACTCTCTCTGACTTCTCTTATGCATATCCAGTTGATATTATTTATAGAGTTCCTCACATGACTGTTTGTATTTCACAAGGAATTTTGAGTGAACAGTCATGACTCTTTGGCTTCTGTCTTCTCATTCCTTTATCCAACTCAATTTAGAAAATATAACTGTAGGTATCAATTTAACATTACATTGGGATATTTTTTCTCTTCCGGAGACTTGCCAATGCATCACAAACAATAAAAAATTTAATTACAACATTTACATTTTCAGTTACACACTTCAATTTCACTCAGCTTCTTTTCTGGAATTTGGCTTGACTGGATTTGTATTTTTTGCTGTTGTTTATCTCTCTTTCGTTCTTGTAGGCTCTCTTCTTCATTTCAATTTGTATAACTATTGTACATATAACTGTCTTTTAATATCGCTTCTGGGCAATTTCAATACTTTTAATTTCTGCAGTGGCAACCTTTACATGCTGAATCTTTGTCAATACACTTGTAAGGATTCAGGTCAACCTTCGACCTTGATAATAAATTTCAACCTTTGTGTAAAATAAATTCAAAGTTATTTTCCCAACCAACCCATAATTCGAATATTTCAATATCCTAGTTCATTCTTTTAATTCAATAAGGGAGCCTTCTTGATCCTTTCTTCAGATTCAATTATCGAATTCATAGAATTAGATTAAGGAATGTGTTGACGGGCTTAGTACCAACTGATATAATAGACAGCCCTTATGTGACCCAATACCTTTGATATTTAAATAAACCCGACAGTTATTATTTCATTTCAGGGGCTTCCTTCACACCTCATAACTAAATGTTCGAACCTTATAACTATGACCCCAAAGATTAATAAATCCGCAAATCTTAACAATAATCAACACATTCGTATGCATGGGCCCCACCATACAATCGACGGAATCAATCAAATACACATGCCCGTACCTTAAGTTAACCTTCACGCATCTTCCCAATATGATCACCGTCAGATCGCTTCCCTCCAGATCGACGGCTTGTGTCAATATCGCACCGAGTCTTTGGTCGATTGTTAATGCACAATGGCGCGCAATGGAAGCGGTTTTTCAACCTCACCCCATGCCACGTGTCGAGCTTTCTCTAGAATCGCTCGCGAATGGGGAAAACAGCTTGCTCCACAAAAGCGGTGCGATGTAAACCGGAAACTGCCGTCACTGTTCACTCCAAACCACGCTCACTGTTCCTCTCGGTCACGGTTTCGCTTCTCCACTCCAGGTTCCACTCAGCTTCCGCTACAAGGTTCCGCCTGTTCTATTGGAAGAGGTTCTCCTCTTCGCGCAGTCACGGTGTTTCTTCACATTACAACCTCGTTCCTCGGTGTTCCTTTCATCCATCTACTCCGAGGCATAGCTCCGCCATACATAACCCTTGCGGCTATGTTTTACAGTGCTCACAAGCATTGGATAATTAACCACAGTTCCACAATAACTTCAATCGATCCAGACGGACATGATCAATCACCGGGCTCTTGATTGCTATAGAATTCGATACTCTCATCAAGAACACACGGGATTATTCATATCGATAACCCAACAATCCTCCACACATAAATTCATTCAGAACATTTTCCATACAATTATTACTGTGCCATCACCTGATTTCACAGTTTCCTTTGCGGGTTCACTGTGTTATGACTGTAATTTCCTTAGTATATATATAACCTCACACACTATACTCCACAGTAAATCCATGTACAGAGTTAATCATAATTTCACATAGGAGCCATTTATACTTCGAATTACAGAGTCTCACCATACCCATGCAATGTTGAACACTTAAAGATACCCACTCTGCACCTTGAATAGTTTTCTGCTTCTTTGCTATCCTCTGCTCCTTGACTGATGCTTCTCCTTACTTCTCTTTTTGCTATCTCCTTTGCCTTTCTTTTGCTATCTCTCTTTGTCTCGGTTTCCTCTGATTTCTCTGCTGTCTTTCTACCCCTTGAATGATGTTTCAGGTGCTCCTCCTTTGTCATCTCCTTTGCCATCAATGACAACAATTCCAACAGTCTCCCCCTTTGGCATTGATGGCAACACATCCACCAATAATCCAATGCTTCCTCTGCCTATCTGATTTTCCTCCCCCTTTGACATCAATGGCAAAGGGTTGCACATTTCCTAGTTTGCTTTCTGCATTTCCTCTCTCTAAGATCTTCTAACTTTGTACCCTACTCCTCCAAACTTTGGATTAGATCTAAAATTATGATCCTTTAGCCTTTTCATTGACTCCTGTATGTTGGATGTATTCTTTCCATAAGCCTTTGATCCTGAGGACCTGTTTCATGGTTTCCTTGTTAGCTGATCTCCCCCTAGAATAATATTTTCGTTTCTGTTCTCCCCCTGAAACTGTGTTTTCTCTTTATATCAGAGAGTAGCATTTACAGATACTACCCCTAGTCTGTCTCTCAAATATTCAAATGGTTCTCTAGCAAGAGGTTTGGTAAATATATCTGTTGTTTGTTCTTTTGTTGGCACATACTCTAGCTTTACTATCTTCTGAGCCACTTGTTCTCGAAGAAAATGATACTTGATTGGGATATGCTTAGTTTTTGAGTGAAGCACAGGATTTTTAGATATACTTATAGCACTTGTATTATCACATTTGATTGAGATAGGTTCATCAATGCTTACCTTCATGTCTTGGAGAGTTTGCTTCATCCACATGACTTGTGTACAACATGTTGCTGCTGCTATATATTCTGCTTCTGCTGTAGATAGAGAGATAGATATTTGTTTCTTGCTTAACCATGCCACCAGACTTTCTCCTAAATAGAAAGCACCTCCACTTGTGCTTTTCCAGTCATCTACACAGCTGGCCCAATCTGCATCTGTGTATGATGTCAAAGTGAAGTTTTTTCCTTTAGGATACCAAAGCCCATACAGTGCTGTTCCTTGTAGATATCTGAATATTCTTTTTACTGCAAGAAGGTGATTTTGTTTAGGTGCTGCTTGATATCTAGCCACTAGTCCTACTGCTAGCATGATGTCTGGTCTTGATGCAGTCAGATACAACAAACTTCCTATCATGGATCTGTATAGTTTTTGATCTATATCAGCAGACCCATCATCAGCACACAGCTTACATCCCGTGATCATGGGAGTTGACACATGTTTGCAGTCCTCCATTTTGAACTTTTTCAACACTTCTTTTAAGTATTTTTCTTGTGAGATGAATGTGCCTGTGTTCTTTTGCTGAATTTGAAGTCCTAAGTAGAAACTGAGTTCTCCAATCATGGACATCTCAAACTCTGACTTCATCCCCTTAGCAAACCCTTTTGCAAGTTCATCTCTGTTGCTTCCAACAATCAGGAGTTCATTTTCATGGGCTTTTATGTATAGATTGTTGTCTACTCCACCTCTCTTAAAGCCTTGTTTTTGCAAATATTTATCTAGTCTTGAGTACCAAGGACGAGGAGCCTGTTTTAGTCCATAAAGAGCCTTTTTCAGTCTGCATACATAGTCTTCTTTATCTGTTAATGAGAAGCCTTCTGGTTGTTCCATGTAGAATTCTTCTTCTAAGTCTCCATTCAGAAATGCAGATTTTACATCCATTTGATATACCTTGAAGTTTTGGTAGCATGCAAATTCAAGGAACATTCTGATAGCTTCCATTCCGGCTACAGGAGCAAATGTTTCATCGTAATCAAGTCCTTCGATTTGTGAGTATCCTTTGCAGACCAGTCTGGATTTATTCCTGATTACTTGTCCTTGCTCATTCATTTTATTTTTGAATACCCATTTTGAGCCTATGACATTTTTCTCAGTGGGTCTAGGAACTAATTCCCATGTATTGTTTTTCTCAATTTGGTCCAATTCTTCATTCATAGAATTTACCCAAGACTTGTCCTTGCTAGCTTCGTCAAATTTCTTTGGCTCTATTTGTGACAACATGGCTATGTATACCTCTTCAGTTTGTTCTGTTAGCTGCATTCTTGTTTTGACCCCTACTCTCTTGTCTCCAATGATCTGATCTTCAGGATGGTTTTTCTGAGTATATCTTGAGGGAGCTTGAGAACTCAGCTTTGTATCTTCTGTTGTCTTGCTTGTTTCCTCATCACCTTGTTTTTCTTCTTCATGGTTGTTTGATGGACTGCAACAGTCTGTATCTCTTGTATTGTTTGGAATTTCTTCATCAAATCTCACATCAATGCTTTCTACTATTTTTCGAAGAATCTTGTTATAGCACCTGTACCCTTTGCTTTTGGATGCATATCCTAGAAATATTCCTTCATATGCTCTTGCATCAAATTTTCCAAGATTTTCATCATTATTCTTTATGTAACACTTGCTTCCAAAGATTCTAAAATGTTTGATTGAAGCTGGTTTCCCATGCCAAAGTTCATAGGGAGTCTTGTCACTACTTGGCCTTAAGTGAGTTTTATTAAGGATATGCACCGCTGTGTGTACTGCTTTTGCCCAGAAGGTCTGAGAAATATTACTTTCATGCATCATGGCTCTGGCTATTTGCTGTACAGACTTGTTTTGTCTCTCTGCTACTCCATTTTGCTGAGGAGTTCCTGCAATAGTAAATTGTTGCTTTATCCCATGTTCATTGCATAGGTCAGCAAAGTCATAATCTGTAAATTCACCTCCTCTGTCTGATCTGATGCATTTCAGCTTGCATCCTGTTTGATTTTCTGCTAATGATTTGAAGATCTTAAAATTTTCCAGAGCTTCTGATTTATTCCTGAGAAATGCAACCCATGTCATTTTGGAGAAATCATCTATTATCAGCATGAAGTAGGATTCTCCACTTGGAGTTTTGGTTCTTGCGGGTCCACACAGATCCATGTGCACAAGCTGTAGAGGTCTTCTTGTTGATAACTCATTTTTGGCCTTGAAGGATGTGCGAGTCTGTTTGCCTAATTGACATGATTTGCATATGATATTAGAAGGCCTCTTTATTTCTGGCATGTCTTTGACAACTTTCTTCTTGCTTAGTCTGATGATGTGATCGAAGCTGAGATGTCCCAACCTTTTATGCCATAACCATGACTCTTCTAGTTTGCTAAGATGACATGCTTCATCTTCCTCTTTCACAATGTAAACATTACTCTCTGTTTGAACTCCTTTGAGCAGAGTCTTACCTGTGGTGCTTGATCCGACTTCACAATCTTGTGCTCTAAAAAGAACTTCACAGCCTTTGTCACACATCTAACTGACACTTAGTAAATTTTCTTTCAGCCCATCTACAAATAGTACATCTTGGGCCTTTCCTCTGCCATTGTCTATGCTAACTGAGCCTTTTCCCTTGATCTTTCCTGATTTATCATTGCCAAAAGTAACATTGCCATATTTCTTTTCATCAAGAGTTATAAACTTGCTTCTGTCTCCAGTCATGTGTTTTGAGCAGCCACTATCCAAATACCACTGGCTTTTCAAGTCTTGAGCAGTTAGAGCCAAGTCACATTTATTCACCTTCTTTATCCATTGGAGGCACCCTTTTGTTTGTTATCTTTTGTGAGGTGATGAACTACATCTTCTTAGAGGAAATTTGGAAGGTATATGTCCAACTTGATTGCATACACAACATTTGATCATAATTTTTGTAGAATTATGAGTATGAACATAATTTCTTTGATTTATAAACCTCCTTGAGGTGTTAAACATCAGTATTTGTCCATAATTTCTACACTCAATGATTTTATGGCCAAATTCCTTACAATAAAAACAGTAACCATAGAAACTATTTGCATACCTGATGTAAGGTTGTCTCTTCCATTTGTTTTCTTGAGGCAGTCTCTTCAATGTTTGCATCTTTTGCTGGTTTGAATTACTCCTCCTTGCATGAAAATATGCAACAATGTGTCCCAGCTTGTGGCAAGAATAACAGATGGTATTCTTCATAGGAGGGAAGAATCTCCTTTGATGGTTTCCAAATTTTACATACTCAGGGGTCTTAGTGTTTATTACATTCTTTGCTACTAGTGGTTTCTTCTGATATCTGTCTTCCTTATTACAGGTTTATTCTTTTGTAGGAATTGTTTGAGCTGCTTCATCATTCTTCTTTGCTTTTACAAAAATAATCTCTCTGTCAACCTTTTCTTTGCCTTTACTTGATTCTCCTTCATAGCCTATTCCAGTCTTTATCATAGGGGATCTTTGAGCAACCAGAATTTCATTCAACTTACTAGAGATTGTTGTTTGAGAAGAGTTTATAACCACTTTCCTTTGAGCATTTTCTAATTTCTTCCTGAGACATACTACTTCTTCTTCCAACTTTTCTTGTTCCTGAGTTTTTTCTTTGATTTGCTTAAGTAACATGTCCTCTATCTTCTTGGCTTCTTCAAGCTCTATCTTTAGCTGCATCAGGACTTCTGAATTTTGTTCTTCTCGTACAAACTTGAGGAGAATGTCCTTCTGTTTTCTGCATTTCAGCTTGAGTCTATCAATCTCTTCCAGAGCACTTCTTAGCTTCCCCTCAAGGTCGACTTCACCTTCTTCTTCTTCATCTTCTAGTAGGAGACCTTCAAGTTCTTCTATAGCCATCAATAAAAATTCAGAGGTTCCATCTTCACTTGAGAGTTCATCTGGATCTTCAGATGTACTACTATCTTGTTGAGCATAAAAGGATTTTCTGCTGAACTTCTTTCCTTTCTGCCAGTTCTTTGATGTATTTCTCTCTGATTCTTGAGCCTGATTCCTTACTTTCTTGTGAGGACACTTAGCAGCATAGTTTCCAACTCTTCCATAGTTAAAGCACTTGAAAGGAAGTTTACCTTTGTATTTACCTGAGCCTCTATCCAATTTCTTGACAAATTTTTCCTCTTCTTCATCCGAGCAAGAGCATATGTCTTCCTCTTCTTCTTTCTTCTTTTCTGTTTTAAAGGCTGCCTCTATCGTACTTGGCTTCTTCTGTGGGAGCCTCATCTCGTATGTTGTTAAATTTCCAAGTAGCTGGTTCATGGTCAAGGTCTCCCAATCAGCTATTTCTTCTATTGCAGACACCTTGGGATTAAACCTGGATGGAAGAGATCTTAGAATCTTTTGCACAATTATACTTTCTGGCATGGTTTCTCCAAGAGATTTCATATTGTTAACAATTTCTGCAACTTTTAGGAAGAAACTGTCAATGTCTTCATCATCATTCATTTTTAAATTCTCAAACTGGGCTCTATAGACTTGAAGTTTGGCAGTTTTTACTTTCTTGTCTCCTTCATGGATGTTCTCCAGAGTATACCACATCTCTTTGGCAGTGTCTTTGTGCATTACTTTGATAAACTCTACTTCACACAATCCATTCAAGATAGCATTCATGGCTTTTGCGTTAGCTACAAAATCTTGTTTGGATTCTTTCTCTGAGTCAGTTGATTTTGAGGCATATCCTAATTCCACAGCACCCCAAACTTCTATTCCTAGAGACATTATGTATGTCCTCATCCTGATTTTCCAGAAGGAATAATTTACACCTGTAAAGAAAGGGGATTTATTGGTTGAGCATCCTTCTTTACTAGCCATTCTGAGAACCTAGAATCTCCTTTCAGTTGTTAAATTGGTACAAAGGAACCTGCTCTGATACCAATTGTTGCACCCTTAGTTAAACTGAGAGGGGGGGTGAATCAGTTTAAAACATTCATGGACTTTTAAAACTTTTCATTAAAACTTATTTACACCTTCATATCATGTCCAACTTAATATGTGAGTAATCTTAGAATGTGACCAACAAGTATTAATATAATATAATAGTAGACTTAATATGAGAGCAACAGGTGTTAAGCAGAAGATATAAATCATATCAACACATAAAAATCATGCACAGAGACACCAGATATAAGTGGAAACCCATAAAGGGAGAAAACCACATATTATTATTGTTGTGATGCAAAGGTAAGCTCCAACTCCCTCTCACCACTGTTTTTCTGCAGGCACCAACCTACAGGAGGCTTCAATCCTCAATTCTGCAAGCTACAACTTGCAAGGAAGCACCAAATCCCTCCAATTTTCTACAAGCACCAACCTACAGGAGGCTCCAACCTCAATCAGCTACAACTGACAGCTATCAAGCTGCAACTTGATAGGGAAGCTCCAACTTCCTCAATTTATCAAACTGAATGTTTGCTGATTTACCTCAGATATCAGCTCTGTTCTATAGCTTCTCTTTCTGCTTTTCTTTATTTTTTTAATCTACTCTGCCTGTCTCTTTTATACTCTACCTTCACTATATTTACTCTCTCTGACTTCTCTTATGCATATCCAGTTGATATTATTTATAGAGTTCCTCACATGACTGTTTGTATTTCACAAGGAATTTTGAGTGAATAGTCATGACTCTTTGGATTTTGTCTTCTCATTCCTTTATCCAACTCAATTTAAAATTATAATGATATGTACAAATTTCCATGCTTCAGTGGGATTTTTCTTTTCCTTAGGATACTTGCCAATGCCTCACAAACAATACAAAATATAATTACAACATTTACATTCAGATTTTCAGTTTCACACTTCAATTTCATTCAGCTTCTTTTCTAGATTTTGTCTTGACTGGATTTGTCTTTTCTGCTGCTGTTTCTCTCTCTTTCGTTCTTGTAGGCTCTCTTCTTCATTGCAGTTGTATAACTGTTGTCCATATAACTATCTTTTGATATCATTGCTGGGAAATTTCAATACTTTTAATTTCTGCAGTGGCAACCTTTACATGCTGAATCTTTGTCAATACACTTGTAAGGATTCGGGTCAACCTTCGACCTTTATAATAAATTTCAACCTCTGTGTAAAATACATTCAAAGTTCTTTGCCCAACCAACCCATAATTCGAATAGTTCAATATCCTGGTTCGTTCTTTTAATTCAATAAGGGAGCCTTCTTGATCCTTTCTTCAGGTTCAATTATCGAATTCATAGAATTAGATTAAGGAATGTGTTGAAGGGCTTAGTACCAACTGATATAATAGACAACCCTTATGTGACCCAATACCTTTGATATTTAAATAAACCCGACAGTTATTATTTCATTTCGGGGGTTTCCTTCACACCTCATAACTAAATGTTCGAACCTTATAACTATGACCCCAAAGATTAATAAATCCGCAAATCTTAGCAATAATCAACACATTCGTATGCATGGGCCCCACCATACAATCGACAGAATCAATCAAATACACACGCTCGTACCTTAAGTTAACCTTCGCGCATCTTCCCAATATGATCACCGTCAGATCGCTTCCCTCCAGATCGATGGTTTGTGTCAATATCGCACCGAGTCTTTGGTCTATGGTTAATGTACGATGGCGCGCAATGGAAGCGGTTTTTCAACCTCGCCCCATGCCACGTGTCGAGCTTTCTATGCAATCGCTCGCGAATGGGGAAAATCGCTTGCTCCACAAAATCGGTGCGATGTAAACTGGAAACCATCGTCACTGTTCACTCCAAACCACGCTCACTATTCCTCTCGGTCACGGTTCTGCTTCTCCACTCCAGGTTCCACTCAGCTTCCGCTACAAGGTTTCGCCTGTTCTATTGGAAGAGGTTCTCCTCTTCGCGCAGTCACGGTGTTTCTTCACATTACAGCCTCGTTCCTTGGCGTTCCTTTCATCCATCTACTCCGACGCATAGCTCCGCCATACATAACCCTTGCAGCTATGTTTTACAGTGCTCACAAGCATTGGATAATTAACCACAGTTCCACAATAACTTCAATCGATCCAAATGGACATGATCAATCACCGGGTTCTTAATTGCTATAGAATTCGATACTCTCATCAAGAACACACAGGATTATTCATATCGATAACCCAACAATCCTCCACACAGAAATTCATTCAGAGCATTTCTCATACACTTATTACTGTGCCATCACCTGATTTCACAGTTTCCTTTGCGGGTTCACTGTGTTATGACTGTAATTTCCTTAGTATATATATAACCTCACACACTATACTCCACAGTAAATCCATGTACAGAGTTAATCATAATTTCACATAGGAGCCATTTATACTTCAAATTATAGAGTCTCACCATACCCATGCAATGCTGAACAATTAAAGATACCCACTCTGCACCTTGAATAGTTTTCTGCTTCTTTGCTATCATCTGCTCCTTAACTGATGCTTCTCCTTACTTCTCTTTTTGCTATCTCCTTTGCCTTTCTTTTTCTATCTCTCTTTGTCTCTGTTTCCTCTAATGTCTCTGTTACCTTTCTGCCCCTTGAATGATGTTTCAGGTGCTCCTCCTTTGTCATCTCCTTTGCCATCAATGATAACAATTCCAACACCTACATCATAACTACACCAAGTGCTCTCTTGCAAGCATCTATACACACCACAAACTCTTTATTTGGACCTACAATATTCATGACTAGAGCATTTGTAAGAAACTACTTCAACTTCTCAAAAGTAGTTGCACACTCCTTTGTCCATTCAAACTTCTTTCCTTTTCGCTGCAATGATGTAATAGGATAGGAAATCCATGAGAATTTCTTGTTGAACCTCCTATAGTAACTTGCTAGCCCCATGAATGATCTGACCTCATCCACATTCCTAGGAGTTTCCCATTCCATGATAACTCTGAAATTTTCTGGATCCACTGCTATACCTTCCTTGGAAACAACATGTCCCAAGTAATAAAATTTTTCTGAAAGAAACTGCACTTGCTAAGCTTGCAATACAATTGATGCTCTCTCAGCAATCTTAACATTGTTTCTAGATGCTCTACATGCTCTTCCTCATTCTTAGAATATATCAATATTTCATCAATGAATACTACCAAAAAATTGTCTAGATAAGGACACAACACACTATTCGTCAAACACGTGAAAGTAGAGAGAGCATTAGTCAAACCCAAAGGAACCACAACAAACTCATAATGCCCATACTTTTTCTAGAATGTAGTTTTGTAGATTCCCTCTTCTTTGATGCATACCTGATGATATCCTAATCTCAAATAAATCTTCGAGAACACTACTTCTCCATTTAACTGATCAAACAACTCATCAATCCATGATAAAGGGTACATGTTCTTGATAGTCACATTGTTCAGCTACATGTAATCAATGTACAACTTGAGAGTACCATATTTCTTCTTCACAAATATTGGTGCACCTCAACGTGACACACTTGGCCTAATGCATCCCTTATCAAGCATTTCCTTAAGTTGCAACTTTAATTCCACCAACTCTGGAATGCTCATCCTGTACACTTCCTTATATGTTGGTGCTACTCTTGGCATAAACTCAATAGAAAATTCCACTTTCCTATGAGGCAGAAACTATGAAATCTCTGCTGGGAATACATCCTGAAATTGCTACAAAACTGAATACCTTTTCAAGACTTCAATTACCTTTGTCACTGGAAATATGAACTGCAAACAATACACATACTTTCCTACTACTATGCTTTTCCTGCATAACTGTGACCATTCTCACTGATGTAGGATTCTTCTTTGTAGAAATTATACAAAAAATATGTATATCAATGGATTCAATCCAATAATGTGATATGCTAAAGCAAGATACTGAATCCTTGTACAAATTAATTGCAGAAAATAAATACAATCACCTATCACAACAAGTAAATAAAGAAGAAAATCAAAACACAATACAAAATATTTTCTCGGGGAAAGCTTGCTGCTCAAAACCCCTCTATCTTCTATTGTATATTCACCAAGGAATCATGAAACAATTACAATACACTCTTCTCACAAGAGTCTCCTGCACTCTCACAACTGTCTCACACTGATCCGAACAAAATAGACCAACACTTAGCCAATTTTCAGCCTCTGCTCAGCCTGCCTTCCTTGTGAATTCATGTGGAATGCAATCCCTATTCTTTAGGAATTTCAGCCTTTCAAAACTACACAATGCTCATGGGAAATCCTATGGGTGTTTTACTGCATGTGGGCAGCTTACTAATAATACAAATGATAGTTAACATCCCTTTAACCTATGTCTCAAATGGGTCTCCATTAGAACTAACATGCATGCAGCTGTTAATAGTAAATCATCATTTACATGAAAGATCACTGCACATGAATTAAATCTGATTTAACTCACTTGACCTCTCACTAGCGCGACAAACAATTACAATGAGTTAAAATGATTTTAAATCAATAATTGAGTTAACTGATTTTAAATCAATAATTGAGTTAACTGATTTCTCATGCATTAAACTAATGCACTAACTGCAACTTGGACTCAGTAACAACTATAATCACTCTGCATGCCTCACCAACCACCCTCAACTCGAAATTCATGAGATAACTGAGTTTATCACACTCAGTTAACTATTAAAAGTGATTATGAGATAAGATTACATTTTATTGTCCAATTTAATTAAGGGAAAATTAAATTAGACACACATTTCTTGTTGACTTTTCAACACTCCCTCTCAACAAGAAAGGGATTATCTGCTACTCCGATCCTGCCTCTATGGTATTCGAATTTGCTCCTAGCGAGCACTTTCGTTAGAATATCTACATCTTGATCCTCTGTGGGAATGTACTGAAGTAAAATAATGTGTTGTTAAAGCCTCAAAAATCGTTGCAACAACATTGGGGGATAAGCACCCTGTCTGGACCTTCATACAACTCCTTTTCCGTTTATGATAGTGGCTCCGATTGGTTTAACTAGGTCCAATTACCTTTTCCCTATCGCTATTGGTTTATGATGTATCTTTAACTACCAATAGACAGGGATATCAAATCACTTCTTCTTGCTGATTGGGCAAGAGAATGACCCTTAAGCTGATTTGGGTTCAACCAAACCACAACTAAAATTTTGCCTCTTTGAGAAGAGGACTTAAAAGAATGTAGAACTTAATCTAAATGCAAACTTATTCTATAATGCAAACAAAAGAAACTAAACTAAATCCCATCTTAATTAGGTAGATATAGATCTAACCCAACTAAGAGCAAGATAATTAAATGATGAAAATTTAAATATGTTTGGCTTTTAATTAATGTTAAGTTAACGAAGAAATTCAGTTAGCATAACATTTGTGAATACCAAAACACATCCTATTGAGACCATTTAACTGAAATAATAAATCAACAACACTCAGGAAGAAATTCACAAAAATGATATTGATTATCAAATTATTCATGCCAATAATTAAACAATAACATGTGGAAGAAATTCTCAACACATTACTATTTAATAAATCAGTTTTATAAGACAGATTTTTGAGTAAATAGTTACTCAAAATCAGAGTTTAATCCATAAAAACAGAGATACATAACAATATTGAGACAAATTATCCATATCAACAGAAATGCATAAACATGAATAAAATGAAACAAAAATTTTATTATCATAAAATTGAAATTGGTATTTGATACAGAAATGCCAAAAATACCACTTAATTGAATCCGCTTCTCTGATCCTGGTTTCTAACAGTCCTTTACATTACTTGAATTTCTGTTTTCAAAACTAGAGCTACAGAAATGCAAACTTTGCCCATCATACATAATTCAAGATATAAAGAAAAAACCCTCAATAGCGTTCAGATCTGAAATTTTCTCTCCTCCCTTCTACAAATCTAAATTCCTATAACAGAAATTCTTTTAGAAGTCTAGCCCTTTTTACATTTTGCAATTTGCAATTTATAATATTTCCAAAAGTGTTTTGAGAGAAGAGTTTGTTGAAGAAAAATCTGCCCAATCCAATATTAATTGCTCAAAATTTCCAATCTTTAATTGCTGGAGCTTTCTCATTGATTGAGATCTTTTTCTCCATATCCCTTCTATTGTTTTTCCTACAAAAAGAAATTAAAATGAATTAAGGTGCGACAATAAAATCAAAATATTATTTCTGGCATTAAAACAAATTCAATCAAATTCTATTTAAATAAATAAAAAGAAAATTTGAGATTTTCTTTGATGCTCATAACGATTTTAATTAACCAACGATATTATTGATGCATAAATCTGCAGTTAGAAGAGGCTTGGGCAACTGAAAATGAAGAAAACAAAACTCAGAAAATTGATTTTGTTTTAGAAATTCGGAGCTTGATCTTCTGCCTGATTTTTGACCCAATAAATGACCAAATCTGTTAGTGAAACCTCCTTAGAAATGTTCTCCTTGATTTTCTCTTTCCAATGAGCCATCCTGGACCTCATTTGGTCAAGTAAAGCTCAATCTATGAGCCTCCAAAGTTGATAAATCAAATATGATATAAATCTGGAAATTATGTTGCTCGGCTAAAAATCAAAATTTTAATTAAAAATTTAATCCTAAATTAACCTCTAATTATCTAATAATTAATTCTAATTTAATTTTTAATTATAAACTGAACTAATTATTTAATAACCGATTTATTAATGAATATTAATCTAACTAACAAATATAATTAACTATTTATAAACAAATTAATCTAATTAATAATTAATTTAATTATTTTTTAAATATTAAGTAATTTAATTAATTTAAAATTAATTATTTTAAATATTTTAAATATTGAATTTATTATTAAACTAAAACTAAACTAACACTATATTAACTTTAAACTAACCTACCACTAACACTAACATATACTAACCTACCACTCCACTTCATTAAACTAAAACTATATTATATTATAGTTAACATTCCCATTACTTTAACATTAAAGTAATTTTAACAATATCACTCCACTTCACTCACGTATGAGTGAGTTTGAAACAAAACAAATGACTTGTGCCTTTGACATCGCCATCGGCATATCGGAGGTGAGGGCCATCGGGGTTTCGAAGAAATGGATCCCATGACAAATCCTGATGCAATGTTCCGATGATTTGTTTTTTATTATTTTATTATTTTTCATATTTTATATAAATTTGTTTTTATATTAAATTTTAATTTAATTATATAATAATTAATTTAATTAATTTTAAATTTAATGTTAATTTTTTTTTTTTTTTTGATTTCATTTTAATGATTTTAAGTTATGATTTTTTCTAAAGGATGATTTGCCTAAATAAAATACAACCACTTTGATAAAAATGAACTACATCCACTTCGACATTTTTGATTTTTTCGAGATTAGTAATTTATTTGAAAATTGAAAAATTGGAATAAATGACTGAAATCCCGATGCTTTATGATTTGGTTGTATAAGTGAAAATAAATTTTTTTAGTAATAACTAACTAAGGGTTAATATTTAAACTAAATGCATTATTGAACTAATTTAATTAAAAAAAAATGGAATATTGTACATTTTACACATTTTTAACCCAGATGACGTAATTGATTAGATTTCAAATGAGTGCCATTTACAAACTAGTTATAATCGGACTGAACAAACTGACTCGTGATGAGACCCCTTGTCTTATAATTGTTTGCAATCATAAGTCATTACCCTAGTTTGTTTAGCAGTGTTGGTAATGTCAACATATTTTTTCCCTATGATCATGGTAAGCAGGCTCGTGATCAGACCTCTTATCTTTAAGTTTAAATATATTTATGGATTATACTCTAGAAAAATAAAACTCTTTTAAATAGAGAGAATCATTAACTCCTTAAGAGTTCAAAATGACAATTTCAGAGTTAAAAATGCTTTGTTGTAAAGTGTCTTTACTTGGTTAAAAATAACTTTTCTTGACTGATAATAGAATTTTGAAAGATCTTAATAAAATATTGAAATCTCAAAATAATTACAATTTTGATGAAAAATAAATTTCTCAGATTTCATGATACTTCGTCAACTTCTCTTGTTTTGTAATCTCTTCCTTAAGTATGTCTACTTTTATAATAAAAAAAACAAATTCTGCTAAGAGATTTAAGAAAAATCTAATAGGAGACTATTAACAATTTTTCCTATGTATGCCAACCATTGTTAGGTAACAAGAAGGCCTTCCATATAAATCATGGCAAAGTCACCAAAATCAAAACTGAAAACCAAAGGAAAAGAATTCTTAAGCTAAAGTGAGAAAAGAAATCAGCAAACAAAAATAAAAATGAAGAAATTTAAAAGTGGAAAGGAAAATCCAAGTTTTGAAATACAAACTCTAACAAGAATGTTTATGCCAATGTCTCAACAACATGAAGTAAAATAAAATAATCATGTAATCATCCCTTCTTATGTCGAGATCCAAAAAACTTATACCTTGCAGGGTTGTAAGTGTTTTAGGCTTTAGATAGCAGTAATCATAAAATTCAGCCACAATAAAAAAAAAAAATCTATCTGATGTCAATCTTCTTGTTTCAAAACATTATCTTAATAATTTTCTAATAAAAGGAATGCGTTAAAGAAACAGATTAAAGGTTCAAAAACTTCCTAGTGTAGCTGTTTCAATGAAGACTATTGCTGCTTCTTGAAAATAAAACCAGAAAAAGAGCATAGGACTTCCAAAATATGATTTGGCAGATGATTGAAAGCTTTTATGAAGAGCTGCAAAGCAGATTTGTTTTATATCAACATAATTTAAAAAACAAAAATGAAACTAAAGTGATAAAATGGAAATTAATGAAAGTGGGTACATGAATCTTACCATTGGATAATTGCATTTGTTCTTACCTGAAGGTATCAATTTCTCCAATACTAGTTGATTTCTTCTTTTAGTTAATATTAAAAATATGAAGAAGGCAAACTAACCAAAATCCTATAACCCAAAATCATTATTTATTTTATTTAAACTAAAGCAAGCAGTAAAATGTAAAAATGGAATGCTTTGTGTTCAAGGGAGTTGAAATTAAAACAAATGCATCAGAAATGAGATTGAGAATTTGCAGTGATGAATATCCTCAAAATATTATAAGTTTTATACAAATTCCATGATTTTTTATAAATTATTCAGAGTTAAGATCAAATTTAAGATAATGAAATTTAAAATAGAGAGGTCTTGAATTTCGTATTTAATTATGGAATTATTTAAAACTGAAATATATGAGAAATCAAATTGATTTGAATATGCTGCAAATTGTCATCAATCGCTTTAGTATCATAGCGGTTATCCAAGATTGCTTTAAATTAACACAATGCCTTATCGTATGATTCGTATTGCATGTAGAGGCATGAGTTGGAGTTTATCGCATCGGGGGTTGCAGTAGCAAATTGCCGATACGAGATCGTGTGAAAGGAATATATGCGATGAGATGGAGCGATCATACTATTAAAAAAATGTTATATTTGGGATCGGGGACAATCATGTTGCAAATTGCACATCGCACATCGCATCTCATGATTTGTATTTTGTACATTGGACATTGTGCATCGCAGATTCGAAATAGTGACATGACCATGAATAAAAATGCGATGAAGCGAATGCGATATCGGAAATGCGATGGATGACGTGGATTTTGGCATTATGATATGAGTATCAAAAAATGCGATGAGCGATATCGATATCAGCATATCGTAATATTGGAAAATAGTCATGTTGGAAATGCCAATATGATTCTTGCGATAGCAGCGATGCGACGGATATAATAATCGGTGATGAGCAAAGAGCGATAAGCGATGAGAAATCGACGATTAATGAAAAGTGATAAGCAATGAGCAATCGACGATTAATGAAAATCGATAGCGATGAGAAATCGACGACGAGTTATCGCATTGCAACTTTTAAAATGAGCGCACATGGATGTATTCAGTTTTCCTCTCGATTTGCGATTTACGATTGTACTTATCGCATCGGAGGTCTTTCAAGGTTAACCCTTGACTAATTGAATTTAATAATTTGTCATTGCGATTTGAACTTTATCGCATCAGATTTTTTGCAAATGAATATATTAGAATGTGATTTCCCTGATTTGCGATTTCCTGATTGGGTTCATCGCATCAGAAATTTTCAAATGGAAAGATCAACCTTATGTTTAATGCGCTTTTGCGATTCGATCTATCCCATCAGAACTTTTGCAATGAAAAACAAACTTTTGAATTCATCCTGATGCGATATGTGATTTTGCATTTGATTGCATCGGAGTTTTGAAAAATGAATATATTAAACTTTTTATTTCATAGTTTTGTGAAATGTGATGAATGATGTGGCTCTTGGCGATCGACAAAATTAAGTGCAAGATGTAATACAACATGATATGCCGATATGCAATGGAGAATGAGCTTGATAAATTTATTATGAAAGTTTAATATCATATCGGATCCGAGACATCGGTGCTTTTAAAATTATACCCCTACCATTATTGCGATTTAATGGATGCGATATTTCTTATGAACTTATATTGAATTTCATATCGGGTCCAAAATTATGTGAACATCATAATATTGGTAAAGTCATTCTAATGGAAAATGAACGAAAAAAAGGAACATCGGAGATGTATAAATTTTGCAGTATCGGGGGTATGAAATGTTTCGATATGAATCTTTTGATAGTGTTTTCAATGTTTCTTGGGTTTTCTAAATAAATGAAAGCAAAGTTAAAGAATGCTCAAATTCTAATGAATCACAAAATAAAATTTCCCTGAAACCTGTTTGCAAATTTGAAATGGGTTTGCTGCTTACTTCAAGTTTTGAAAACAAATGAAAACCTGCAAATAAAACAGAACAAGAATAAAAAATAAAATAAGGAAAAGAGAAACTATTAATAGATGAAAATGAACTTGTAAGTGCGTACCTGGAAGAAAATTTACGGTAAATTTTACCTTTTTTGAAGCTTCAAGTTCTCCCAATTTTTTTTATAAGTTCAACATCATTTTATTATTTTAATCTAAAGTGCGAAGTAATGATTGCATCCTTTCCAAAATTACATCATAAGACTAGAGTAGTAAAAATGAGTTCTTAGAATTACTTATGAATAAAAAAAAAAAAAAAATTGTCACGTGATAGAAAATTCTTGGAATTTCTTCATGTATGATCAATGTTATGAATTTTGAAAAAATAAGAAAGTTGAAGGCTTGAAAAATAACTATGATCAAATAATTCAAGAGCTTTTCAAATGATCAAGGCTGCTTTTCTATAATTGAAATGGATGCCAAAAAGAAATTGGATTCATTACTTGTTTGATTGAAAATATGAAATAATGAAATAAATGCAAACGGAAAAGAAAATTAATCTATTCCTATTTCTAGCTTAATGAAGGAAACATGATTAAGTATAGTCACACTTACAATGAAGCCATGTAAGCATTTTAATTCCTGCATGTATGTACATGTCAAACATTAGTAAAAATGCAAATATAATTAAAATAAGAAAGCTAAATCTGAAAGCAGAATGTATCTTTATTGTTAGTAGCTTATTCACCATTACCTTCTCTTGAAATGCTCTTTCCAACTAAATTTCAATTGGATCATAGAAATATGGATGGATTTCCATTATTGAGTGGGAGAGGTTTAAAAGAGAAGATGACAGGCCAAGTTGTAGAAATGATCTTTCAGCAACAATGGCCTGTGTGATTTTGTTAATGTTATGATTAAGTGCTAAATTATTAACGATCTTCCGTGATGGAAAACTTTCCAAATGTCTTTCAAATTAATCAATGAAAAATGGATGGGAGGCCGATAAATCCAACAGAAGATTATTAATTGAATTAGATTGCTGGTCATATTGTGAAAATACACTCGTTTGTTGGTACTACTTTTGAGAAGAAATGAGTGATTGATAAGGAATGAACATCAATTGAAATTGAAAGTTTAATAATTCTTGATGTTCAATATTATAATTTGAATCTTCATTTATCCATTGAGACAATGCATCAATTGAGTGTTCAATATTGAGCTACTCAATATGCCAATCTAAAATTTTAACACTAAAAATAGAAAATAAATATGAAGTTAAAAATAAATGTTGAAATAATAACAAAATTGAATCATAGTTTACATTAGTGTTACAATTATTGTTACAACACAATTGTGACTGATTTAAAGCAATTTCATCTTCACAAGAATTAGGTAGAATAATGTGATTGTTGATACCCATTTGTTAATTAGAGAGAAGGGTATGACTCTGAATAGGAATGCGATCTTGATCATCATATAAATCATAGATTGGAATGGTTTCTTTAATGCTGAAATCATAAGTATGATTATTTGTTTGAAAATGAGAACTATTTTGAACAATTTCTGAATTAGATTGTTCTTCATTTTCACATGTGATTAGACTTTGATCATGAGGATTCAATTGTAAAGAAGACACATCAATATCCTCAATGTCAAAGTAGTTATCATAAATGACTTCAAGACATTCATTAGAATTCTCTTCGATTTTATTCAATGAATTGAGACAAGAAGCAATATTTAACTCATGTTCATTAATGCCAGAAGAATGATCATTAATTAATTTTCTATCCTGATAAAAACTAATTGGCAATTCATTTAGATCAACCTCTATGTTTTCTGAAATATCTTTAATGTGAATAAACGTTAAATTTCTATTAGAAAAATTATCAGGATGAAGAAAAAAATATGAATCTGAAACAATGGATTTGAAAATATCTCTATTTGAGCATTTTGGTGTATTTTCTTCATTGCAATTTTCAGATTTAAGATCATTTTCTTGGCTACTTATGCTTTCTTGAAGAATGTTGCTTTGCTGATATGAATTTGGAATTTTCTCATCATGAAAGAATTTAGAAATTTGTACAGCAGATTGCTTATTATTGGAAACTTTAATCGCTGCTGGTATTTGTCGGATTATGATATGATTTTCTGATTCTAATGCATAATGATTTTCAGATTTCAAAGCGGTGTCTTCTTCAATACTGCTGCTAATATTTTCTTGAAATTGATCAGTGAAATTAGGAGGAAATTGATCAAAGTTTGAAATAATTTCACATGGGTTTTGAATGGAAGGAACGTAGCAAATATGTTCAAACCAATATAATAATTCCTTTTTCGAAGGTTTATCTTCAGTTTTAAATTTTAAACAATTTAAACGAAACCTGATGGTAAAATCAATTAAAGACTCACCTTCAAACCTTCGTAGATATTCAAAATCATCACATACCTGTTCGTAAATATATCCATCAAATTTACAAAGGAATATTGTAATAAATTGATCCTAGCTGTGAATTGAGGCAACCGGAAGAGTTCTACACCAGTTTCTAGCTTTTGCCGCAAATGTGAGAGTAAATTTTTTTCATAAAATGCCTTCATCAATTCCTTAAAAATCATAATTTGAAGCATTTTGAATAAATTAAAAGACATGATTAAAAGCAGAAGAATTTTTCTTACCATTAAACTTTATCTGAGACAAGAGTCTTACCATTTCGGGTGGAGTATTGGAAGATGCACGTCCATTTATACAACTCCAAATTGGAAGTTTAAGAGGAGTCATCATGATTTAAATAAAATGTTAAAATTGAAAAGACTTCAATAGACAACAAGTTTCAGGCCTTCTTTCTAGCACCAAAAATGTTGAAGCCTCGAAAATCGTTGCAACAACATTGGGGGATAACCACCCAGTCTAGACCTTAATACAACTCTTTTTCCATTTATGATAGTGGCTCCGACTGGTTTAACTAGGTCCAGTTACCTTTTGCCCTATAACTATTGATTTACGATGTATATTTAACTACCAATAGACAGGGATATCAGATCACTTCTTCTTACTGATCGGGCAAGAGAATGACCCTTAAGCTGATTTGGGTTCAGCCAAACCACAACTAAGATTTTGCCTCTTTGAGAAGAGGACTTAAAAGAATATAGAACTTAATCTAAATGTAAACTTAATCTATAATGCAAACAAAAGAAACTAATCTAAATCTTATCTTAATTAGCTAGATATAGATCTAACCCAACTAAGAGCAAGATAATTAAATGATGAGAATTTAAATATGTCTGGCTTTTAATTAATGTCAAGCTAACGAAGAAATTTAATTAGCATAACATTTGTGAATACCAAAACACATCCTATTGAGACCATTTAATTGAAATAATAAATCAACAACACTCAGGAAGAAATTCACAAAAATGATATTGACTATCAAATCAGTCATGTTAATAATTAAACAATAACACGTGGAAGAAATTTGCAACACATTACTATTTAATAAATCAGTTTTATAAGACATATTTTTGAGTAACTAGTTACTCAGAAATCAGAGTTTAATCCATAAGAACAGAGATACATAACAATATTGAGACAAATTATCCATATCAACAGAAATGCATAAACATGAATAAAATGAAACAACAATTTTATTATCATAAAATTGAAATTGGTATTTGATACGAGAAATGCCAAAAATACCATTTAATTGAATCCGCTTCTCTAATCCTGGTCTCTAACAGTCCTTTACATTACTTGAATTTCTGTTTTCAAAACTAGAGCTACAGAAATGCAAACTCTACCCATCATACATAATTCAAGATATAAAGAAAAAACTCTCAATAGTGTTTAGATCTAAAATTTTCTATCCTCCCTTCTACAACTCTAAATTCCTATAACAGAAATGCTTTTAGAAGTCCAGAATTGCAGAGGAGAGCAGCCCTTTTTACATTTTGCAATCTGCAATTTATAATATTTCCAAAAGTATTTTGAGAGGAGATTTTGTTTAAGAAAAATCTGCCCAATCCAATTTTAATAGATCAAAATTTCCAATCTTTAATTGCTGGAGCTTTCTCATTGATTGAGATCTTTTCTCCATATCCCTTCTATTGCTTTTCCTGCAAAAAGAAATTCAAATGAATTAAGGTGCAACAATAAAATCAAAATATTATTTCTGGCATTAAAACAAATCCAATAAAATTTTATTTAAATAAATAAAAAGGAAATTTGAGATTTTATTTGATGCTCATAATGATTTTAATTAACCAATGATATTATTGATGCATAAATCTGCAGTTAGAAGAGGCTTGGGCAAATGAAAATGAGAAAAAACAAAACTCTGAAAATTGATTTTGTTTTAGAAATTCAGATCTTGATCTTCTGCTTGATTTTTGCCCCAATAAATGACCAAATCTATTAGTGAAACCTCCTAAAAAATGTTCTCCTTGATTTTCTCTTTCCAATGAGCCATCCTGGGCCTCATTTGGTCAAGTAAAACTCAATCTATGAGCCTCCAAAGTTGATAAGTCAAATTTGATATAAATCTGGAAATTATGTTGCTTGGCTAAAAATCAGAATTTTAATTAAAAATTTAATCCTAAATTAGCCTCTAATTATCTAATAATTAATTCCAATTTAATTTTTAATTATAAACTAAACTAATTATTTAATAATCTATTTATTAATGAATATTAATCTAACTAACAAATATAATTAACTATTTATAGACAAATTAATCTAATTAATAATTAATTTAATTAATTTAATTATATTTTAAATATTTTAAATATTGAATTTATTATTAAACTAAAACTAAACTAACACTATATTAACTTTAAACTAACCTACCACTAACACTAACATATACTAACCTACCACTCCACTTCATTACACTAACACTATATTATATTATACTTAACATTTCCATTACTCTAACATTAAACTAATTTTAACACTATCACTCCACTTCGCTCATGTATGAGTGAGTTTGAAGCAAAACAAATGATTTGTGCCTTTGACATCACCATCGACATATCGGAAGTGAGGGCCATCGGGGTTTTTCGAAGAAATGGATCCCATGACAAATCTCGATGCGATGTTCCGATGATTTGTTTTTTAATATATATATATATATATATATATATATATATATATATATATATATATATTTTATATTAAATTTTGATTTAATTAATTTAATTATATAATAATTAATTTAATTAATTTAAAATTTAATGTTAAAAATTATTTTTTTTGTTTTGGTTTCATTTTAATGATTTTAAGTTATGATTTTTTCTAAGGGATGATTTGCCTAAATAAACTACAACCACTTTGATAAAAATGAACTACATCCACTTCGACATTTTGGATTTTTTCGAGATTAGTAATTTATTTGAAAATTGGAAAATTGGAATAAATGACTGAAATCCCGATGCTTTATGATTTGGCTGTATAATTGAAAATAAAAATTGTTAGTAATAACTAACTAAGGGTTAATATTTAAACTAAATGCATTATTGAACTAATTTAATTAAAAAATGGAATATTATACATTTTATGCATTTTTAACCCAGACGACATAATTTATTAGATTTCAAATGAGTGCCATTTACAAACCAATTGACCAAATGAGTGCCATTTACAAACCAATTGACCAAATGAGGTGAAACAAGCATCAATGAAAAGATTATAAAAAATCGATTTCAACCAAGCAATTAAAACAAAAATCTAAAGAAGATGAAAAATCAATAAAATCATGAGGTAATTAACTTCATAAAAATCTTAAAAGGCACTTAGCCAAAATTTTAATAGAAAGGGTCCCCATTATTTGAAGTGAACAAGTTAAAAATGGGGGGTTTGTGTTTTACCACAACATGTGTCTTTGAACAAAATCTCTGAGATGGGGGTACCAGATGTCTATATGCTTGGACCTATCATGGAATACCGGATTAACCGAGAGTTTTATGCCACTCTGATTATCACAATGTATCACTGTCGGATCCATCTAATGACCAAACAAACCAACCAAAATATTCCTCATCCAGATGGCCTCACATGTAGCCTGAATGGCTGCCATGTACTCTGCCTCAGCTGAACTGAGTGCCATAGATCTCTGCTTCCTGTTGTACCAAGAAACTGTTGTCGATCCTATGCTGAAGATCCCTCCCGATGTGCTCTTTTTGTTTGATAGAATGCCTGCCCAATCTGCATCGGTGAAGCCTTGAAGCTTCACTCCCTCTGTCCGTTTGTACCATAATCCATACTCAGTAGTGCCCCTGAGATATCTCAAGACATGCTTCCCCGCCTTCTAAAAGATATTGGTTGGCTTAACCATATCTTGACTCAGTTGGTCAACTGTGTAGCAAATGTCTGGTCTGGTGTTCACCAAGTACAGTAGTGAACCCACAAGCTGCCTGTAAACAATAGCATCATCCTTCTTCCAGTTTCCTTCAAGAGGTGTCTCCATGGGTTTACAACTCTCCATGTGAAACTTACTCAGAATCTCTTTGGCATAATTGCCTTGAGAAACAAATAGCTCATCATCACGCTGCCATATATCCAAACCAAGGAAATAGTGAAGGAGTCCCATGTCCTTCATCTCAAACTCTCTTGCAATATCCTCTTTGCAAGAAATTATGGGCTGCTCATCACCTGTAAAAATAAGATCATCAGCATAAAGTACGATAATCAAAAGCTTACCATCAACCACAATCTGGTATAGGTTCGCATCTACTTCACTATTCATGAAGCCCAACCCAGTGAAATAGTTGTCAATTCTAGTGTACCAAGCACAAGGTGGTTGCTTCAGTCCATACAGTGCTCTCTTGAGTCTGCACACATGCAACTCACTGTCAAAGGTATCAAAACCTTCTGGATGCTCTATGTACACTTCTTCCTCAATAACTCCATTGAGATACACAATATTCACATCCATATGCTGTATATGCCGCCCCATCTGCGCTGAGAGTGCAAGGATAGATCTAATAAATGAGTACCTCACAACTGATGCAAAAGTATCCTCATAGTCAATCCCCTCAACTTGTGAGAATCCTCGGGCTACAAATCTAGCCTTTTACTTCTCCACACTCCCATCTGCTGCTTGCTTCACCTTATATATCAATCTAGATCCAGCCATTGATTTTCCGACTGGTCTTGGGACAACTTCCCATGCACTGTTCTTGATGATGGAGTCATACTCCTCAACCATGGCATCAACCCAAATTGGTTTCTGCACTACTTCCTCAAAATAGGATGGTTCTATCAGAATACACTTTCTCATAAGAGCCATGTATCCAGTAAACCTATCTGGAGACTCTCTGTCTATGCAGTGAAGTAGGTTCTCCTACATGTTCTGTCGCATCAAGCCTCAATCTTTTAGCTTCGGTGGTGCACCTTCTACAATGTATGGTGGATGGCTCTACATGAGTGGTTTATGCCACTCCATGATCCTCTGCATGTGGCTACTCCACATCTTGAGGTTCATCCTTTGGAACCAAGAGTTCATCATCTGCATGCAAATAAACCTCCATCTCAAGGGAAAATCGCACGGCTTTCTCCTCATCAAATTTTATATCCCGTCTCACAACAGTCATCTTGTTGTTTGGAAAATACACCCGATAGTTGTGGGGAGTATCAGTGTACCCCAAAAATATCCCAATCTCAACTGTTGGTTCTAGCTTCTTCCTGGAATCTTTGGTCACATGGAAATAGACAAACAATCCAAAAATTTTAAAATATGAAACGTCAGGTTTCTTACTAGAAAAATACTCTTCTGGTGTACTCATGCCAAGTATCCGATGAGGACTACGATTCTACACAAATACTGTTGTGTTGCATTCCTCTGCCCACAAATGTAGGTCCTAATCATGCAACATTGCTCGTGCCACACCCACAATTGTTTTGTTCTTTCTTTCTGCGACCCCATTCTATTGTGGGTTATGAGGCACAATCAAATATCTGATCCAAATTCCTTCTTTGCTACAAAAATTCTTGAATTCATTAGATATGTACTCACCACTGTTGTCGCTCCTTAGAGCCTTCACATACTTCCTTGTGTCTTTCTAAACCAGTGCTTTGAACTCACAAAATTTTGAGAATGTTTGATCTTTCTTCTGCATGAATTAGATCCAAAAATTTCTATAAAAATCATCAAAAAAGATCACATAATACCTATGCTTTTCTGTCGAAGATGTAGAGAATGGTCCACACACATCTAAGTGAACTCTCTCAAGGATTTCTGCTGCTTGATTCTCCTTCTCATGAAAAGTGGCCTTTGCATACTTCCCCATGGTAGATCCCTTGCATGTGTCTATATGTGCAATATTACACTTTAGAAGCCTCGTATAACTATGTTGCATGACCTTCAAAGCTTCGTGGTGTAGATGACCCAATCTCCTGTGCCATAACTCATCCTCATCCTGGCTCACCACTTTATCTGCTTTACCCATCAATGTTGCGTTGCCATCTACATCAAGTTTGTAGAGATTCTTCACACGAATCCCAATAATTGAAATTGGTATTCTTCGCACGAATCCAAATAAATGTTAGAAATTCACTGGAAAAAAGCATTTGAAATATTTGCCACTCAAGCCCATAATTGTTTCTGCACCTTTTCAGCAATGAGGTTTAAATTTTATTGGAGAGATTAATCCACCTTCAAGTGGACAACATCGTTGGATCCTTGTTGCAACAAATGGATTGAAGCAATACCTACCATGAATGCTACTGATTCCGCACTTAACCCCTTTGCCTTTCATCGCAATCGGTGTTTTGCAAGTTTCAAAATTCACTTATAATATAATTGTTGAATCCTACGAAATCCCCGAAATGTGATTTGCAGGATTGCTACGACCCATCTTTTCCATTTGGTCTGATTCATAAACATTAGAAATGCTTTAAAACCCTTTGTAATATGATTTGGGTGGCTTTTTTCACATTACCATTAGTTAATGAAATGTTTACTTGTCTGCTTTTAAAATCCTTTAATGGGACCCATCACCTTTTCACATCGCTAATTCGCAAACTTCACTCACCACATTCACTTCCGCTTCCTCATTTCCCCAATTGCAATATTGCATGGGATATGCCTTCCCTGCGACGTCACCTTCCAATTTGCATATCACAAATCCTATTGACATACATCCATGTTACTTGCCCGATTCACCGATCCCCGATATGTGATAACCTTCCCGGTCCCCGATTATGATATTTTCAAATCCCTGATTTGTGATGGACCTTTGACCTCTGATATGCAAAAAAATTGACTTCCTGATTTGCGATATCGCAAATCGAAAACCAAAGTTCTATTCACTCCTCCAAACACATGTTTATTCCCGATATGCGATTTGAGATTCAACTCCATTTATCGATTGCAATAAAATAGACCCCACCACATGCCATGTCATCACCCCATTGAAAATCGTAAATTCGCAGTTCCTCTCACCTGTGTCTTAATTTTAAGTCCTTCCGCTCCCAATTTTTGATTGCGATACATATAAAAGGTTTTCCCTCGCGCTCATTTGATTATTTAGTAATCTCTCCCGATTGGCTCACATTTGACGTGTCCTCTCATCATTCCACTCCACGTCTCCTCTATCTTTCTCAAAGGGTTTCTTTGTATTATATCATGTCACCGCTAATAAAATGAACCTCTACCAATATATCCAAAAGGTTTATTTATCAAATTAATTCATTATCATTCGGGTTTTCTGCCATTACAAATGGTTTTCCATCATATATAAGGGTTTCGCCATTGTAAAGAAAAGGGATGTTTGTTGATTAATTTCCGCCATTTTATCCTAATTCGCCTCCATTAAACTGGTAAAAACCACTTTATTTCTTGCCCTTCTTTTGATTATTCCTGCTGGCCCCACCCTCAATGTGTCTTATTTTTATTTCATTCACATGCCCAATATTCTCCTCCAAACCTATCTGCAGGGGTCATTCTCTCAAAAGCTCTTTCTACAAAAGGAACCCTATCACGACAGAGAAGAAGCCAAACAATGTAAAACACCAGCAGAATTTTATCCAGAGCATTTTTCCAACAAACTCATGCCGCTATTACTCTTCTGCACGAGCACACGTTTTAGCAGAAAGGCATCATTCAAGGAACAAATCATAACATTTACAGAAACTTTGACATCAGTTACTCAATCTGTTTTTTCCAGCAAAACCTGTACATGCGACCTATAGTTCAGGATAAGAAAATGCCATATCCCCATAGATGTTGGGTTTGATAAGATTTAGATGAGTGCTCAGTTAAAGTTTTCTAGTGATGTAATAAATAGAAACAAATTTCCTCTTGTTTTCTTTGAAATGTAATAAATTCCCTATCCTTGAAAGATTCAAATGGTCTATCCTTTCTGGATACCCATTGTAAATCTATAAATAGTCAATTGATAGATGTAGAGGAGGTTGGATGTTGATCTTACTGAAGACTCATTATAATAAAGAAAATCCTTTTTGAAATTGAGGCTGAAGGATTTTGTGTTTCAAGAACATCTAATATATGGTGTGTTTTCTCTTCTATGTTAATTTCTTCTAATAATAAGTTGTAGTAGCTAGTAAAATATGAGTGAGAGCTGTTAAAAGATTTAATAATAAATTATCTACTTTTCATTTTTCTGCAAATTATATGTATGTTGCAGAACATGTTAGTGAGGGTACCATAAAGGATTTGTGGGATACTTTATGCATGAAATTTGTTTTCTAAGTGTTTTTTAATTTACATAAACTTAGTTTGTGTAAAGAGTCATAATTATAGATGTGTGACTGACTTAGGATCTTATTATTTCCTAGAATAGGTACTATATATCCATCTCCTCTCCATTGTTTCACTCTACTCCCTATACTACTCATTTACCCATAGAATTTGTAATTTCCGTAGCTTGCCAAATGCATGAAAGTCTTAAAGGATAAAGTAATCATTTAAAACTAATTTGAGAAGCCATCCCACCATTTAAAATCTTTTCAAAACCTTTAAAAACTTGAAATGAACCATGATGTGTAAGGCTTACTCCTTTTGCAGTCAAGGAGTGACTCCTTGTGCTAACAGATAGTTATTTTACTGTGTCAACCTCAATAAATGAAACAGATTCTTGAGGATAGTTCCTTTAATGTGTCAATCTCATTAAATGAAAATGGTTCCCTTGAGGATAGTTCTTTTACTGTGTCAATCTCGTTAAATGAAATAGGTCTTGAGGATAGTTCTTTTACTGTGTCAACTGTTATGCAAAATTATGAATTACAGATAAATCATTCTTCCCTAGACATGTGCTAATATAGAACAACAGGTCAAAGACTTTACGACTATCTTTATGAACTATAAACAGACACACAGAATGAAATAAGAAGATTACTTGGAGTCTAAGCGCTTCCAAAGTCTCCCTCTGTCGCTTTTGCTATAGCTTCAAATTCCAGCCAGCTGTGCAAAATATTTCCTGTAAGAATAAACACTAAACAACAAGAGATAGCAATAATACAGATGTCTATTCAAGTTATTTAGCTAAACCAATAAAGCATAAACCATATACATCAAACAAGAAATCATGATATGGAAAATCAAAGCTTATACAGATGCATATAGGGAAAAATAAGCAGTAATATTTATTAATGATAGAAGGGGAGGTTACAACCCAGTGATTGATTTAGTGTCACCATCTCCAACAACATCCCATCCTCACCATAATGTAGATATCTCCAGAAATATGTCACTCAAATCAACTCCTCAATTGAATTTCCACCAGCATTTCTCTACACAAATTCTTCCTTCCCAAACACTAAGATCTATGCTCAATTTATAAAGGAGATGAAGGTAGTTTTACAATCAATGACTTTTCAATAATAGGCAAGACATGTTCCCAATCTTGTATATGTCAAATGGACACATGGATTCGAAGTTTGACACATGTGAAATCTTCTAGCAAGCACTAGCCAAGTGGAGATTCCGAAACAATGAGAATTTCGCTCCCAATGTGACCAACGCACCTATGAGTGTCGAGAAGTGCTTCGTAGAGCAGTCTTGCATGGGGCTACCTACATATGCAAAGCACTTAGTCCCTTTAGAGGCAACATTGATGAGATCTCATATGATATATTATAAACTTCAAATCTTGGAAACCTTTGCAGATGAAATTCTTGAAAGATTTGTCTTGTTCTTTGTCTTAGGGCATAAACACTGAAATTATAGGGAATGATAGACCCCATTCATTGGTCCTGGAGATGATGTATAGTTAACCAGGTCATTGGGAATGGTGTCCAAATTGAACTATAACAATTTCCCCCTAAAGCATGAAGTAAGAATAATAATAACAATATTTTGATTGAGATGCTTTACACTGTGATGGGCTGGAGATGAAGTGGAGTGGTGACCTACATCAATCTTACAATACATTACATCATGATATATCCTCTCGATCATAATTGCTGAGGGTAGGCATTCCCATGTTCAGTACATAAACAATCTAATAACATGTACATAATTCAGAAAGTCGTCTACATTGGAATGTTTCCCAATACAGACATGCCTATAGATACAGGCCCATGTTCGGATGACGATCTGTATGTAAGGTCACCATACAGATGATGTGCATAAAAATCCTGAAAATCACAGCCCATATGGCTGAAACTAGATCTGGGGTCTTCTTATCTCGTTCACTCGATCATTCAGGTACAAGTCTAGCCATGCGAATATATGATTTGTAGTCGAACATGGAAAGACATTGTTTGATTACCAGCCAATGATGTGAGATGTTAACAAACAAGAGAGAACCACCGTTGATGTTAATGTCCCTCAAGGTACTATAGTACATTTCGTAAGGCATGAATAGATGATTTGATGTTGAACGCCAAACAAAATCTTTCGGTCAAAAGTCTGGAAGTGAGGATATTGTCGATGTTGTAACAAGCCTCATGGTACTGGAATATAATGTTTCTAAGTGAACTTCCTGGATAATGATTTGTTGTTGACAGGAAGCAACTTTATTGCAAAACGGGTGTTACGGATTTCAGAGACAAAGGTATAGCTTGATATAGCAATTTTCAGGGATGACGGTCATGAGAATGAAGGTTTATGAGTATTGCAGAAGGATGATTATTCATTGGATGACTTCTCTTGAACATATCAGTGACACTGAGATGAGTTGGCAGCATTGACCCAAAACCGAAGTGAAGGTATGATGAACCATAGGTATGAATGAACCGTCAAGAATATTACCCAACCCAAAAAGTCACGGACATGGAGTGAAGTGTCATGTTCAAGAGCGACTTGCTACCATAAAGAATTCTACTCACTTTTCCCAAATTTTCTCTAGTCATTTGTTGACCAGTACCTCTTTATTTTTTAATAAGCTTGAGGAGGATAACATTTTCTTGATCTATAATTCAACCCTTTGGGCGAATAAAGTATCGCTATTTAATAATTTAATGAGTCTAGTGATGAATGAAACTCTATTCTTGCCATGATTGACAAGCCCATTGCTATTTTATGTTTTAATGAGCTTAACGACAGTGATAGCCTGATCCTTTTTCATATTTAGAGATTTTGAAAAAGAGGAAAAAATAAAACTCCATAAGTAATTTTTCGTAAAGTTGTCACTCAGATCCGAAAAAGTGTAAAATAATATATGAGAGAACCTCTTTAGTCATGTTCGACCAAGATGTTCCTTTTTTGTAAATAATCTATTTTAGTTCGGAAAAGGGTTAAACTTATATTGAGTAGATATCAATTCACTTACTTTTACGAGCTCAAAAACACAAATGCTCGGAAATATTTTCACATTATCGGAGTCTAAAAAGAGCTGAAAGAAGACTCTAGGGGTTCCTTTTTCGCTATTACCGAAGCTCGAAAAAGTGATAAAAGTGCGTTTCAAATCCTTTTTCGTTTTTATCAAATATCAAAAAATAAGGAGAAAAACTATGCTTTGTGGTCAAATCATTCTTGAAATAAATATGCGCGACTAATCTATTCATCAGTTGTAAAACCTCTTCAGAACAACATCAAATGGATTAAAAATACTTGTTTCATGATAAAGATTGAATAAAACCATAGTCACAGCAACAAATATTAATTGCAAATAATCAAATGACTAATTAAAAAGAGTTTTACCATTTGAAAGTTACCATTTTCATTTTTGGAGCTCTGAACCTGTTTTTGCCCCCGAACTTCAGCAGTTGATTGGGTGCAATTAGTAAGAATGTTTTGAATGCCCCCTGCACAAAAGATGCCCACCAAGCTTCATTTCATTCATTTAATTAAACTATTGGTTACTAATAGCTAGATGGAATGAAGGTTCATTATAAGGGAGGATTTGTTTCATTTTTTAACGAGCTTGACACAGGAAAATAACTATGCTCATGACCTGTTTCATTTTTTAACGAGGTTGACATAGTAAAAGAACTATCCTCATGGCCTCTTTCATTTTTCAACGAGGTTGACACAGTAAAAGAACTATCCTCATAGGAAATTGCTTCATTTTTTAATGAGGTTGACACAAGAAAAAAGAACTATCCTCATTATGCAGTTGGACTAGTGAGTGTGCTCTGGAAAAGACATAGTCTAACAGAGTCATCATTTAAGGAGTTTGATTAGCACCACAAATGATAAGTGTTGGAACAGGGTCTCCTATAAAGCTGTGAAACTGGTCCATTTTGTATATTTCTGATTATATTTAGTATAATGCAGGGGTTTTGGGGTGGGTCAAAGCCCCTAAAGCATTGTAAATGGGTCAAGGGTAGACCAAGAGTCCGCAAACCATGGTTTGCAGACCATTGGATGCATAGGCTAAATTAGTATAAGTAGTTGAACCTTTTTGAGTTATAGGAGAAGCTAAGAATGATAAGATATTGCTGCTAAGTGTGAATCGATAGATCTGGTAAAGGTTTTTGGGTAAGGACTCCTACTGCTGTGTGCGCGGAGGGCCTCTGTCCTGCTATGTGCAGACCTTCCTACTGTGTGTGCAAGTTGGGGTTTTTGGGTTTTGTAAGTAGATCGAAAAGATTACTGAATGTGGAAGTATTGTTTCCTATCTGAATCCACTGGAATTACTGTGATATGAATCTGTGACATCTTGATTACTTAGTATATGCTGTTGTGTTATTGGTTTAAGTTGCGAACATACTTGTGTACTTATTTATGCTGCGATCTGGGTTGTTCTACTTGCTTCATACAAGAATATCTGAAATAGCTGTGTATTATTATATGAATTCTTGATCTGTTGAATTCTGTGAGTAATATTGCGGTTATGCACGTGGATGCAAAGGGAATCTAGGCTCTATGATATCGGATCGAGTCACAATCAGGGTGAACGCAGCTCTTCTTGACTTACCTACCCTCTCCCAAGGTGCAGAAACCTGGTTCCAGCACCCACCCATACTACTTCGAGTGAGACTTTGGCCTGCGTAAGTAGGTCACTGCCGAAAGGGCCAGTAGTATATGGGTTTGTTGGCAAACCTTGAACATCCAAACCTGGGTCAAGACCCCTCGAGCCAACTAATGGTTCCGTTGCTGGAACTTGGAGCATTTTAAGAGAGGGATCAGGTAATGCCAAGGCCATACTAGAAGCTAGAGAGAAAGGAAATTGATGAATAGTTTGAACAGCAAGTTCAGGAATTTTCCATAAAAGAAGACCGCAGTAAGAGGTTGACCACTGAAGAGTGGAAGAATAAGTACATTTTCATAGAGATATACGATTTATTCTTTGTAACGATTGTGATCAAGCTCCAGGAGGGGTTCGCAAGACTGGTAGAGTTCCAGAAGTGTTGGAAGGATGAGCGGATCACAGAGTGGACCCCCGAACTAATCCAGTAGCTAGAAAAGACTGATAACACCATCACTCGCACAGTGGACCATTGGGTGGATAGCGTGTTAGGGGGATTTGTGACAAAATTTTCCATTGATCAGTTCGTCTCCTACTCTAAAGCAGAGCGAAGATTCTTCACGGGGTTCTGAGGTAAGTTTCTGAAGACGTTGCCATTGCTGATCAAGATATTATTATGCGAAAAGAGTATTCTATGTAGCTATACCGAGTGAATGACCTCTGATCTAGATGGGAGCACAACACAGAGTAGAAAGTACTATAGGGCCAACCTAGAGTGAGATTGATTGGTCTAAAGTCCAGTAAGGGAAGAAGCTTCGTAGAGTCCTCTAGCCACACCGCTTTCAAATCAGCCTAGAGGTAAGAATTCACTGACCCCTCTGCTACCGGAAGACGACATGGCTGCGCACATGAAATTTCCGACCTTTAAGGGTGTGGGGGATGAAGACATGGATCAGTTCTGGTTTGTCACAGGATTGGTATGGACTATGTAGAACGTGGCTAGTGATGTGGTGAAAAGGGCACAACTGTCCCTTACTTTTGAAGGAAGAGCTTTGGACTGGTACATGGGATACATCGGCTAAAACGCAAATGCAATCATTGAAGAGATTAAGAATGCCCTGAAATAGTAGTTCAAAAAACCTAAGTCCTACTCCCAAATCGTGGTTGATCTAAAGGATTTCAAGCAAGGACCTTCTGAATCTGTGTGGGAGGTCGATCAGTGACTAAAGAAGGTGATCAGAGAAGGGGGATTCCAATATGATGACAAACAACACACATAATGGTTTATTGTTATGTTGCTGCCTCACCTGCATGTACCTATGGGGCACCAAAATTTTGAATCGCAGGAGAAGGCCTTGGAAGGTGCCATGAAGTTAGAAGCTGCACCTTGGGAAGAGACTCAGCTGGGCGTCAACAGATCTAGGGGCAGCTAGAAGCGATGCATGTAGAGATCCAGAACCTGCGAAAGGAACGAGGGGCAGAGGCTAGCCTAAAAAGATGGTGCATATGATGCCGGGTGAATGACCATACCAAGGATAACTGTCCTCTATTAGAAGATTATGTGTAGGCCAAGGGACCTAGCCCATTGCGCCCTAGGGAAGCTACGGGACCTAGTGGGCCAGCACTCTGGTGCAATGATTGTCACATCGCAGGGCTGCACGATACTAACCACTATCCCTGCCTTGCTGCATACGTTCCAGAGGTAAAGCAGTAATGGTGTAGGTTCTGAAGATCAGTGGGACATGACGAACACAACTTCTGGACATATGATTTGATGATTGATCGAGGAATATTATATAGAGTACAATCAGACCCTGCGTCACTAAGGACCCCCGTAGGTATAGGCGGCTCCCCATCAAGGGGCAGGGGAGGAGGACGTGGTGGAAGTGCAGGACGAGGATGAGGTCAGCTAATCTGATATAACTATGGAGAAGCAGGACACTTTGCAAGGGACTTCCTGAACCCCACTAGGAAATCCTGCTGATATTGCAGACAGTTGGACCATGCGATTGAAGATTGCCTGATCTTGATAGTGAAAATGTAGGAAAAGTAGTCGACACCTAAGCAGAATGCGCAAAGAGTTAAGGCTGAGATACGAAACAAAGATCCGAGTGTGAATGTGGTCACACGCAGTGGGATGGCCACTAGGGGGCCAGAGGAGGAGGCTGCGATGGAACCTATGATTCGTCAAGCCACTATAAAAAAAGAAGGTCTGGACCTAAAAAGGGGGAAAGAAACATTTATCACAGCTCATAAGGACTTTTTTGAGACAGAGGCAACTACTGCTTGGCCACCTGCGAACCTCAAGGCAGATGAGGAGGTTGAGCCCTTTTTCCAGGCATGTATGAAACTGCTGCGCAACCCAAAGGCTGTGGAGAACCTTCATGCATTAATATATAGCTGCGCAACATGACCCAATCTAACCTCTAAAGTCAAGGATGTGCACAAGCTATACAGGTATAAGAAATGCACCGGAAGAGAAATGCGGTTGTCTGCGCAGATCGAAGACTACGAAATGAGCCAGGTTATTTTGGACCTAGGGTCGGATGTGAACGTGCTACCTAAGAAGACTTGGCAACGAATGCAAGAGCCTAAGTTGGAATGGTCCATTATTCAGCTGCACATGGAAAATCAGCAGAAAATTATCCCGCTAGGAAGGTTGTTTAAAATTACGGTGGATATCGCAGGAGTAAAACCCCGAGCAGAATTTGAAGTGATAGAAATTGTAGAAGATGCAGACCCCTACCCTGCGCTCTTGGGATTGGACTGGGCCATAGATATGGGCGGTATCATCAACCTCAAAAAGAGAAGCATGGTGTTTGAGAATAACAACACAAGGGTGTTAGTACCATTAGATCCCGCGGAAGGTGAATGATATACAGAGCTGGTGCGCGATGAAGAGGAGATGGACCACATTTACAAGTTGACTGCACAGGATGAGGATTGGATCAAACCCATGGCAGAAGGCATACTCTGTTGGGAAAAGGATAGTGAATGCTTATCTGACTCTGACCGGGAGATGGAGAATTGGCAAAACCGGTTGCATGATGTCTCAGCGCTGCAATGTCTTCGAGTCACAAGGGACTTCCGCTGCATTTCCTTGGAGGTAAGATACCTACCCTACTTTGATGGTTCTGGTAGCATTGAGGAATTTTTGCGAGTATTCAAAGCAGAGGTTCCCAAGGGATAAAGGCTATGGGCCCTTAAGCTAGCCTTGCATGGAATACCTGCGCGTTGGTGGGAAACACATGAGGAGGCATTCTAGGATTGGGAGGCATGTCAAGATATGATGATCTTGCAATTTGAAGCCCTGACCGGCCTACAGGTCAAGAAATTCCTTGGATTAGAAGATCCACATGAATATCTGTCGGTATGGGAAAAATAGTGGTGCGACAAGACAACTAAGGAATGGGTTCACCTATTGATTCATGACCTAGGTGCGATTCCATCTACATGGTACTTAGATGTGGAGCTCCATCGGCACACCTTCCACTGGGAGACATTAAAAGAAGAGTTCCTGGGAAAATTTGGGTTAGTAGGCCGGACCATGGCGCTTGACGTAGCCCTGTGAGACATTGACATTAGGGAGTGGGGCGAATCACGCCGGTTCCTCGCACCAGAATTACCCACATGGGAAACACAGGTACCAAGCATGATCAACTACCATAGCCCAGGCCCAATAGATAGTAAGGATGATCCGTGAGCTGCGTTTAACTTGGAATTGGAAGGGGTGTGCACAACTATCGAGCTGCTTAGGCTGCGAGAGGGATGCAATAGGACGTATCTTACGATGAATAGGAACATAGAAGGTAGAGTTATCATATCTGCGGCAACTCTTACAACAAGGAAACAATTGCGGTCACTCCTTGGCCATGCGGGGTATTACAGAAAGTTTGTTTGGGAATGCGTGATACTTACAATGCCTCTGAAAGAATTGTTCCCGCAAGTGATCTGGTGTGGTTGGGAGGACACCTGTGGGGAAAAAATGTATTCGGTTGTAGAGCACCTTAGGAACAAGCCTGTGTTGGGAGGGGATGCGCAAGACGCATGGATGTTTAGTCCAAGCTCAGCAGGTACGCAGAGTGCACATAGGGAGTGAAAAGTGATAGGGGGAACAGTAAAATCAGGTAAAGAGGAGAAGTTACCGTTAAGCGGAGCGGGCAGTTGGAAATTAATGAAGCAATTCCTTGAGATTTTTTACTGTTTACTTGATGGTAAGCTCCGAATTACACTTACTCTACCGTTGGACGACCATAAGCACTATAAAGTAGGACATCTAGCTCAGACAACATTTTCGTATTATGCCCGTAACCTGTATTTTTTTTTTAATGCTGCACGATTTTTTGGGCTTGTTGCATCCTGCCCATGGAAAAGCAACCCACTTCCACTTTCGATAGGCCCTTGGAACCAAGAGTCCCTGTTCCCACTAAGATAACAGCTCCTAGGCCCGCGGAAGCTTCAGTACCTATAGAGCCCAAACAAGAGGCAGTCATTATTGGGTTAGGGGATGAAGAAATTGATAGGATAATTGCACTCTGGCTCCCTGAGTGGAGGAGTGGCTTCAGTCCTAGCGAAAATAGCACCAAAGGGACCTGCACGATAGCAGTACACTCCATTATTGACCCCAATAAAACCCCAGAACCAAGCGCGAGAGGCGTGGGCGTAGCCGCAGAAAGGAATGCACAGCTGTTATAGGTTGCCAATAAGGATGCTGGGGCCAATTCGTAGCTGGCACTAAGTGTGCCAGGCACAAATAACCCAGCTACCACCTCTCTCCAAAATAAAAATCAGCCAGGTGAGCCTAGTATCGGGCCCCGAAAAAAGCAGCGCGCCCAGCACCAGGAATATGATGTGACGGTCACATTGATTAACGGTGACCTCGAACAGATCATGGATGCAATTAAACTGCCCACAGAGGAAAGATGGGCAGCCATAGAGACACAACAGAAGGCTGCAATTGACACCTTATAGAATGAGCTCCATGCCCTCCAGGGGAAGGCAGATATGCTGCAGACCAGCGTAACTCAGAAACGGGCTCCCTTGGCAATCAATAGTACTGTGCTTGCACCGAGAGGAAGCCACCTCTACTCCTTACCTAGCACTGCCCTTATAAGAACCCAAATCCAAGTCGATACAGGGGTCCACTTGGACCTGGCAAAGTTTCCCACTAAGGCATTACGAGGTCTCCACGCCATCATAGTCCGGGAGACCCACTGATGAGACTTGGAGGTACATCAACAGCTCAGTGTGGCCAAGCGGGCCCTCAAACGGAAAGACGTAGAAAAATCCCTTGCTATATCGCATCAGGTGGAGCTTGAAATGGCGATCCACCAGCTCTGCACAAAGGTTCTGGACGGATTCCCGGTCGCAGCTACACCTCGGGCCAAGGTAGAAAGTATGGTTGCCGCAATAAAAGCGTCTCGAACGGAAATGCAAACCATCAAGGCACAACTGGAGAAGAAAATCTCCGACTTACAGGCTACATTGCAGCCCACCACACTGCCGGAGGTTCGAGCCCAGTGCTTTGCGCTGGTGGCATAAGCTATGAACTCCATCTCAGAGAAAATTGCTCAGGGCGCCCAGTTGCTCAAATCAGCCATGCAGCTCTAGACCCTGGTCCAGTTCAACCCGATCCTCCGAAAGATCAATTGGGACTTACGACAATAGGAAGAAGCTTTTGCACAGGTCGAGGCTACCTTGCCCACCTTGGTGCCTGCACAACGGTTAGCACAGTTGCATACCAGCAAAACTCTCCTGGACGCGATTGATAAACTCCCATACCAGAAGCACATCCTTGAGGAACGATTAAAGCCATGGGCTACCACATCTCTCCAGCCCTCTCACGATGCTAATGGCACAGTCACACTCCTCAACCGGACACTGAAAAACGTCACTACAGCCACCGAAGGGCCGACATCCCAAAAGTTGGTGGACCTCGTGCAGAGTGCCGCAGCCCAGAGTCAGGAGGCGTTGCCTCCAATAATCACTGCCCTAACTGCACTACGCGTGCAGGTGGAGAACCTACCATCGCCGTGACTTGGGACGAGTCACAAGATTGTGTCTGGGGACTGTTGGAACAGGGTCTCCTACAAAGCTGTGAAACTGGTCCATTCTGTATACTTCTGATTATACTTAATATAGCGCAGGGGTTTTTGGGTGGGTCAAAGCCTCTAAAGCATTGTAAATGGGTCAAGGGTAGACCAAGAGTCCGCAAACCATGGGTTGCGGACCATTGGATGCATAGGCTAAAATAGTATAAGTAGTTGAACCTTTTTGAGTTGTAGGAGAAGATAAGAATGATAAGAGATTGCTGCTAAGTCCGAATCGATATATCTGGTCAGGGTTTTTGGGTAACGACTCCTACTGCTATGTGCATGGAGGGCCTCTATCCTACTGTGTGCAGACCCTGCTGCTATGTGCACAGGTTGGGTTTTTGGGGTTTTGTAAGTATATCAGAAAGATTACTGAATGTGGAAGTATTGTTGCGTATCTGAATCCACTGGAATTACTGTGATATGAATATGTGACATCTTGATTACTTAGTATATGCTACTGTGTTATTGGTTTAAGTTGCGAACATACTTGTGTACTTCTTTATGTTGCGATTTGGGTTGTTCTACTTGCTTCATACAAGAATATTTGAAATAGCTGTGTATTGTTATATGAATTCTTGATATGTTGATTTCTGTGAGTAATATTGCTGTTACGCACGTGGATGAAAAGGGAATCTAGGCTCTGTGATACCGGATTGAGTCACAATCAGGGTGAACGTAGCTCTTCTTGACTTACCTACCCTCTCCCAAGGTGCGAAGACTTGGTTCCAGCACCCACCCATACTACGTCAGGTGAGAATTTGGCCTGCGCAAGCAGGTCACTACCGAAAGGGCCAGTATTATAGGGGTTTTTTGTCAAACCTTGAACATCCAAACCTGGGTTAGGACCCCTCAAGCCAACAATAATTTATAACATGCGTTGACGGGCCTTCTCCAAGGTTTTCATTGAATTTTGGAATTTCAGAAGGTAATTTCTGTGAAATCACTGGCCACTAAGGAGAATAAATGATAAGACCATCTTGATATTGCACTAAATATGTGAATAAAGGATCAAGCCATTCAGTAATCATAAGGGAGGAACCAAATAGGATTCTAGATGATGACATAGGTGAAGTCAATGGACAAAAAATTGAAGATGAAGCAACAACAGATGTTGTCGCAGCTGAAATAGATGGTTTGGTTTCGGATGTTATCTTAGCCATGGTCAAATGACCCAATGTAAATCCTATAGAATCTATGGTAACTCGAAGTGAAACAAGATCAAAAAAAGCAGAGTAAGGTGATTGAGGAAAAGACTCGTATAGGTAGAGCTCCTACCGAAAATGAGTTGGAGTTAAAGGTGTCTCGTCTTGTGATATTTCTTCAATCAAAATCAAACCAGGTGGAAGAACTTCGCCATCAGGGCCGAAGTATATTTCAGGTGGTTGACTACACGATATGGGAGACTCAATGGCTACAATAGATTGTAGAGCGACCAATACAGGAACAAATTTTGATTGTTCGACTTTGGGATCAAGATTTTCTCCACTTAGGTAATATAGCAACTAAAATATAAGGGGATGATAGACCCTATTTCATTGGTCCTGGGGATGATGTCCAGTTTGACCAATAATAGTTTCCCCCTAAAGCACAATGGGATCTGGATCAACTACCAGTTGAACAATGTCAGGTTCAGGAGGTATGGTCTCACATATTAAATGGATCATGACCACGGGTAGCTGTGAGGACTCTGCAGCGACAATGGTAGACAAACTAGGATTTGTAGAAAAAACTTGTACCGACTCTGGTATATGGGAAGATGATGCTTCACCAGAGGTATTGATAGTATTGGTTTCGGTAGAGTGATGTCATCTTCGCTGTCCAGAAGTAACTTCTGGTGGTAAAGGTGGTTTCAATGCTAGTCTACACGAACGATGGGGAAAATGATTTTGTTCTTCCACGATGATTGATTTATTTTAACCAAAATAAAAAAATAAAAATAAAAGGATATTACTAGGAAAAAAGGTTTACCAAGAAACTGTGAAATACAGAATACCTCCCGGCGAACCAAAAAGTACGGGTAGGAAATCTCCCCGAATGCTATGTTTGGTGTATCAAAATTTACAAGGCAGCTGACTCGGTTCACTATGGATGGATAGAAACCTAAAATTGTCCTCCCAAATATACCCGAAGTTACGTGGAGGCCCAAGTCCATATTAGCGTTGTCTGATGCGAAACCGCACAGTGAGAGCACCCCTTTATAATTTTCATACTGTAACACCACCCGATATATGTGAAAGTACATGGACGAGCTACAATATACTTACATGCATGAAGTGAGGTATCACACTTGGAAGGTATCACAGACAATTAACGATAGCTTCTATGTTTTACAACGCCAGAACACGTCTCTAGCCTAGACCTTCTAAATGTTATCCTTATGGTTCCAATACTTTGTTAGGTAAATTGAGATAAATTTTCTGTTGATCTTATTTAACAATTTTCCTTTTAAAGGTTCACCGCGATGATGTATTGGAAATTCATAAAATGCAAACTAAGAATGATAAGAAATTTTTCACTTTTAGTTTTTCAATGAAAATCCTAGCTACTTGAGGGAAAGAGAAATCAATTTGAGAGCAAACAAATCAATGAGCACAAACTAAATGCAGATTTCCTAATTGTTCCTTTTGCAAATCACACAAACCACTACATGAAAATGTAGGTTTTTCTTTTCATTTCCTTTAATGTTATGAATGTAGAAAAGAAATTAAGTGCACTAAATCAACAAAAAACAAATGCCATTTACTTTTGAGAAATGAGGAATATAAACAACAATTTCTCGTTTGAAGGAAAAGTGAGGAATTAAACAACAGTTTCTCCTATCAGGAAACGAATAATTTATGACAATTTCCTTTTTCAAAAGCAAATGGATCTAATGCGACAATTAAAATATTTTGAAATAAATTCGTTAATGATAAAGAGAAATGCTTTAAACAAACATTGAACAAATTTTTCCTTCAAAGGAGGAAGAGGTAGATAAGGTCACTGGTCAATACGAGGCTCAAGATTTTCAAAACTTAGCAGAAAAAAAACTGAAACAAATTGCAATGACAAATTCAAAGGAATTTGAATGGTTTCAGGAGGCAACGTAGTCTCTAAAGAGAGACAATGCTTTGCAATGTAGGCCTGAAAGGGAGACATTGCTATGCAAAGCACTGTGTCCTGTCTAAGAGTGCATTGGGTGCAGTGTACAATGAAAAACACAACTATCTAACACACTTCTAATGCAAATTTGTATTTCAAAAAGCCTAATATTTGTGAGTAACAACTACTGGGTGAATAAACAGAGAAAATCATAGGCTAAAACACCTAGGATAAAGAGTAATCTCCCTAGTGGAGTCACCAATTTTTTATGTGGAATTATGAATTATGGATAAATTATTATTCCCTAGATAGGTGCTAATATGGAACAATGGGTCAAAGAATTTACAACTATCTTTCCTAACTATAAACAGACACAGAAAATGAAATAAGAAGCTTACTTGGAGTCCAAGCGCTTCCAAAGTCTCCTTCTGTCGCTTTTGCTGTAGCTTCAAATTCCAGCCGGTTGTGCAAAATATTTCCTGCAAGAATGAACACTAAACAACAAGAGATAGCAATAATATAGATGTATATTCAAGTTATTTAGCTAAATAATTAAAGCATAAACCATATACATCAACTATGAAATCATGATATTGAAAATCAAAGATTATATAGATGCATATAGGGAAAAATAAGTAGTAATTTTTATTGATGATAGAAGGGGATGTTACAACCCAATGATTGATTTAGTGTCACCATCTCCAGTAGCATCCCAGCCTCATCAGAATGCAGATATATCCAGCAATCTGTCACTCAAATCAATCTCCTCAATGAAAATTCCACCAACATTTCTCTACACAAATTCTTCCTTCCCAAACACTAAGATCTGTGCTCAATTTATAGAGGAGCTGAAGGTAGTTTTACAATCAATGACTTTCCAATAATAGGCAAGACATGTTCCCAATATTGTAGATGTCAAATGGACACATGGATTCGAAGTTTGACACGTGTGAACTCTTCTAGAAGGCACTAGCCAAGTGGAGATTCTGGAACAATGAGAATTTCGCTCCCAATGTGACCAATGCACCTATGAGTGTCGGGAAGTGCTTTGTACAGCAGCCTTGCATGGGGATACCTACATATGCAACACACTTAGTACCTTTAGAGGCAGCTTTGATGAGCTCTCATATGATATATTATAAACTTCAAATCTTGGAAACCTTTGCATATGAAAGTCTTGAATGATTTATCTTGTTCTTTCTCTTAGGGCATATAACATCTGAAATGATAGGGAATGATAGAACCTATTCATTGGTCCTGGAGATGATGTACAGTTAACCAGGTCATTGGGAATGGTGCCCAAATTGACCTATAACATCAACCTCATTAAATGAAACAGATTCCTATAAGCATAGTTCATTTTCTTGTGTCAATCTTGTTAAATGAAACAAGGTTCCATGAGCATAGTTCCTTTTCTTGTGTCAAGCTTGATAAATGAAATGAGGTTCCATGAGAATAGTTCCTTTTATTTTGACAAACTTGTTAAATGAAACAAGGTTCCATGAGCATAGTTCTTTTCCTATGTCAAGTTCTTAAAAAAATGAAAGAAATCCTCTCCTAATTAAGACGAGTCTTCCATATGATCTCGTAAATGAACCTTCATTCCATCCAACTCTTAGTAACAAGTAGTCTACTTAGGTGAATGAAATGAAGCTTGGGGGGCATGTGCTCTTGCAGGGGGGATTCGACATGTGCTCTTGTAGGGGGCATTCAAACATATTTCAAACATAGTTTCCTATTTTTCAAGCTTGTATAAAAATGAAACCTATATCTAGTCCATTACGGTTATTATTTTCAAGACTCTTTAAACTCATGAAAATCCTAAGCTTATTTTGCTGTCTTTCATGTTCGTAAAACACATGAAAATGCTGAGTTATTTCCATCTTTTCCAGCTCGTAAATTAAATTGAAAGTCGGCCAAAGAATACTTTTATCCTTTTTTTTCGAGCTTTGTTAAACATGAAAAAATAATTTAAAACGCACTTTTATCTCTTTTTCGAGCTTTGTTAAATGCGAAAAAGGAACTCTGTAGAGTCTTCTTTTAGCTATTTCCAGTCTTCGATAATGTGAAAATATTGTCGAGCACTTGTCTTTTTGAGCTCGTAAAATGAAATGAAACAATATCTACTCAATATAAGTTTAACCCTTTTCCAGACTGAGATAGATTATTTATGAAAAAGGAACACCTTAGTGGAACATGGCTAAGAGGTTATCTCAGGAATCGTTTTACGCTTTTTCGGACCTGAGTGGAAAATTTACGAAAAAGGACTTATGGAGTTTTCTTTTCTTCCCTTTTTCAAACTCTCTAAATATGAGAAAGGACTGGGTTTTCACTGTCGTTAGACTCATTAAAACAAAAAATAGTGATGGAATTGTCGATCATGTCAAGATCGAGTTTCATTATCACTAGACTCGTTAAATTATTAAATAGCGATGGATTCACCCGAAGGGTCGAATTATAGATCAAGAATATGTTACCCTCCTCGAGCTTGTTTAAAAAAATAAAGAGGTACTAGTTGGCAATGACTGGGGAAAATTTGGGAAAAAGAACATAACACTTTATGGTAGCAGGTCACTCTTGAACATGACACTTTCACTTCATCATCATGACTTTTGGGTTGGGTAATATTCTTGACGGTTTATCATACCTATGGTCCATCATACCATCACTTCGATTTTGGGTCAATGCTGCCAACTCCTTTCAGTGTCGTCGATATGTTCAAGAGAAGTCATCCAATAATTCCTCATCTTCTAGAATACTCATAAACCTTCATTTTCATGACCGCCATCCCTGAACATTGCTTCATCAAGTCACATGTTGTCTCCAAAATAATTACTCCTGTTTCGCAATAAAGTTGCTTCCTGTCGACATCAAATCATCATCCATGAAGTTAACTTAGAAACATCTTTCTAGTGCCTTGGAGCTTGCTACATCATCGACAGGTTTCTTGCTTTCGGCAACAGGTTGACATCATCAGACCTTCGACCGAAATATTTTGTTTGGCGTTTGACATCAAATCATCTATTCATGCCTTGAAAATTGTACTGCAATATCTTGAGAACCATTAACATCAACGATGGTTTCCATCTTTCATCAATGACTGGTAATCAGATGATGTCTTCACATGTTCGACTTCAGATCACATATTCACATGGTTAGACTTATACTTGAACGATCAAGTGAATGAGATAAGAAGGCCCCAGATCTAGTTTCATCCATCCAGGCCGCGATTTCAGAAATTGTACCACATCATTTGTATGATGGCTTTACATACAGATGGTCATCCGAACATGGGCCTATATCTGTAGACGAATTTCAGATTTATGTACGTGTTATGATAGTTTATGTGCTGAGCATGGGTATGCCTCCCTCAAAAGTTCATGTCCAAGATGTAAGATATCATGATGTAATGTATTGCAAATTTATGCAGGTCATCATTCGCTTCAGATCCTACTCATCACATCGTAAACCATCTCATCCATATATTATCATTATTTTGACTTCATGCTTTAGGGGGCAGCTATTACAGGTCAATTTTGGAATCATCCCCCAAGACCAGTATGACCAGGGTCTATCATTCCCTAATTCAATACTAACAGGGTCTATCATCCCCTAATTCAGTTGCTACATGCCCTAAGAGAAGTCATTCCATTGATGGCTTTAATTCATGAGATTTCCAATGTTTGAAGTATATATTATATGACCCATTGACTCATCAACGCTCCTCTGAATGGGACTAAGTGCATTGCAAAGCACTTATCTCTATGCAAGGGTGCTCTGCAAAGCACTTCCTGACACTTAAGGGTGCGTTGGTCTCCTGGGAGAAAAATCATCATTGTTCCGGGAATATCCACATGTCCAGTACCTTCTAGAAGAGCTCATAGGTGTCATACTTAAAATACATGTGTTTATCCATCACCATTGAACCTAGAAACATGTCTCACCTATTATTAGAAAGACATTTAATTCCATTTATTGGGAAACAACCTACAATTTCCCTATAAATTTAGCACTCATCTAAGTGATAGGGAGGAAGAAATTTGTGTAGTATTATGTTGTTGGATTCTTAACTGATGAAGAGCTGGAGTAATGTTATGTTGCTGAGATGATGCTTGGTGTGATGAGGACGGAATGAAGTTGGAACAGGTTGAAGATGAATCAATCTATTGGTTGTAATCTTCTCCTCCTACTTTCTTAATAAAGATATGTGTTCTTTCTCTCATACATATGCTTATATATTGTGAATTTTATTCTCAATTGTGTATGCATTCTCAGATCTAATCATTTCAATTTGGTTAAGGTAGATAAATATTGTATATTTGTATGTTGTTTGTTGTCTTTTGTCTTTTATTGCAGGTATCGATCTAGTGGCTTTAGTTGGATTGAGAGTGACGACAACAACAAAATAAGGAGAGAGAGAGCGAAGGATCACAAGTAGGTCCCTTTCCTTTCTGTTTATCTAGTTGTCTTAGAGAAAATAATATTTGTCTTTCTTTTGTTGTTCTGAGTGAAGGAACACCACACTTAGGGAGCTCTAGTTTATCCGTAGATTAGAATTCCATATAACAATCACCAAAAGAGTACCCCTTATCACCCACAAGCAAATGGAACAGTAGAAGCTTTCAACAAAACCTTGGAGAACATGCTCAAAAAGGTCTGTAATGCCAATAGGAATGACTGGGACGTGCGCATCCCTTCTAGTTTATTGGCTTATAGGACCACATGCAAGAAGTTGACGGGGAAAACACCTTTCAAGATGGTCTATGGGCAGGAAGAAATCACACAAATGGAATATATTGTCCAAAGACTACGCATTATAGCTTTCAATAATATGGCCAGGCTTGACATTATGGAGGAATGGTTGTCACAACTTGTTTCCTTAGAAGAAGATCGGTTCATTGTTAACTTTAATCAACAAGTGCAGAAGGCGCACGAAAAAAGCCTAGCATGACAAACACATCAGGAAAGAGGTGTTCAAGGAGGAAGACTTGGCCTTGTTATACAGTAGTCAGTTTGTGCACCACCCTGTGAAGTTCAAAAATCATTGGTTGGGGCCATGTATTGTGAAGGAAATCAATGATGGCGGTGTGGTGCACTTGTCCACACTGTGCGGTGAGAATCTTCCTGGGTATTTCAATGGAAGCCGTCTGATGCCATATAGAGAAAATCCAGTGTCGACCAAATGACTATATGGCTGGAGCATTAGAATGAAAGTTTCTGTGTGCAACATAAAGGGAAGGCATAGACAGGTGTGAAAAAAGTGCAGGGGTAATGCGCAGGTGAAGAAACTAGTCATTGGAACAATAAATTTGGGTGAAAAAGTGATTTTACCGTTGGATGGAGTGGGTTTTTCACATTTAATGAGGCAATATTGGAGGATTTTTACCGTTTTTTCGAAGGTAAGTGGAAATTAATGAAAATCCAACAATTTTTACCTTGGATGGATTATAAAAGGAAGGGTGCGGGTCACAATTGGTTCCTTTGCTTTCTGAATATTTTTCACCCTGAGATTATCCGTGATTTATGCCATAGCACTGTTTGTGAGTCCTGTATGTCTGGCCGAGAAACCCCATTTAACATAAATAATCCAGAGTTTATCTTCCGACCGAGAATGAAAACCACTGACCCTACGGAGGAGCACTCTGCACCCCTCACTGCATCAACTGAGCTGGGATTAGATGACATTCTAGAGGTGATCCCTTAGGTGGAAGAAGTTGCATCCACGCCGGCTAAGGGAAAAGGGAAAATTTTGAAGTGGGCTTCCTCGAAGCCGTGTACCTCTCCACGAAATGTGACATCCCCACGTCAAGCCACTAAGGACCAGTCCCCCATTAGTGATCCATCAAAGAGACCAATGAGTGCCACACAGGAGGCTATGTTTATTGAACCCATCTTTTGGCGACTGCCAGATGTGAATACGTGCAAGCCCTCTGTGCGTGCACCAAAGAATGTATATTCAGTGCGAGAATAACTCCATACGCCCTTGATCACACAAGATGTTCCCCTTGTTGGTGATATGTTCAGCAAAATCCCAAATATCAAGTTTGATGACCATGATTTGGAAAACAAAGACACGTTCCCTGAACAAGCGCCCGAGAATTATTTGGAATGAGTGCTCTACGAAGAGGTGCCGAAGGTGGAGCCAATGCCTTGGGCGTGTGGGCTGAACAAAGCCGGAATCCTAAATTTGTTGAGGATTCCGCATTTTGGAAGGTACCCAATCACCAGCATCTGCGTGCACCAGCTATTAGCCTTAGTATACGATGGCTGTCTAGAGATTCAAGGGAGAACTTTGATAGACACCTTGTTGATCCATTAGATCACCGACCTTCCCAAAAAGGGGCCTCATCTAGTGATGAGATTCAAAAAGAGCAATGAGCTCAAGGTTGCGACATGTGGAAAGAATAAGTACAAGGGGGAGAGGGACAAAAGGGGATTCCTTGTTCAAACCATCGCTAACTCGGGAGTGCGCTTGGGAACTCTCACACTCGGGTGAAAATTAATGAGAAAATGTTGACCAAAGGTGGTCCCGGCGCACGTCATTGCTTTGGCGGGGCAATGTGAGAAAGGGGATAGATGTAACTGGTCTCAATATCTTTGTAAGGAATTTTGGATAATGTGCGCGAGGCACATGAGCTAGGTAAATAGTTCTGCTACTCTTGGCTGTTGTTGATCATTGCACTAGTAGCATGGGAGACTCCGACAGATGCAGTCCTCCCCTAGATAGAGTGGGGTGTATGCGAAGGGGCATGCTACGCCAATATGTGGGATTCCCCTGATCCCTAGCACGTGAAGGAAAACAAGATATTCTGGGTACTCTTTGAAGGTGTTCGGGCTACTGCCATCCATTCATGACTGAGACTCTTGCCAGCAATGTATAAGAAATACAAGAGTGTTATTGAATTAAAAGTAACCATGCACAATGTGCAGATCAGGGCGCGCAAGGGCCCTGCATGGTATACCTTTCCGTTCATGGTAAGCGAAGCAAAATTTTACAAGGTCATGGAAACTTGGCCGAACGTGTGGAAATTCAGGCTTGGCTCCACCTAGCCCATTATGCCATATACATCAGGAAAAGAGACAGCTATGAAGGACACAAAGAAATAAATCAAGCTGCACACTGAGAAAGTGGTGGGAACAGGTGCTAAGAAGACTGGTGGAAAGGACTCTGAAGTAGAAGCAAAGAAGGAGCCTAAACATAGAAAGATAAAGAGCATGATCTGGGAGGTGAGCATGATGTGGACCAAAGAGGTTTAGATGGGCTAAACGGGGATGGTGTCGAGTTTCCGCGTGGCACCAAGAGAGGTGCAGAAGCTTCAAAAGGCCCACGCAAAAAGCGAAAGGGGTCTAAGGTCAAAGGGGATGAAGAGGTCACTCTGACAGAAGAGGACCTCGATAAGATCATAGACACAATTTCTTTTGTGTTTGAGGACCGATGGATTGCTATGGAGGAGTAGTACAAGGTAGTGGTGGAGGCCTTGCAATCAGGATTGCAGGTTTTACAACTGAAGACAGACAATATGCAAGTGAGCGTAGATCAAGTGAGCCTGGTACAAGAAAGCCTGCCAACCACCACGATCATCAAAGGTGCAAACCTGCCCTGAGGTCAGCATTGACCTCGCAAAGATTCCAAGTGGAAAGTTACATGCTCTTCACATATTTATTTCCACTGAACTGCAATGCAGGGAGGTGCGTGCACAACAACAATTAAGTGAAGCCGAGCAGACCGCAGCCATGAAAACAGCATATTCGCTCCAGGAAAAAATAGTGCAACAGGTGTCCGTGTCTCAACACACGGAATTGGAGAACCTGATTGACATATTTTGCGGAGAGATTCCAGAAGTAGTCATCCCAACATCCACTACTCCGCAAGTGAATATTTAAAGCCTGGTTGCTGCGCTCCAGGCTTCTAGATCTGAAATACAGATAGTGAAGGTAGAATTTGAATATAAAATTACTGCATTGCAGGCTAAGTTGCATCTTAAGACTCCCTTGGAGGTGTGCACATAGTGGGCCGCCTTAGTCAAAGAAACATCCGGGAGCATTTTTGATAACATCGACAAAGGCTCAAAGCTACTGGAGACTGCCATGGGATTGTGGACCTATGTGCAAATATATCCACTTACCAAAAAGATTACTCAGGAGCTGTGTGCCAAAGAGCAGGAGTTCGATGATCTGCAGGAGGCCTTTCCCACATTCATTCCTACCCAACGCATGGTCCACCTTCAGACCATTCAGGTGCTATGAGATGAAGTCAAGGAGCTCCACCAAAAGAAGCAGATTGTCACTAATCACATGAAGCCATGGTAATATGAGGCAATGAAATTGTCTCAGGACCTAGATGCTGCATTAATGACCCTCAATCAGACCTTGCAGAGTGTCACTCTGATCGTAGAAGGGCCGACTTCACAGAAGCTAGTAGAGACCGCGCAAAGCGCAACAACGGGTGTCTTGATGCCCTTTTCTACTGATATTTAAGATATCTAGAACAAGATGAATAACCCAATGCCGTTGTGACTTGGGATGAGTCACAATATTGTGTTGGGGGCCGGTTGCAGCCGGGTCCCCTAAGTCTGAGCTTTGAAGACATTTTTGATATATTTTTGTAAAATATTTTGTAAGTTTAGTCGTGCGCAACACAAGTCTAGGGGATTTGGGGTGGGTCAAAGGCCCTTATGAGTTGTAATGGGTAAAAGGGGTAGAAATAGGGGCCGAAAACCACAATTTACGGACCTTAGAAGATCGCAGGCTAAAAGTATAAATAGGAGTCTAGATCGAGTCAGATAAGTTAGTTTTTGATAAGAAGTGAATATTTGATGATAGATCTAGTTGTGTTTTGATATTTTTTGTGGATTTTTCTGGGAATAAGGCTCCTGCTGGCTGTGTGTGCCGGTGAACTAAATGTTGTGTAAGGAAGATTTGAACTGTTTATGAATAATTTTTTTTTTTTGCCGATCTCTGAGTATGAAATGCATGTGTTGTTTACTTTATGATTGTTTCTGCATATTATTTCCGATTCCTATGCTAACTATGTTTAGATCGATTGTGTAACTACTTTTGGCTTTAGATAAATGGTTATTGAATGGATCTAGTGTTATTGGTTTGTGATACTATCTGTTAAGAATTATTACCTGGCTTATGGACTCAGTTTTAACCTCTGCACAAGATATTATGTGTAATTGACCTAAATCTATCTGTAAGGGTTTCTTGGTTATGGCTTCTGTTGCGGAGGTCTATTCATGTTTGTTTTAGATCTAAGGGCACCTACATCATTTAAATCTCTCTCAGGGCATGGAAACCTGGTTCCAACACCCCCCCATACTGCTTTGGGTGAGAATTTGACTTGCACAAGCAGGTCATTGCCGAAAGGGCTAGTAGTAAGAGGGTTTTGTTGGTTAACCTCAACTCCGAACATGGGTCATGACCCCTCAAGCCAACAATGATATGAGGCTAGGATTAATTTTGTATAATTTTCTGAGCACTTCTAAGGGAAAAATTCGTAGTTCCATCCAACAGTCAACAACAAAAATTGTTGGAGGAGGGCGCAATTCACCCAGGGACAATTTCCACCACTTAGGTCCATGAGATTTTTCTGGTTTATTATGGGTTCCTTGTGAGGAGGCTCCAGTTAACTTCTTGGAATTTTCTAAGCAATTTGGAGGCTTGAATCATCAGTTCCACTATAGCAGTAGTAACAATTTACTAGGTCATGCGAGCTATCATTTGGGGCGATTTCCAACGTTTTAGACTACATCCTTCCACTCGGTTTTTTATTTTTTTTAGTAGAAAGCCCTAGTTCCATGTTCCTCATCCTATTATACTTGATTTATCCATATGAATTAATAACATGGCTCCACTTATTTTCCCAATTTATTATTATTTTTTTTTATGGTGCACGCGTATTTGTGATTTTATTTGCTTTAACCTAGTTCATGTGCCCGTTATTAGTTGTAAATTTCAATTTGGAATATTATAGATTGTGCATTGATTACAGGAAGTTGAACAAAGTGATTATCAAGAAAAAATATCCTTTTTCATGGATTGATGATTTGTATGATTAGTTGAAGGGAGCATCAATGTTCTCAAAGATTGACTTGAGATCAGAATATCATCAGATGCGCATCAAAGAAGAAGATATTTCCACAACCACATTCCGTACCAGGTATGAGAATTATGAGTTCGTAGTGGTTCCATTTGGTATCAATAATGCTCCAAATACTTTCATGGGTTTTATGAACATTGTGTTGCATCCTTATCTGGATAAGTTTGGGATAATGTTTATTGATGACATATTGATATATTCTAAGAATGAGGAAGAGCATGAAGAACACCTTGCAACTGTGTTGATATTGTTGAGAGAGCATCAGTTGAACTTAGTAATTGTATTTTCTTTCAAACTGAAGTTCATTACTTGGGACATGTTGTTTCCAAGGAAGGCATAACAGTGGACCTGGAAAATATTAGAGCTACCATGGAGAGGTCGGCTCCTAGAAATGTTGATGAGGTTAGATCATTTATGGGACTAGCAGGTTACTACAGGAGGTCGATTTGGAACTTCTCATGGATGGCCTATCCTATTACATCTTTGCAATAAAAAGGAAGAAGTTTGAATGGACTGAGGAGTGTGCAACTAGTATTGAGTAGTTAAGCATTTGCTTTCAAATGCTATGGTCTTAGTTATTGCATATCTTGATAAGGATTTTTTGTTATGTATAGATGCTTGCAAGAGAGGACTTGGTAGAGTATTGATGCAGTAAGGGCAGGTGGTATGTTATGAGTCAAGAAAGTTGAATGAACACGAGCATAACTATGTGGCTCATGATCTTGAGTTGGAAGCTATCATCATGCCTTGAAGATGTGGAGACATTATGTTCTTGGTAAGAGGTTTATTCTGATGAGTGATCATAGTGGAAGGAGGTATATTTTTGACCAAATCAATTTGAATTCTAGAAAAAATAGATGGTTTGATAACCTCAATGAGTTTGACTTTGATATCATATACATTAAGGGAAAGGAGAATAGGGTTGTAGATGCTCTTAGTAAGAGAGTGCAGGTGAGTCATATTGCAACAACACGTTCTTATGGAAAAAATTTGCAGTAGCGGAAATTGAAGAAGGATAACAAGATGAAAGGTACCAGCAGTTGAGGCAGATATTTTAGCAGCATGGTGAAGGTGATAGGGATGAGGATTATCACCTCACGATAGATGGCTTGGTTAGATTCAAGAACATTGTTTATGTGTTGGAAAATAATGAACTCAAGAATATTATTTTAAGGGAGTTTCATTTCAAGTTGTACTTAGATCTCTCAGGATATCATGAGACTCTAATAGTAGTTAAGAATTTTTATCATTGGAAAAACTTGAAGAAAGAGGCAACTGAGTTTGTTGTGAGATGTTTGGACTATTAGGAGGTAAAACCATATTGTAAGCATCTAACTTGCTTACTACAACTAGTTATGATTCCAATGTGGAAATGGGAGGTCACTTCCATGGAATTCATTACAGGTTTTCGGAGGACATCGAAGCAACATGATTTCATGATGCTTGAGGTTGACAGGCTAAGTAAGTTTTCTCACTTCATTGTAGTGAAGTGTAAAAATTCATCTAGTGAGGTAGCTCAAATCTTCATTAGGGAGATAGTGAGATTGCATGGTTTTCTTAAGAGTATTATATCAAATAGATATGGCATGTTCACTTCCAAGTTTTGGAAGGATTTTTTTGCAGGCATGGGGACAGAGTTGGATTTTGAGTACATATTATCATCTATAGACATATGGAAAGATAGAGAGGGAGGATTCTTGAGGACATGTTCAGGATGTATGTCATGCATCAGAAAAGGAAGTGGGAAGAGTATCTTCCATTGGTGGAGTTTGCATATAATAATGGTTATCAAGAATCCTTGAAAATGAGTCCATTTGAGGCTACTTATAGGAGGAGTTGTAATACTCCAATAAGTTGGAGTGATATAGTGAAAAAGGTGTTGATTGGACCATATATGTTGGCTGAGATGGAACATAAAATGCAAGTTATCAAGAGGAACTTAAAGGAAACATAGGACATCTAGAAGAGTTATGCTTATCAACATAGAGCATTCAAGGATTTTTAGATTAGGGAGCATGTGTACTTTCACATCAATCCCAAGATGAACTCCTTAAGTATTGGATCATTTGCCAAGCTGACTCCTCGGTATTGCAGACCTTTTGAGATCCTTGAGAGGATTGGAATAGTGGCCTATAGAATTGCAGTATTTACAATAGTGAAAATACATGATAAATTCCATGTTTCATTGCATAATAAGTATGCCCATAATGCTTATCATTTTATTGATTTGTTTGTATTGTAGGTGGAACCAAAGGGAGAATTCCAAACAAAAACTTAGTGCATTTTGCAATAGAAACAACTAGTGCTCCATAAATGAGCAATCAAGCAAGTTAGAGTGCAGTGTAAGTGCTTTGGGCCCGATTAAGCAACATGGGACATGGATGACCAGATGTGGGCTATGCATCATTCTTTATTTGCTGCTTGAGCATATGAGTTTGATTTATGTTTATCGATATGTGTATTGTATATACTACAATGAGCTATTTTATAGAGCTCCAATAAGCAGTGTGTTGTAAATACTGCATTGAGTTGTGTTATGAAGCTCTAATAAGCAATATGGTGTTCATGTTTTCAACAATTTAGTATGATGTAAATGTTGCATCGAGCTGTGTTATAAAGCTCCATGGAAAGCATGTTTTCTTTTTATGACCATCATTGAACACCGAGGAGGGTGTTCCCCCAAGCGAGAGGTGTTTGTAACAACCCATGGTTGATTTTCCATGTAAATAAAATAAGACTAAGGTCATGGGGCACATATTCCAATATGAATGTTGGGAAAAACAATTTAGTGGGAATCACTTGTGATTAAATAATGGTTATGGAAATTGGAAAAGGCATAGGAAAATGAAAAGAGGCAATAATTGACATTTAATTATGAAAATAAAGGAAAATAGGAGAAAAGGAAGGTGAAGAGACACAAATTTGCATGCCAGGGAAATTAGAGGAAAAATGAAGGAAAATGAAAAAAATAGAGAGATCAATGATAAAATGACACTAGAGAATCATTTGCTAGCCTTTTGAAAGTTTTGAGTTGAGCTCTCCTTTAATTCTCTCTCTCATACACTCTTGCACACTTAGTGCATTCTCAGAGCAGGCTTGGAGCACTCTAGTATTCACATGGGTTTAGAGAAAGAAGGTAAATAAAAGCAAGGGAGCACAAGGGAACAGCTGGATCAACAAATACAATAGGGATAATTTGTAGGTAATAGGTTGTATGTGTGATTTCCTTGCTTATTTTTGGATGCATGGTATATGCATGTGATTCCTTTATTATTTGTTATCATTGGCATGGAGATTTTCCTGGATTAATAGTGGTTTCAACCTTGCCTTTCCATTTCCTAGGTATCCATGGTGTTGTGGGTTTCCACTTGTTTATCTTATTGGTACTTAGGTTCTCAATGGATGTGGGTTGGAACAAATGCTCTGGAAGCCCTGGACAACTTGGGTTGAATTACTAGTTCCTAGAGCTGTTAGATGGGACAAACGCTCTATAGCCCTTGGTGGGTTGAGTTACTAGTCCTTGGAGCCCCAGTTGGAACAAATGATTTGGAGCCCTAGAAGGCTATGAGTTGAGATACTAGTTCCTCTATCTCTAGACAACTTGGGTGGATACCGATCTGGTTGATGTTAGTGATTTCCGGACCGTAGAGGTGGAATCACCGTGGTTGACGGTTGACGTGGTTTGGCCTCTAGAAGCTCTGATTGGTTTTATCTTGGATTATTCAATGAGATCCCACATTCTTTCTTATAATATGGCATGGGGTGACTGGATGAAAGAGAGAATTTTCTTAGCCCAATCTATGGTTGGATGGTACGTGGAATTACTTGACTTGGTTGGAATCTTCATATGTTATTAAGAGATATTTTCCTATTGTGATTTATGAGAACTCATACTAGTTATCATGTTGACAATATGGCTGATTTTCCATGGTTTCTATGCTGGTTACATGATGTAATATATCTACGGTTCTTGACATGTTTTTATAAGTTATTGATTGGTTAATGAATGATCTGAAATTATTTCTAGTTATTGCTATGCTAGTATCATTTCCAGATATAAAATTCTCTTTGATTTGGTCTGCTTATTCATCAAGAGTTTGTCCATGAGCATGTGATTGTTAATTCAATTTACTTGGTGAAATTTAGTGTTTATCATAAACTTAAAAGCATAATTTTAAATGAATGAACAAGAAAAAATATAAACACTACAAACACACATAACAAAGCTCAATATAAATAATATTGTTGAAGGAGTTCACCCCTCCTGGGCTACATCTTCTTGGTCCAGCTTCATAGTGTGGGCCTTTGTATTAGCTTCAAGTGTGATAAAATTGATATTACAAGCTTCAAATGCTATTGTAACCTATTCCAATGAGTTTAAAACATAAAAACCTACCATAAATGACTGTTTATTTACTCAATTTGGATTCTGGATGCTCTGGAAATGCCTCCAAAACCTGGTGGCCCTGGGCTTCAAAAATCTTCAAATGCAAAAAAAAAACCTGTAGATTACTTCTTCTGCCTCTGCAACCAGCTTCATTGAGTTCCTAGCATGTATATTAGCCAATAATGCCTCTTTCTAAGCTCTGTTTGGGCGAAAATTGCCTCAGTTATGGAAAAAATTGTATTTCCCCCAATTTCTCCAATATTTATGGAAGACTGCCAGTTAGGACTACTAAAAATAGCAAGTCTGCCAAGTATGACACCCTATGCTAAAATCTCTCCAGACTAATCACGCTTAGATGAGTGATAAGTTCGAATTAAACATAAGATAAGCACTGTTAAAAATAATCCCACTTAGCAGAAATGGCATTTTAAATGTGGCTTAGTGATAATTAAACGCGGATTAGTGGTAGTGCTCCGCTAGTCCACTACTGAATTTTTAAATCCGCTCGCCGTAGCTTGACTGTGAAAACGTTAGTGTGTGGGGGCAGAGGTCCTGTGTTCAAAACTCGACCCCGCTCCCCATACCACACAAGCTTTTGGCATATTATAATTTCAACAGACCTCTTGGCATTTGAATTTGCACGGATTTTGATGAAATTCGTGAACCTTTGGTATATCCGGAAATTTGACTTTGGCATAAACATTGGTATTTAATTAATTTAATTATAATATAATAATACTATATATATAATTTATATTATATATTATAATATATGTAATATGTTTTATAACACACACACACACACACATATCATAATTAATGAAATAAAAAGAATACAATTCCACCTTAGAATCATTAGGAAAAACTTCCCCACATAGGCCAAACTGGTGAATTAGAAAGTGTCACTTGTCATAGACTTATTGGCAGAAACCTGAAGAATATTCCCAGAAGATTCCTTTTTGCTGACTGGGTTTCCATGTCAGCAACTTGTCCAAATTGCAAATTTTTTTTACCTGTTTGAGAAAATGAACAACATGCCATAGCTTACTCATACGAACTCGGATTTGATGAAACAAGTTGCGTTGGAATTCTGGTGACGAGCTATACGCTGTTGTCCTACTCTTGAGCAATTTTGAAAACTTTGATTTTTGAGCTAAATACTGAGGACCTGATCATTCCTCCCCACTAGAAGCCTTTTGGATCCAAAAAGCTCTCTTGATTACTGATTATGAAGATGAGGGGACTATTCCCTCACTCTTCCAGTCTTTATCCTTTGAATTTTTCCTAATTTCGTCATTTGGAGCTTTTCATAAAAAGTCAAAATTTTCCTTGATTTTGACGACCATCTATTGTTGTCTTTGACACCATCATGCTGCAATATTTTTGAATTTGCAGAACATCAATCTAATTTTGCAGAAAAAATATTGTTTCTACCTTGGTCAACCATCAAAGGAAACTTGGAATATTTCTCACCTTGCACTCTGTCATTATGACGATTTTTAGCTTCTTTTGCCTTGAACTTGTGTCAACTCTTGACCAAGTATCTTCACCATTGTAATGTGCCTTTTGGAAACCAACAATGAGCATTTGTGAAAATTCTGCCTTCTTTGCCAAGCTGCTTTTTCCTCTCTTTTACCTTCGCAACCTCTTGCATTGACATCTTATTTCCAACACTGCTCAACACCAATGTTGACTGCTGCAAATGTTTTTCACCTTCTTTCAAAGGCAACCTGTTTACATCTTGAAACAACTCATTACAAGCATAAGCATCCTTATGAAAAGTGTGATTCAATACATCTCTTTGTTTGATCATCAACAATGTCAAGTTCTTACTTGCATTCACTATACTCTTCATTTCACTTGCATGCATAAGAGACAACTTGTCTTCTTCTTATGTGCTCTAATTATGTACTCAATACCATTCTTAAAAAAGTGGTACTTTTTCTCATGGCGATGAAATAAATATTTCCTATCATACATATAAGGAATTCCTAATACAATACTAGATATTTCAAGCGGTGCCACATCAAGCTCAACTTCATCAAGAAGGTTTGAGTTAATGGAAAATCTTAGTAAGAACTTCCTTGTAACTTGCAATTTTGCATTCTTGAAAATCCAACCCAAAGGATATGGTATTAGATGTCTAATTGTTTCAAGGCCTAGCTGCTTAACCAAATATTCAGAAATCAAGTTAGCTTGGAACAACTATCAAAAAGTGTATCAATCTTGGTATGTTTAGAGACAAATCTAATATGGAAAAGTTCTATTCTTGTATCTTCATTATGAGTATCATTTTAACAATTTGAAGAACTAGTGCTTGCAACATGTTTACCTTTCAAAACCATGACTGCAATTTTTGTCTCATCTCCTGAATCTAACCCTAAGTCTTGTTCAGCTATAGCAAAAAAATTTCCCTTCTCTTCGGATTTCATTCTATTTGGTTTCAATTATGGATGAAGTTGCCAACAATGGTCTTCATCATGGCCAGTATTTGAACAGTTTTTGCAAATGAGTTTTTCCTTCTCTTTATTGATACTTTCATTCTTCTTTCCCTTCCATTTCCTCCCTTCTGTTTTCCCTTACCCTCATTTTCACGTTTCTCCTCTATATTTTTTTTTCCCCTTGCCTCCAAGTGTGTGGCTTGTACACAAAATTCATCTAAATTTCTTGGGCTAAACATAAGGATAGTATGATTCAAGTAAGAATGTAAACCTCCTATATATTTCAAGAGAGTATCTTGTGAATTCAAGTTTACTCCTAGCAACAAAGCCCTCTTTCTAAAGTCCTGAGTGTACTCTTGAATAGTTTGGCCTTTGTGCTGCCTAAATATTTTCCAACTCATAATTTCTTTTTGCATATAGGATAATGGATAAAACTGTCTTTTAATGGAAGAAATGAATTCAACTCAAGAAATGAAAATCTTACCATGGATTCACATTTCCTCTCGAGTCTTTGCTTCCCACCAGATTAGTGCTGCTCCTTCTAGCCTCGATGAAGCCAAATAGATCTTTATGTCGTCTTCTTGTAGATTCTAAATTATGCAGTATACTTCCAATTGAAAAATATAATTTTCTAACTTCTCTGCATTTACCTTGCCATTGTACATGGGTAATTCAAAATTTATGTCTAATTTGAGTAATGGAATTTTTCCTATTGTGGCTTCTGAGTGAGTGTGAGTGGTATTTGTGGCGGAAGTGGAAGATGATGCAGATGGGGATGATGAGGATGATGAAGATGGTGGAGATGGAGGTGGATTTCCTCCACTTCCCTTTGAACTCTTCTCCTCATCCTTATTACTGTTTGAATATCCTTCTCCATGTGGAGGCTTTGAACCTTCTCCAGTTCTTTCTGCCATGAAAGCTTCATACATGATTTTAACCATTCTTTTCATCTCTTTGAAGTCTCTCTTAACATCCTCTTCTTCAAAATGTTCATGAGTCTCTTCATATCTTGACATAATGGCGAAGGATTCAAGCTCCCCTGATGCCTGTACCTCTTCAATCACTTCAGCTTCTTGTGCAAATTGTACCTCTTCAATCTCAACTGATGGAGATGAAATTTTAGGTGCTTCAAGTGTAGCTTTGAGTGGAATATTTGATGAAGATGATGATTTCTCAGCTATCTTCCTTCTTGTCCTAATCTCGGGACTAGCCACCAATATATTTCCTTCTCATCTCCGCAATATTAACCTTGTAAGCATCACAAAATTGCAACCATTAAAACTCTTTTGCACAAACTCTAGAAAAGCAAGCAAATAAACTTAAGCAACATGATGCTCTTTCAAGCAGGCTCTGATACCAACTTGATCTGAAATGATTTCTAGTTATTGCTATGCTAGTATCATTTCCAGATATAAAATTCTCTTTGCTTTGGTTTGCTTATTCATCAAGAGTTTGTCCATGAGCATGTGATTGTAAATTCAATTTACTTGGTGAAATTTAATTTTTATCATAAAATTAAAAGAATAATTTTAAATGACTGAACAATAGAAAATATAAACACAGAAAACATACATAACAGAGCTAAATACACATAATTTTGTTGGAGTTCACCCCTCCTAGGCTATGTCTCCTTGGTCCAACTTCATAGTGTGGGCCTTTGTATTAGCTTCAAGTGTGCTCAAATTGTTGTTACAAGCTTCAAATTATATTGGAACCTATTCCAATGAGTTTAAAACATCAAAATCTACCAAAAATGACTATTTTTTTGCTCAATTTGGATTATGGATGCTCTAGCAATGGCTCCAACACCTAGTGGCCCTATGATTCAAAAATCTTCAAATGCATAAAAACACTTGTAGGTGACCTCTTCTACCTCTGCAACCTGCTTCATTGAGTTCCTTAGTCAAGAATGCCTCTTTCTGAGCTCTGTTTTGGCGAAAATTGCCCTAGTTATGGAAAAAACTGTATTTCCCCCAATTTCTCCACCATTTCTGGAAGACTGCTAGTTAGGACTGCTAAAAATAGCAAGTCTGCCAAGTATGGCATGCTCTGCTAAAATACTGCCAGACTAATCATGCTTAGATTAGTTATAAGTGTGAATTAAACATGAGATAAGCACTCTTAACGATAAGCGAACTTAGTGCAAATGACATTTTAAATGTGGCTTAGTGATAATTAAACGCAGATTAGTGATAGCGCTCCGTCAGTCCACTATTGAAGTTTTAAATATAATTTTTCGGCGTCGATATTCAAATCCGCCTGCTGTTGCTTGATGGTGAATATGTTGGCATGTGGGAGCAGAGGTCTTGGGTTCAAAACTTGATCCCGCTCCCCATACCACACAAGTTTTTGGCATCTTATAATTTCAACGAACCTTTTGGCATTTGAATTTGCATAGACTTTGTTGAAATTCATGAACCTTTGGTATATGCGGAAATTTGACTTTGGCACAAAATTTGGTATTTAATTAATTTAATTATAATATGATAATACTATATATAACATATATTATAATATATATAATATATTATAATATATATATATATTTTATAACATATATATATATATATATATATATATATATATATATATATATATATATCATAATTAATTATATAAAAAAAATACAATTCCACCTTAGAATCATTAAGAAAAATTCACCCACATAGACCAAACTGGCGAATTAGAAAGTGCCACTTGTCACAGCCTCATTGGCAGAAACCTGAAGAATATTCCCAGAAGATTCTTTTTTGCTGACTGGGATGCCATGTCAGCAACCTGTCCAATTTGCAAAAAAAATTAAGTTGTTTGAGAAAGCGAACAGTAGGCCATAACTTACTCATACGAACTCGGATTTTGATGAAACAAGTTGCGTTGTAATCTTGGTGATGAGATCTACACTATCATCCGGTTTTCAAGAAATTCTGAAAACTTTGATTTTTGAGCTAAATACTAAGCACCTAATCAATGAATACATGGAATAACACGTGTTATTGCGGCTAGCTACAAAGGGCTTAGAGCCTTCTTGGTGATTCTCAAATGAATACTATCAATATATGATCAATTATGCATTCATGACCTGTAGCTTACATGCTTTCCATATGTTTGATGAAATGTCTATCATGGATTATGCATGTATATGTCAAGTTATTTCTTGAGTTTGAATGGTTAGCATTGTTATCATATTTTCTATGGTTTTGGAAAGTTATGGGAAATTATGGCCAGTGGTCTGGAAGCTAGCCTGAAAATGTGGCTTAGATATTGAATCACTATCACTGTACTAGAGGATTAAGGTAATAACTACATGGAGGTAAGCTTGTGCATGCGGTTGGGGCTTCATAACCAAACTATTTCCTTGTTGTGCGTGCAGTTGGGGTTCTAGGTCAGAGAAAAAGGGTTCCAGCTTAGGGATTGACGAACTGGGGTGGTTTTTCAACTCCTGAGTTATTTGTAGTCCCTGTAGGATGTCAGTAAGTTTTCAGTATGTAGGTCCCACTTCCTTAACTAGAACTTGGAGGCCAGGTCATGTCATAGTGACAATCATCTCATGTTTACCCTAGTGAGCTTGTGAATTTGGGTAAATGTGGGAGAAGGCGGTTACAGGTGGCCACTTGACCCATTGTTTCTATTTATGAAATGAAAAGAAACAAAGAAATCCTTCTAAAAATTTATTTACAATCTCAATTTTCCCATCGGATTGCAAATGGTAAGATGACATGTGAACCAATTAAGTACCCAAAAAAGAATACAATCCATACCAAAATTTTGTAATGAAAATTGGATCTTTTTCAGTTACAACAACAATGGGGATTCCATGTAGCTTTTGAATTATTTCCATGAATGTTGTTGTTATTGTAATTTCTTAAAAATGATTAGAAACAGAGCAAAAATTGGCATAATTTTTTAGTTGATCCACTATTACCACAATGACATTATTTCCTTCATATTTGGGTAAAACCAATATTAAAATCCATTGAAACTTCTGTTAGCCACCTATAATTTTTTGACATAGCAAACAGGTGGCTAAAATGTTTCTGAGCCTTCAAGAGAAAAATTTCCCTTGAAAATCTTTCATTCTTGAAGCCTCTATGTGTCTTTTTCCTTTGAAGAGATCTTCACTACTGTTTCCATTGAAGAACCCTACTGTTTTGTGGAAAAGAATACTTCAAAAGACCTCTGTAATTGCCCATTTTTACTCGTTTCCCTTCATTTTCATTAAGCCTCCTTTTCCTCTTTAGAACCTCCATATCCCTCTAAAAAGCCTCCAAAATCCTTTTAAGTCGCTAAAAATCCCTTTTACAGTTTTAAAACACCCTTTTCGCCTTTACTGAAAGCCAAGAAATTCCTTAAAAAACATTGATTTTGGCCTAAAAACACCCTTTTTTAACTAAGGCATTAAGCCCCTTTCGGCTTAGCCCTTAGCCCCTTCTCCGCATATAACCCGACGCTAGAACCAGGCACTAAGCCCCGTCGCGCAATCGCAATCGGAGCTTTCATTATTACCTTTTCCTTTGTTACTTCTATTTTTCCGATGCGACGAGATTTTGCTCTGTCGAACTCCGCTGCAATCTCCACCGTTGATCTTTCCAGATCTGACAGTCAGTGCTAATCACATTGCGCCCCATCACCTCTCTTCATTACTCGTCTGATTGTGTATCCACCATTGATCTCCTTCATAATCTGATGACCCTCGCATGATCGCCAATCGCAAAAGTCTTAAGCACCATCCCAATGTATCCTCCAATTTGCGACCCATGATCTAATCCTGACCGTCCATCCATACAGATCCGATGGCTGAAACACCTTAACACTCCACTCTTGAGCCCAACATCATCGCTCCGCCGATTTAATCTGGACTGTTGAATCCACAAGAACCAACGACCCAGATTCAATCGCGCTCTGCTCATGTGCCCTCCGTCATTTCCCCTCTGCTCAAATCTCGACCGTTAATCTCCCCTCTGATCCGACGGTCCGTGCTAAATCACAAAATCAAAACCTCGGAGTCTTGGCCCCCTACCTTTTCTCCGATGTGATTAAATCTCAGCCGTTCATTTCGATAGATCCAACGACTCTCCTTCTCCCCACTCATTCACTTGCCCCTTTGCCTCCGCTTTCTCTTTTAAATCTTTGTCATCCATTTCATAGATCCAACGGTCAGGATTTAATCTACCGTTGGCCCTTCCCACCTTACTGCCCATGCATCTTTCCATATCGCGCACTCATTCCCACTGTCAGATCTCTCTACCTTTTATCCAACGGTTGAGAATTCATATCATGTAAATTTTGCGTCTGAGGTTTAATGTTTTAAAATTACACGATAAAAGAGATTTTGGGAGGACACGTGTTAGGCAGCGAGGCATATCGCATTTTTTTGGCAATGCTTCAAAACCACTCCAAATTTGCGCGAAACCAGCAGCTTTCCTCTAAAACGACTCCTCTATGATATAGTCTTTCATTTAATCCTGATCATCGATTTCTTTAATTGGACGACTCATATTATATCGCGTCCCTGTCCTTATTACTTTCATCAGACCTTCCAAAAGAGCTCCGTCGGAAGATCTCCACCGTTGATTTCTTTCATGATCCGACGGCCCACGTTTAATCTTCCTCCGCCCTCTCGGTGCCACCACCAAATGCGCCCGATCTCCTTCATTTTAACCTTTTTTCCTTTGTATTCGCCCAAACATTGAACTTTTATGTTTTAAAACTAAAAGTTATTTCTTCCGCCTAACCTTATAAAACAACTCCACTGGTGAATCTCAACCGTTGATCACCATCTATCTGCCTAATCCAACGGTTGGGAACTGTCCTCGCACCAGACCTCCATCAGGCCAGTTTTATTCCATTCCACCATGATTTTTACCCATTTTTCCACTTATCCTCCAGTTCCATCACTGCGCCACCATCTCCACCGGGCCTCCACAACATCCTCCTCCACCCCCGTTGGATTTCTTAATATGTTTATCGTCTTTTGTAGGGTTACAGATGGAAAAAATCACCCTCTGTCTCACAATCACAGACAGGGAAACTCTTGAGCGTAGGATGCCATTTTCAAAGCCAGAGATTGCAGGGAAGGTGCCTGAGAAGGTTTAAACGTGATTAAATCTGTTTCAAACCCTCTAGTGCCATTTAAACCTATAAATTCACAGAGATAGTCAACGGAAGCAGAAAAGAGTATCAGTGAGAGATTTAAGGGATTAAATGCCTGGTATTGAAGATAAATGCTATAATACAGTGTTTAAAGGACAAAAACACAGATTGAAGACCTTAAAATAATCCAGAAGGCCTAATAAAGCCTAAAGCACATGAAACAAAGCCATATTAGCGTTTCACATTAGCAGAATTTTCTTTCCCAAGAAAGGACAAATTCCCATAATGTTTTTTATTCTCCATCGAGTTCCTGAGAAGATTATCACCCTGACAGAAGTATTAAGATTGCCAGAGCATTAGTTACAAAGTATGGAAGGCCTGAAAGTCATTTATTTTCCTTACTTGTCTCAGAGTACAAACAGAGTACCTACAGTCAGGAAGTACTTCAAAGAACATACTTGGAGTTGCTGTCAACTTGATGGAGACTGTTGAACCAGCCTAAAGAGTACCAATTTGTCAATGCAGAGCCATTATGCAGAATGGGCACTCGAACTTCCTCCACTCTACTTTAATGAATCAATTAAGTCTACAAATACTACTCCTCCTCTCCATTCACCTATAAATATTCGTTGAAAATACATTGTAAAGGTTGTTGGTTGTTGGGATTCTATTAATTTCTAGAACTGTTATTGAGGGGAAGTAGTTGAGTAGTTTGTAATATAGTAGGCTAGGAAGAGAAGTCTATATTGTAAAGGTCACTGAGCTCAAAGTATGTGGCTGGTTTTGCACATCAATTAATCAAGCAGATTCACAGGATCCTGGTCTATATTATTGGTGATGTATTCTTACTGTAATTGTTTCCTTTCATGTTTTATCATATTGTTCATTATTCTCAGATAAAGAAACAACAAGCATAGATTAGGATATACTATTGGAAGTACCCTAAGTCTCACTGTAATCTTTATCTTGATGTTTTCTGCTAAGTTTGTGTATCTAAGAACCAATTCATCATGATTTAACTAGTATAGAAGTTCACCTGTCCATGCTTACTGATGTACGAATCTAGAGTTGTTTCCTTAGATGTTCTTTTTTGGTCTTGGCTGAAAGAATTTGGAAACTGGGAGATTAGGGCTAGCCTTGTCTCACTAGATGCCTCTTCCAACAGCTAACCTTTCTAATATCCCTTTGAGTGAGTGTCAAAAGCATTGAAGGTTAAAAGTCCTCCTCTGATCTTAGGCCTTACTCTCTGTTTCATCTTGAATGTTTTCTACTATTCTGAAAGTGGTCTCCAGAGTATGCTGAAAGTAGGTCTGGATTTAAATGACATCTGACCTGATCTTAAGCTACCCTTTGTGTCTTTTATTGAGAGTTTCCTTTGAAGTATGTCAAAAGCAGGCCTGGATTTAGATGACATCTAACCTGATATTATGCTGCCCCCTGGTTTCTTTATTTCACCCATTCTTAATGTTCCATTCTACCATCTATCTAAAAATATCCTTTAGTATAGATGACTTTCCCTATGGAAACCCTTGGATAGTTGTTATGCAAGTAATCCCCTTTCATGACTCCATAGCCTAATGGATTAACCTTTCTTTTGACCTATCTTCCCATGCTAAAACATCCTTCTATTCAGTTCCTTATTTACTTCCTAACCTTCTCAATTAATGATCTCCAACCAAACAAACAAAATAAAAAACCCCTGTGCTTCATAGCTGGCCTAATACCTCAATTTGAGCATTAAAGATATATCATTCTTTACATCTATAGAGGGATCCCTCTCTGGATCCAGGAGGGCTAGATCCTAGGATCCCAAACTGGTTTGATGTTGTCTTATCTTTTGGTCTTGCCAATCTGGCCAAAACATAGGAACCACAACAACTTCTTCCCAATGTTGGCTTGCTATAGGTAATGGTTGTAGGAGACCTAGGGTGGAAGACCACATATTCAATCACAAACTTTTGAATATCAATTTTACGAGCTTCCAGAAAAGACATCCGTCTTGATCTTGTGGAAAGTTTTCAAGAACCCTAAAAGTCATCCTATAGGAAAGTATGTAATTTCAAAAGGACCTTTTGTTTGAGTTTGGAATTCTTACGTAAATGTAGACAATATTGATACCAAAAAATACCAATTCTTCCATAAAAAAATATCTAATTGATCTGAAAGGAGTGTATTAGTTTTGCTGTGCTAAGTGTCCTTTTAGTAATATAAACATGTATAATTTGTCTCTATTTGTTTGATTAAGGAATGAGTGTTTTAACCATGAAACATAGATGAATTAGTGAACTTTAAGCATGAAAATAAGCCTTAAAAACACTGACTATCAGTGTATAACAGAGAAATAAAATCACACATAAGTTTTACACAATAGGCATGATGAATCAATTCACCCCTCCTGGGCTACATCTACTGGTCTAGCTCCCAATGGCATGTCTCTCTTTGTCATTATGCTCAAAATTGTAAATTACATGTGTTTAAAGGCCTCTAATGATTTTTTTCTCTACACCGATGGCTCTAGAATGCTCAAATTGGTCTAGGTAGACTCTTGTTTCACCAAATTGGTCTAAATTGACCTCCCAATGCATTTTTCCCAATGTCAGCTAGAAAAGCTCCACTAAAAGTAGAGGTAGGCACTTAACAGGAGTTAAATTGATGTAATGCCCTAAAATTAGGGTTGCGCTTCAACTCTACCATTCCTTAACTATTTGAATTAAAGTGAAATGGTTAGGGTGGAGTGGTCACAAGCCGACCCTCCACCTTTAACTATGTGGTTTTATGGTTTGAATTAACTGCGCCTTTTGGAGTGGAACCTAGAGGCGACACATTCTGCAAACCATTTGAACTAACAATCTTTAAGTCCACCATGTGATAGGTCTACATCTCCGCCGAGGTTTGCGTTTTATGTTACCGTCGTATTATATGTTAAATTAATGCGACATGTAACCACGTCCATCGAAACCAGATTTTTGTAGCCGCCAGTTAAGGTTTAAGCTGCCAATCTTGAAGTTTTATGCTACGGGTTTTGCATGTGATAAGTTTACTGCTCGTTGGAGTTACGGTTTTAAAATAATATTGGGTCTTGGTCATAGCCACCAGGTTATATGGCGGTCGGGGCTGACCCCTTTTTTTATCCACCAATACATTTTTTAACCCATAAATCATCGCAGAGTTCTATATTGGTTAAGTCATATGTGCTAGGTGAGGTGGTCGAAAGACATGGTGTGTAGACCGAAGGTCACGGCCCCGACTCTACCATAATTTTACTATAGTCTCCTGGGGACACGTAGCAGCCTCCGGGCTTGCTACATGTCGACCATCCAATGACCTATATAAAAATGCCCAATCCCATCAATAGACAAAAACACTTCCATACCACAAAAATCAACAACCCACAACATGCCACGTGGAAAAATCCTATTAATTTAGGAAAATTAAGTATTATCGGAATATACCTATTGATTTTACCTGCCTGCTGACTGGGCATCTAGTCACAAAATTTTTTCTATTTGGGAAAACGGACAGAACTGGATAACTTCCTCATATGACATCGGTTTTTCGAACTGTTCATGGTGCCGGAATCACAATGACGAGACCTTTCCGGTCACTCAGGTTTGGTCCAATTTCGAGCACTTTGATTTTTTAGCATAGCACATTATCTCCTGATCACACCTCCCCACTAGGAAGCTTTTGGACCCCAAAAGCTATCTAGATTACTGAACATGAAGATAAGGAGACTGTGTCCCCAGTCTTCCAATCTTTATCCACTAAAATTTCCTTAATTTCATGAGTTGGAGCTTTTCATGAAAAGACAAAATTTTCCTTGATTTCGTCGACCAACCATTACTGTCTTTGACATTGTCATGCTGCACATTTTATGAACTTGCATACCTAAATTTGTAATAAACATATTGTTTCTACATTGGTCTATAATCAAAGGAAACTTGGAATTGTTCTCACCTTGTACTATGTCCTTATGGCGATTTTTTTCTGCTTTTTCTTTGAACTTGTGTTGACTCTTGACCAAGTTTCCTCACCATTGTACGAAGTCTTTTGGAAACCAACAATGAAAATTTCTAAATCATGTGCCTTCTTTGCCAAGTTTCTTTGTCCTCTCTTTGACCTTTGCAACTTCTTGCACTGACACCTTGCTTTCAGCATCGTTCAACACCAATGTCGACTGCTGCAACTGCTTGTCATCTTCTTTCAAAGGAAACCTTCTTTCAAACTGAAAAAACTCATTACATACATCAACATTTGTTTGAAAAGGATTATGTAACACATCTCTTTGTTTAATCATCATCAATGTCAAGTTTAGGCTTGCATTGACTAGCCTCTTCATTTTCCCTGCATTAACTAAAGAAGTGTCTAGTTTTTTATGATGATATCTCACAATATACTCCTTGCCATATTTGAATAAATCGTATTTGTTCTCATGGGGATGGAAGATTACTTTCCTATCATACAAGTAAGGACTGCCCAACACCATACCTGTTATATAAAGTGGAACAACATGTAATTCAACTGTGACAATGAAATGTGCAGTTATTGCAAAATGCAACATGCACTTCTTTGAAACCTGTAAATTTTCATCCTTAAAAATCCAACCAAGTGGACATGGTTTCGGATGTGGAATGGTCTCAAGATTGAGTTTCTTGACCAAGTCTTCAGAGATTAAATTTTCTTGTGACCCACTGTCAAACAATGTGTTAACCTTGGTATGTTTGGGAATGACCCTCACATGAAACATTTTAATTCTCTCTTCTTCATTTGGAGCTTGTATGTGGTAGTTAGATATACTAGAATTGGGTTTAGTTTCAATCTCTTTCACCTTCATGTTCTTTAGTCCCATAGCTATGATTTTTTTTTCATCTCTTGAATCTGACCCCAAGTCTTGTTCAGCCATTGCAATATTTTTTCCTTTCTCCTTGGCTTTCTCTTTGGCTTTAAAAATTTTTGGTTTCAACTCTGGATGAAGTTTCCAACAATGGTCTTCATCATGGCTAGTTTTAGAGCATTGTTTGCAAAATAATTTTCCCTTCTCTTTTCTGATATTTGCATTTCTCTTTTTCTTCCATTTGCCTTTAAACTCATTTTCCTCATTCTCATCTAAGTTTTGTGTTCCCTTTGCCTCTAAATTTGTGGCTTGTACACAAACTTCATCTAGGGTTGTAGGGTTAAACACGAGGATAGTATGTCTTAGGTAGGTATGTAAGCCTCCTATATACTTGAGCAAAGTGTCTTGGCTATGCAAATCTACCCCTAATAAAAGATCTCTTCTCCTAAATTCTTGAGTATACACTTGTACATTTTGTCCTTTCAATTTTTTAAAAATTTTCTAGTCCATTATGGCTTTCTGCATGTGAGCGAATGGATAAAGCTGTTGCTTTATTGCAGAAATGAAATCAGTCCATGATAGAATAATCTTACCATGCTTCTTGATCTCCTCCTTTGTCTTGGCTTCCCACCAAACAAGTGTTGCACCTTCCATTCTCAATGAATCTAGCTGGATTTCGGTATCATCATCATGAAAATTTTGGATTCTCAAATAGACCTCCAATTGCCTAATCCAATTATCAAGATTTTCTGCACTGACTTCACCATTAAAAATCAGAAATTCAAAATTAACATCAAGTTTTAGAAATGAATTTTACCAATGTTCTTTGACTTGTATGGCTGATGTATTGAAGATGAAGTAGAGGATGATGAGGATGAAGATGAGGGTGATGATGGTGACTTTCCAATGTCTCCATTTCCTCCATTTCCCTAATTTGATTTATCTTCATCATTTTGGCCTCTTGATGATACTTGTCCTTCCTTGTGAAGTTTGGACCTTTCTTCTTCTAATTTATCATTCCTTTCTTGATAAAGGACTCTAACCATCTCAGTCAAGTCAAGAAATGCTTTTCTATACACTCTTCCTTCCTCTTTGGGATCCATCTCTTCATGGATTTCTTCTTCTCCTGGAGGCATGCTTGATGATGCTTCTGATTCTTTTGGAGGTGAGCTAGGTGCTGGAGAATGCAAAAATCTTGCCCTCCTTTGCTATGGCTCACTTTGAGAACCTCTTGCTTCCACCAATTTTCCTTCTCCTCTCTCAAGCTTGAGCCTAGTAAGCATGAAAACCCTTGCAAAAAATTAACAAATATTTTCACACAAAAACACCAGAGATTAAACTCTAGCTCTCATACTAACTTGATCTTAAAGGAGAGTATTACTTTTGCTGTGCTAAGTGTCCTTTCAATAATATAAACATGTACAATTTATCTCCATTTTCTTGCTGTCCCACTCTCCTCAAATGTATGGGCAAAGTTAATGATGTATGTTTCAAGGTGAGAATGTCATCCAAAATACATTTCCTCCCCAAGTCTTCCTAGGGAGTGGTCACCAATAGTACTCATGGCCTCAAGTAGACCATGGGGTATAGAAAAAAGAATGCTCCTCCTTGGAGCAACATCCTGTACATATATGGTTAAGGTATGAATATACAAATCATCATGCAAATAAAAAATACCCTTACCATAAGTTCCGCTCATGCAAATGGAGTGGCTTGAAAATGAGTCTCCTCTCATCCTCAAAGAGAAAATAGGTGGCTGTGCTAACTCCTCCAAAGAGTTATGTATCTTCTCCATCTGTACATGACATATGCATCTCCACATATGTTGATCTGTCAATATCATGCAAGTAAAATGATCCTATGAATGCTCCACCAACAACCTGGAGCTCCCCGACAAAATGTCTCCATACGATGAGACATCACCATCAAGAGATGAATGAATAAATGAATGAACAAATCTGTCCATGCTTCCACTACATAATCCAATCACCTTCTTAGGGGCATCAATCTCCAAAAATGAATAGGGATGTGTACTCCTCATCTCATGATGCTGGGTCTTCTCCCTACCTTCTCCTTGTGTCTCCATGGTTTCACACCTCCTCAACAATGGCACATGACTTGTGCCTTGATCTCCACACATGAGATCCTGGGGACTTCCTTTCAAAGATGAAATCATGCCTCTATTTGGAGAAAGAGCTCCTCCTTAATCTACATGAGGCACTAGATAATCTTTAGGTGGCACAGCGCTATTGCCCTCAGCCTCTCCAACATAGATGGGCAACCCTCCGATAATTTTGCTGCAAATATGGAATCTCTCCCAAGGTGGAAGTGATTCCTCATCATCAAAGGTCAAGGAGTATCCCCTTTACACCATGATAGTTCCATATCCTACTCCTGTAACATCATACAAGAAATGAGAGAAAATATTCTCTTTCTCTCCAAAGACTAACCCCAACAACAAATGTTCTTGCTGCTTCCTCATGCTCTCATCATACAAGATGTGTGATGAAGACATAGTGTATGATATGAATGTTGCATCATCATTATGCACCCATACAATTTTCTGCTCCATGATTCCATCATCCTGACACATCTTCTCCACCCTTATACCCTTGGAAGGAATGTATGCCAAGTGATGGCCAAATTCCTTGAAGAGTAACCAGTGCAGCCAAGCCTCTTGCTGCCCAATATCATAAATATGCAAGTAGCTCACCATCTTCTTGCTTATCATCCACATCCACTCAATCAACTGTGGATGTATCCTTCCATCCTTCATCTTGGTACTCCTCCCATGAGGGCTACCATCATCCCAAACCAGATTCCTACATTTCATGGGATCTTGAAATGCAATCTTCCCGAGGATCAATTTGACCCTATGAGGATCCAAATAGGTGGTAGGAAAAAAACTCCCATCATGATGTGCATGGCTCAAGGAATGTCCAACATAGCCATGAGAGATGTTATCCACCCGAAGATTTCCTCCATCTTCTATCTGTTCCTGTGAGAAGGGAAGAACCTCCTCAAACTATTGAAGAATCTTGCACTCCATGATGTGTGGGAGCGCACCTCCATTGAAATCTCTCCTTGAGATATCCTCCTCATGCATGGTCCTCCAAAACCAGAGAGGCCTTGGATTTGCTGCCAGTAGAAGTCTCTCTTTGAGCTGTGGCATGCTCATCGAGAGAGTGTCATCTAGAGAGGAGAAATAGTTTCTTATTTCCAGATGTCTACTCCTTCTCACTGCTTCCTTCATGGCTTTCTGCATGAAGCTGTCCTTTGAGTTCTCACATGAGGAATGGCTCCTCTTTTCTTCATCACTGCTCTTGTATGATGCAGTACTATTCTGCTGCTCTAGGTCAAATGTATGTAATGATGTAAACCCATCCAAAGTGTTTACTAAAATGACAAGATATGCATTTTTAATCATACCTCGGTGAAATGTGGAAGCTCCTTACAGGGCTGCAAGAGTTTCCTCCTTATAAGTGTTGGCCTCTCAAAATGTTGAAGATGAAGGCTACTCCTCCATGGTCTCAACAGTGCTAGTACATGCCTCATCAATTGGTGGTGAGGGCTCCTCCCTCCTTTTTCCAAACCTTCTGATCAATCTTTGAGAAAACTCAACAAGAGTAGAAAACCTTGTATGGCTTAGATGGCTGATCCACCAATTCTTTGCTTCACCTTCAAGGTGTAGCGCTGCAAATTCTACATCCTCTTTGTCTACTACAGGATGTAGTAGGAAGAAAGCCTCTCGCTTCTTCACCCAAACCTCTGCTACACATGTGAGTGATCCATCAAATGTGGAAAATAGAAATCTATTGCCTCTCATCATCCTGTAGCTGTGGGGTCTTCTTTCTTCTTTCTGACGAATATATTATGGAAAATCTAGAGTCTTTTGGAAGGCTCTAGGTTTAGCTTGGTATTCAGCAAGGTACTCACTTAGAATTTTGAATTCCAAGTGTTATTCATGCTTTTGGTCTGCTTCTTTGTGAGAGTAGGAAGTGCATGGTCCTTCCTCTCCTCCTTCTTCAATATTCTTGACCTCCTTGGAGAGGTCTCCTCTGGATTTGAAAATAGATGAGAGTAAACTCATCTTCTTCATCATGTTGATCTTCTTTGGCCGAGACTCACAAGTTGAGCCAGAGATCATGCTTTGATACCACTGTAATATTCCAAATTAGGAACATCTACACTATTGGGAATATCTCAAGATATTACCAATGTGGAGATTCAACAATACATAGACATGACTGGAAGTAGCAGTGAATAACATCAACTTCAGAAAATGCAATAAGATCTCATAGCCATATTATTAATAATATGGTAGCAAGAAGTGTACAAGATCTTGAGGAAATTATCACTCAAGCCTAGGCAAATCCCTCATCAAAGACACAAGTACAATAGTCATGAAATACACTGCTACATATGATAAGCCAAGCTATGACTGCGCAGTCTATGAAGGAGGACTGCTGAAAAATAGTGTCAATACAAAAATATGACAATATAAAGCTCAAATAAAAGAGGGGGAGCAAGATCTTAACCCCTGGAAACAACAACACACAATCCTCAAAAGTATTGGCTGAAATACACACAAAATGTAAATTCTGCAGAAATGCCGGAGTTGGTGGGAAACAACTGCAACTCAAAAAATAGAAATAGATGGAGATAGTTGATGATGCTGAAAATAATGGCTGAATCTCATCCAAAGGATATCTCAGGTGAAAGGCTGATCCAATCCCTGAGGATCTCACCCTCCAAAATAGTGGAGCAAGTCCCCACTGCAATTGCACTCAGAAATAACGCAGTCTAGAGAAGGGACTGCGCTGTTGGTGAAGGGAAGTGCTTGGCCTGATGAAAATGATCTTCAATAAGCTCTGGAAACTCCCTCAGTAACCTCCCAAAGGAATAGAAGCTCCCTCCTCTGAAAGATGAGCCAAGGAAATGGTGTGTAGAGTCCTCCATTGCAACACCCAACAACACTGCGTTATACTTGAGAAGAAATAACGTAGTCACTGAAAGGAGTAGCTTCGGCCTTAAACCAAGAGATGTGGAGAATGAAGAACAATACCTCAAGAGGCCTCTCAAGAAGGAGAAGGAATCCTAAATAGGAATTCCCCAGAAATTCTTGCTAAACAACAAAAGAATGCACAATGTCTGCATAGACAATGAAATCAATAATCCAATTCATGAATAACAATGGCTGCCTTGCCCTCCTTTTAAACAAGTGAAAGCTCTCTCTCCATGGGCTCCACTCATTAGGGTTTCCTCCACCAAATATCCTCTTCCTCATTCACACTGCGCTGTCTTCCAAAGTGAGCCACTCCTTCTATGGCAGCGCTGTTGACTTGGTCAAACATGTCCTTGTCTTCATGCATTTGCCCCTTTTCACACCTGAGGGTGAAAAATAAAGCTACTCTGATGATCCCTTTCACATTATGAGGGATTTTATTCAAGTCTTCAATAATAATGGGCTTCCTTACCCATTTATTTAGCTGAAAGGTGATAAAAGCAAAATTTTAATATTCCATTTAGCCATGTGCTAAAATGGGAATATTACAGTCCTCCCCTCCCAAATGTTTCTTTTCCTCAAGCAACTGCAAGGATAGAACTGAAAAATATCCACTGAAGGCATTGAGTCTGAAATATGTTGAGGGACATCTTCCCCATGTGGATCCTCCATCCCCCAAGCAATCATCCATACAAAATGAGTTACCTCCCAACATGGCAACTCCTGAAAATTATCTTCCACCTTTGGCTCCTGTAATATAGGTGGGATGAAAATCTGAACTTGGTAGACAAAATAGCCTACCCCACGCTGTCCTCATCTCCACTTAGGATAAGTGCAAAGTATATTTTTATCTTGGGCTGCAATAATGTTGCCCTCAAGTGGAAAGATGAAGACTAGATCTCCAAGGATCTCTTCTCCAACGTTATGAAACATGCTGTCCCAAATCATCTCATATGTGATGAGTTGAAATTCATCATCATATGGCATCCAATCAATCATATGGCTCACCTAAAATGGAAACAAATGTTTTGTTGTAGTGTCCACATGTAATCTCATGCTCCCATTAGAACATGCAATGCATAATGTGGGAGATCTCTCCCCCAAGGGACACATCCAACCAATGTGCCATTCCCCCAATCATGCTCTCAAAAAACATAAAGAAAACAAAAACATAATGAACCAGAATGAGAATCATGCTTGCTGTCATGTGTGGCAAGGGAGAAGGACAATGGTCCCTCAATTGTAACCAATGCAGTTTGACCCTCAACTATAGAAGAGTATGACAAAAAGTGTGGCTTCCCAACCACTTGCTTGCTGTCCCACTCTCTTCAAATGTATGGGGAAAGTGAATGATGTATGTTGCAAGGTGAGCATGTCCTCCAAAATACATTTCCTCCCCAAGTCCTCATAGGGAGTGGTCACCAATAGTACTCATGGCCTCAAGTAGACCATGGGGTCTAGCAAAAATAATGCTCCTCCTTGGAGCAACATCCTATACATATGTGGTTAAGGGATGAATATACAAATCATCATGAAAATAAAAAATACCCTTACCATAAGTTATGCTCATGAAAATGGAGTGGCTTGAAAATGAGTCTTCTCTCATCCTCAAAGAGAAAAGAGGTGGCTATGCTAACTCATCCAAAGAGTTATGTATCTTCTCCATCTGTACATGATCTATTCATCTCCACATATGCTGATCTGTTAATATCATGCAAGTAAAATGATCTTGGGAATGCTCCACCAACAACCTGGAGCTCCTCGGAAAAATGTCTCCATACCATGAGACATCACCATCAAGAGATGACTGAATAAATGAATGAAAAAATCTTTCCATGCTTCCACTACACAATCCAATCACCTTCTTAGGTGCATCAATCTCCAAAAATGAATAGGGATGTGTACTCCTCATCTCATGATGCTGGGTCTTCTCCCTACCTTCTCCTTATGTCTCCATGGTTTCACACCTCCTCAACAATGGCACATGACTTGTGCCTTGATCTCCACACATGAGATCCTGGGGACTTCCTTGCAAAGATGCAATCATCCCTCTATTTCAGGCAAGAGCTCCTCCTTCCTCTACATGAGGCATTAGATAATCTTTAGGTGGCACAGTGCTGTTGCCCTCAGCCTCTCCAACATAGATGGGCAACCCTCCAATAATGTTGCTACAAATATGGAATCTCTCCCAAGGTGGAAGTGATTCCTCATCATCAAAGGTAAAGGAGTATCCCCTTTGCACCATGATAGTACCATCTCCTACTCCTGTAACATCATACAAGAGATGAGAGAAAATCTACTCTTGCTATCCAAAGAATAACCCCAGCAACAAATGTTCTTGCTGCTTCCTCATGCTCTCATCATACAAGATATGTGACGAAGACATAGTGTATGATATGAATGTTGCATCATCACTATGCACCCATACCCTTTTTTGCTCCATGATGCCATCATCCTGCCACATCTTCTCCACCCTTATACCCTTGGAAGGAATGTATGCCAAGTGATGGCCGAATTACTTCAAGAGTAACCAGCGCAGCCAAGCCTCTTGCTGCCCGGTATCATAAATCTGCAAGTAGCTCACCAGCTTCTTGCTTATCATCCACATCCACTCAATCAACTGTGGAAATCTCCTTCCATCCTTCATCTTGGTACTCCTCCCATGAGGGATACCATCATCCCAAACCAGATTCCTGCATTTCATGGGATCTTGAAATGCAATCTTCTCGAGGATCAATTTGACCCTATGAGGATCCAAATAGGTGGTAGGAAAAAACCTTCCATCATGATCTTCATGGCTCAAGGAATGTCCAACACAGTCATGAGAGATGTTATCCATCCGAAGATGTCCTCCATATTCTATCTTTTCTTGTGAGAAGGGAAGAACCTCCTCAAACTGTTGAAGAATCTTGCACTCCATGATGTGTGGGAGTGCACCTCCATTGAAATCTCTCGTTGAGATCTCCTCCTCATGCATGGTCCTCCAAAACCAGAGAGGCCTTGGATCTGCTGCTAGTAGAAGTCTCTCTTTGAGCTATGGCATGCTCATCGAGAGAGTGTCATCTAGAGTGGAGAAAGAGTTTCTTATCTCCAGATTTGTACTCCTTCTCACTGCTTCCTTCATGGCTTCCTGAATGAAGCTGTCCTTTGAGTGCTCACATGAGGAATGGCTCCTCTTTTCTTCATCACTGCTCTTGTACAACGCAGTGCTATTGCTGCTCTAGGTCAATTGCATACAATGATGTAAACCCATCCAAAGTGTTTACTGAAATGACGAGAGATGGATTTTTAATCATACCTAGGTGAAATGTGGAAGCTCCTTGCAGGGCTGCAAGAGTTTCCTCCTTATAAGTGTTGGCCTCCCAAACTATTGAAGATGATGGCTGCTCCTCCATGGTCTCAAAAGTGTTGGTACATGCCTCATAAAATAGTGGTGAGGTCTCCTCTCTCCTTTTGCCAAACCTTCTGATCAATCTTTGAGAAAACTCAACAAGAGTAGAAACCCTTGTATGGCTTAGATGACTGATCCACCAATTATTTGCTTCACCTTCAAGGTGCAGCGTTGAAACTTCTATAGCCTCTTTATCTAATACAGGATGTAGTAGGAAGAAAGCCTATAGCTTCTTCACCCAACCCTCTGCTGCACATGTGAGTGATCCATCGAATGTGGACAATCGAAATCTATTGCCTCTCATCATCTCGTAGCTGTGGGGTCTTCTTTCTTCTTTCTACTGAATAAATTGTGGAAAATATAGAGTCTTTGGAAGGCTCTAGGTTTAGCTTGGTATTCAACAAGGTACTCACTTAGAATTTCGAATTCCAAGTGTTCTTCATGCTTATGGTATGCTTCTTTGTGAGAGTAGGAAGTGCATGGTCCTTCCTCTCCTCCTTCTTCAATCTTCTTGACCTCCTTGGAGAGGTCTCCTCTGGATCTGAAAATAGACGAGAGTAAACTCATATTCTTCATCATCTTGATCTTCTTTGGCTAAGACTCACAGGTTGAGCCAGAGATCATGCTTTGATACCATTGTAATATTCCAAATTAGGAACATCTACACTATTGGGAACATCTCAAGATATTACGAATGTGGAGATCCAACAATACATAAACATGACTGGAAGTAGCAGTGAATAACATCAACTTCAGAAAATGCAATAAGATCTCATAGCCATCTTATTAATAATATGGTAGCAAGAAGTGTACAAGATCTTAAGGAAATGATCACTCAAGCTTAGGAAAATCCCTCATCAAAGACACAAGTACAATAGTCATGAAATACACTGCTACATATGATAAGCCAAGCTATGACTACGCAGTCTATGAATGAGGATTACTAAAAAATAGTGTCAAGACAAAAATATGAGAATATACAACTCAAATAAAAGAGGGGGAGCAAGATCTCAACACCTGGAAACAACAATACACAATCCTCAAAAGGATTGGCTGAAATACACACAAAATGGCAATTCTGCAGAAATGCCGGAGTTGCTAGGTAGTAGCTGCAACTTAGAAAATATAAATGGATAGAGATAGCTGATGATGCTGCAAATGATGGATGAATCTCATCCAAAGGATCTCTCAGGTGAAAGTCTGATCCAATCCCTGAGGATCTCACCCTCCAAAATAGTGGAGCAAGTCCCCACTGCAATTGCACTCAGAAATAACGTAGTCTAGAGAAGGGACTACACTGTTGGTGAAGGGAAGTGCTTTGCCTGATGCCAATGATCTGAAATAAGATCTGGAAACTCCCTCACTAACCTCCCAGAGGAATATAAGCTCCCTCCTATGAGAGATGAGCCAAGGAAATGATGTGTGGAGTCATCCACTGCAAAACCCTTCAACACTGCATTATACTTGAGCAGAAATAACGCAGTCACTGAAAGGAGTAGCTTTGGCCTTGAGCCAAGAGATGTGGAGAATGAAAAACAATCCCTCAAGATGCCTCTCAAGAAGGAGAAGGAATCCTAAACAGGAATTCCCCGGTAGTTCTTGCTAAACAGAAAAAGAATGCACAATGTCTGCATAGACAATGAAATCAATAATCCAATTCATGAATAACAATGGCTGCCATGCCCTCATTTCAAACAAGTGAAAGATCTCTCTCCATGGGCCCCACTCATTAGGGTTTCCTCCACCAAATATCCTCTTCCTCATTTGCACTGCACTGTCTTCCAAAGTGAGCCACTCCTCTTATGGCAGCGCTGTTGACTTGGTCAAACTTGACCTTGTCTTCATGCATTTTCCCCTTTTCACACTTGAGGGTGCAAAATAAAGCTACTCTGATGATCCCTTTCAAATTATGAGGGATTTTATTCAAGTCTTCAATAAACATGGGCTTCCTTACCCATTTATTTAGCTGTAAGGTGATAAAAGCAAAATTTTAATATTCCATTTAGCCATGTGCTGAAATGGGAATATTACAGTTGACCCCCCTGGCTCCACCATAATTTTACCATAGTTAACTGGGGACACGTGGCAGCCTTCATGCTTGCCATGTGTTTCCCATCAAATGGCCTATATAAACACGCACAATCCCATCAACAAACAGAAACAATTTCGTACCACAAAAATCAACGGCCCACAACATGCCATGTGGTGAAATCCTGTTAACTTAGGAAAATGGAATATTCCCAGAATATACCTGCTGATTGGGTATCTAGTCACAAAAGTTTTTCTGTTTGGGAAAATGGACAGAATGCGATAACTTCCTCATACGACATCGTTTTTTCGAACCGTTCGCGGCGCCAAAATCACAACGACGAGACCTTTCCGGTCGCTCAGGTTTGGTCATGTTTCAAGCACTTTCATTTTTTAGAATAACACATGATCTCCTGATCACTAATGCACTTGGGTCCTTATGAATAATATTGCATAACTTCCGATATTGTTTCCCATTTGTTCTTGTTTCTTTCACCCATTTAGATTGTGGAATATAAATAACACATAGTAAAGCCTTCGTTTCTTCTTCTTTCCTTGAAATTACATTTTCCACCATATTATGTATTCTTCTTTTACAGATAATTTCAAATTCATAATATAGCATATTTTTAACACACTTTTGTCTCTCTTCTAAATTTAATTGTTTCTCTAAGAAGTACTTGAAACTATCATGGTTTGTTGTTACTTTGAAGTGTCCTCTTATTAGCTCAAAGTGCCAATTTTTAACTACATGTTGGAAGGACACCATTTCTTTTTCATATATGGATTTGAGTAATTTATTTCCTTTAAGTTCTATACTTTCAAAGGAAAAGGGCCTTCCTTATTGCACTAAAACTACATCAATGCCATGGCCTGAGGCATCATATTCCCTAATAAATTTTTTTGTGAAGAAAAGTACAAGAAAGACAAGATTCATACACATAGACTCCTTAAGTTTTTCAAAGGATATTGTTTTGTTTTAGTCCAAAATGAATGTGTCATTCTTTAATAATGTTATTAGAGGTGCTCCTACTTGACAATAATTCTTGACGAGCTTGTAGTATTAAGTTGATAATCTGAAGAATCCCTAAATTTCTTCATGTTTTTTGGGATTTCCCATTCCATCATAGATTTAACTTTATTAGGATCCACTTTGACACCTTCATGTGATACAATATGACCCAAAATTCCACATCTTTAAACCCAAAGGCACACTTGGAATGCTTTGAATATATTTTATGCTCTTTTAATAGTTTGAGGACTTTGTCAATAGGTTGTGCATGCTCTTCCCAAGATTTTCTATAGATTAGTATGTCATAACAAAGATACTACACAAATTTTCTAATTGTATGAAAGTAGAATTCATAAATCTATGAAATATTGAAGGCGCATTAGTAAGTCCAAAAAACATAACCAAAAAATCATAATTAATTTCATGTTCTAAAGGTTATTTTGGAAATTTCTTGTTGCCTCATTGTGATTTGATGATTTATTGAACATATATCCAACTTAGTAAACAAAATTTCTATATGAAATTCATTTAATAATTCATCAATGAAAAGAAAAAGGAAACTATCTTTGATGGTCATTATGTTGATTCATTTATAATCCATGCACAAATTCCATGAACAATTATTTTTTGTAACTATCACCATTGGTAAAGAGAAAGAACTTTGGCTAGGTCGAGTGTTACCAACCTCTAACATTTCTTGAATCATGTGCCCAATTTTTCCCTTTTGTGCATATGGATACACGCAATACCTAATTTTAGGTGGTACACTTCCTGGTTGCAAATAGATAACATTGTCATGATATTAAGTAGGTGAAAGAAACTTTGGCATATCTATGAATACCTTGTAATGATTGTTGATAACTTTTTGGAGATCCACTCAGGTAGATGTTTGAACATATAGTGATCATAATTGTGCAATTACACTATCTTGTCCCTTTTTGAGTAATTTTATCATGCTATTAGATCTTATCACTTTTGATGGTTTCCTTACATTCCGAGGATAATCTCATGAAAATATATTTAAAATTAAGTGTCAATATTCCAAATTATTATAACCATTCAACCCCTAATACAAAATCAAGACCACTTATTTGGATTTAAATCATGGGGCTATCCAATAAATTTTCCACCACATGGAGCTTAATAATATGGAAATTCCATGAACAAGTTATGGAACCTCCATTTGCGACCATTACTTGGAAGCTTGGTGTAAGAAACAAAAAACAATTAAGAAGTTTTGTCAATTTGTGATTGATGAAGTTATGGTTACTACTTGAATTAATAAACACTACTACCTTTTTTTTTTCGACATATCCTTTTATATTTAGGGTTTGTTGAGTATCGATGTTGGTTAATGCATGAAAATATATCATTGGATTAGTTTGTTCTACCTATATATCTTGTGATGGTACCAATTATTGATCTTCTTCTCTTCACAATCTATGTAGAATAATTTATTCTCATTACATTCATGCCCATTCTATACATGCCATTAAAATTGAAACATACTCTCTTTTCTCTAATTATTTCATCCATTTACTAATTTTTCCAATTTGTTCTTAAGTGAGAGTTAGGAGAGGGAGCATGATGCTCGCTATCGTTGTTGATGACCACTCTTCTAGTTTCCATATTTTTACTTTCAATTTTCCTTTCCATGTTGAAGGAATTATCTAGGGATTTAGGTTAAAAGAGATGCACTTAATGTTGGATGTTTTCCTCTAAATTTCCCATAAAGAGATATAATAGTTTATCATTTGAAATGCCCTTTACACTAAGACTTAGTTTTAGGAATTATTGAATGTGCTATGGAATTGGACCCCTTTTCTGAAAATTTATCTATTGACTAAAGAATGTATTGATATTAATATCCCCATATTGTGCTATCAATTCATTGATAAAAATGGACCATGAGATAATCTAATTATTTTTTTTATTCACAAATCCATTGATACCATACAATTTTTTCATTTTCTAAATACAAGGATGCAATAGTTACCTTTTGAAAGGTTAACACTTGGTGTAAATCAAATAATTAATCCATCTAGAATATCCATGTTATAAGATATTTAGCATAAAAAATTCTCATATTCATCTTTAAAATGAAGTAATTCCTTGGGGTTGACTTGAATCCATAATGCTGTGGATCTTAGGGCATTGAATGACCATGACTATGTGTTTCAATATTTGTGCTTTCCAAATATGATAAAATATTCCCCATATGTGATTAAGTCTCGACATAATGGTTCACATTATTTTCATATTTTCCTTGGATCTCCTTATCCCTTTTAGGGAGTCTCTGTAAGAGAATGGTTTCTATGGAATTAATAATTTTTTGAATATTTTCCATCATGTATTTTTATATTTATTCCTTCTTGTATTTTTTACTTCTTCCTTTTTTTATCCCTCTTTTTTTTTTCCATATAATTTTGCATGTATTTCCTATTTTCAATCATCCTCTTTCCCAAATGTTCCACATTTCCACCCATATTATTTTCCATCAATTCACTGATATTATTTTCCACTTTTTCGATCTAGTGAGATATTTATTCTCTTCTTCTTGAGTAATGGTTGAGCTCTCTAGAGGTTTAGTTGGTGAAGAAAGTTTTGAAGTACAAATTGGATCCAATTGAAATATAAAATTTCTTTTCTTTTTATTTTTATCCCAATTTTTGAATCACCAAAAATAAAACTTTTAATCAGAATTTATGCCAATTGTAAGTTATGTACCTTTGAAATCCTAGTTTGGAGAATATATGGATGGTAAATATTTTTCCTAATATACCTTTGAAATTTTATCTCTTTTGAGTTTCAAATTTCAATCATTAGTAAACTATTATATCTCCTAAAATTCCTAAAATTTCAAAGTTTGAAACTTCACCCAAAAAATGTTAAGCGAAAATTCTCAAATGAGTCGTTTGAGACAAATTTCAAGTCTAGTAAAAAACCCTAACTTCCACAAGGTATATCTCATAAAGTATAATGATTCAAAATATGATTTTTTTTTTCACACATAAATCACTATATTTCCTTAGGATTTTGAAAATTTCATAGTTTGAAACTTCACTAAAAAATTTAAAGAAAAAATTCCGAGATGACTATTTGAATATAGATAATAAACCCTATGTTCCATATACTGTATCTACAAAATTATTATGAAACATAACTTAAAATTTTTACCACATGTACCTTGATATGTTTTCTCAATTTCCTAAAAATTTAATTATTTAAAACTTTCCAAAAAAATTATAGTGAAAAAATCCAAGATGATGCGTTTAAAATTGATTTTAGGATTAGTCACAAACCCTATATAACATAGGATATAGATTTTGAAGTATATAAAACCAAATATTTCAAGTTTGATCACTTATACCTTTATGTTTCTCCTCAACCCCATAAAAAAGTTTCTATCTAAAACTTCCTAGAAAAAGGGGAAAAAGGGTCTTAGAAAAAATGGTAAGATGTCTTCATTATAGGTCTCCTAGGATAATAGGTTCTAATACCATAGGTTATGAATCAAATACCCATATTATAATAAAAATTCAATGAATAACACTATGCTACAAGGCAAAAATGCTCCCTTTAAAATGAATTAAAGCACAGGACAAGATGAGATCATTCTAATCTCTCTCTCACACACAAAAACACACACTAAGGAGACCCAAGAGAGGTAGAATTATAACTAAAGGGTTTGATTGACTACGCTAATGTAACAATAGAAATATTACTAATTATCTAGGAATTTACGTGGGGTTTGATGTTTAACAAGGGGATTTGTGTAGAGATTAATAGGGACCCTCCATTTATATAAATCAAAAGGACAAATACCCCATTACCATTCATATTACCTGATTTATTAAACGTCAATGTTTAGAGGCCAATAGAATATACCTTCTTCAAAAATCAAATTCTTGCATCCCTATATAGGAATTAATTCTCAATTCACATTTGAGAAGGAAGTTCCCAATTATATCATATTTTTAGCAAGGGAAGTTGGATGGATGCTTTTAATTGTAAGTAATTTTGGTCCACTTATATAGGTTGTGAATATTATCCCTAAACTTAGGTTTAATAACAAGGGATAGGTCAAATTGGATAATGCCTCCCATAGGTTTCCCCTAATGTTTGAATAAGAACATGCCATAAAACCATGGAACATTTGTAATGAACACATCCACCATATTTTCCTTGGGATTTGGAAAATCATCAACACAAGATTTTCAATCATTCTCAAACATGGAAACGTCTTGGAACAAAATCAATATATGTATTTATAGGGACTTGTGATATCTAACATTAAATTTTCCATGATTTCTAAGGGAATCAAGTAATGTAAGGCATTACGTTTCAAGATGGGCCAACTATTCTACTTTTGGTTGGTTTGACATTAAGGAAGTCAAATATGTGGCTATCCTTTGGCTCCTAGGAATTTGATACATATTTTTAATGTGAATGTATTTTTATATATTTAGATAGGGGATTTGGTAGTAGAAATGGGCTGGGATAGGAATTAAAATTGGCTATTGAGATGATAATAATTTCACATTAGTTCAGTAACATGTGCATATTTGGGTTGTTTAACATTTTTTATTTTCTCCTTGATTAGGATCATAATATTCTTAAATTAAAGGCCTTGATTGATGCCTTTATTCTTGAAAATTTAATGCCCTTATCTATGCCTTTTCTTACATTTTCAACCCTTTTAACTGAATCATCTCTCTTGAAGTTATAGAACTGTAGTTTTTTATAGGTGGGGAATTCCTCCTAAAATAGGGAAGCATCACCTAATCAAGGCCCTGATTAGGCCTGTATTCATTAGGTTTAGTGATGTCTGCCGATATGTGGGTTTAATTGCTATTGAATCAATTTATCCTAGAAAGGAAACTTTTGATAATATTTTTCTAAACCTAAACACAATATAACACAATACCATAAATAAAAATCCTAGTTTATCTAAATCTACCTCTAGTTCTATATGTAACTATCCTAATTGGGATGAAGAATTAGTTCAAAGTATCCCAATTGGGAGCATAAACACTTCAACCGTAAGATGTTGAGAGGAAGATAAACTGCTTTAGACAAGACATAGTTCATGGCTTCCATAATTTGTTAAGTAAAATGTATAACATAGTTTGTAGAAGATTATATTATGAGTTTAATATCTAAATGTAATTGATTAGAATAAGAAAGATAATTCAATTCAAGAAATGAAAATAGTTTCATTTCTCATAATTGAGAATATAACACATTCACAACAAAGTGTTAGAACACTCCATGCATTAATACAAAAAATGTATTTTCACTAATTAATAACTTTAATTACTTTATTAAGTTTAGATAAGAGTATACAAAACCCAATATTAGGTTCTCAAGCTAAAGACAACACCATCATTAGAAATAAATGAGGTAGTAGTACACAATTTTGAATCCTCATGCTAATCCCTCCTTTTGATATCTTCAATCCTTCAATAACCAGATTGTCAATAGCACACAACCCTTATTTTTTAGTTCATTTGACCTATAGCCACCAAAATTTCAAAATAAAACCAAATAATAATAGCACAAGCTTTCTTTCTCATAATCCAACCCCTGGCTCTCTCAAGAAGAGTTGTATTTATAAAATAAATTCAAACAACATAAACATACTATTTCTCCACCCTTTTCTAAACTAAATCTGTAAATAGATAATTTGTTTATCAAGATAATTTTATTGTAGAAATTAAAGGATTACTATGTTGTGCTATTAATTCTATCCTTGTTGTCTCCTTTATTGCCTACAAAAATCATTTTAATATAATGATTGATATTCATATGACATAGCCACTATAATATCAATAAAAATGATAAGTAGGATGAAATTCTACAATTTGCAACTCACTTGTACATTAATTAAATCATATTAATAATAAATATAACCAACACAATCTATAAAACAAATAATAAAACAAAATAAATATGAAATCATTAAACTTAAAATATTTTCAAAATATCTAAATAATAAATTCATGGTAATTTTTCTTTCATTTTGTCTAGTAATTTATATTATTTATTTGATCAAAATAATTTACCCAAAATGTTCCCTATGGTATAAAGTTTCCAACGAACCATTTATTGCTTATTTTTCCTTCTAAAACTAAAGACACGACTCTTAGAAGTTAGCACTCAGAAGCCATTGATTTTATTTTAAGATTAGTTATGGACTGCTGATCTATGGATTTATTCTTTATCCCGCATGTATTTTGGAATACTATTTCAAAGAGTTTATATTTGTTTTACCTCCTAACATTGTTTGTGTATGAAATCAGTGGAAGTATGGGGTGTGGAGTTTGTGCTAAATATTTTGATAAAATTACAACAACAAAAAAAAAGGAAAAAAAAAAAATATTACTGACCACCAAATTCTGTCAACCCAGCTACTGGATTTTGTCCACTTTCCACTGGATTCAACCCAAGTACTGGATTTTGTCCACTTTCCATTGGATTCTATCCACTGAGCCACCAATTTCAAGCTATTGGATGTCAAGAAATTTAGAAAATTTAAGATAAATGGAAAAGTCCAATATCAGATATTTTGATATTGATCTTGTTAAGTAACACCAATATTTCCATCAATTAACGTAAATAATTTTTGTCACTCGAGTTTTGTCAATAAATAACGAAGAAAAAAAAAAAAACATTATATATCAACTACTGAGTCAACAAATTTATTACAATTATTTTTCAAATAGATCAAGGGGACACATCAATGTCACACCATCAAAACATGGCAATGATACAAAAAATTTCAAGGGCCATAAATTTGGGTCTCAAATTCGAAATGAGAAATTTTGTATATTGCAACAAACTTGGTGAAAATTCCATGGAATAAAGTTAAAATGATAACCACGGTTGATGGGACACGTATTCCAAGCTGAATGTTGGGAAAAAAATCCTAGTGTGGGTGTTCACACGGTTGATTATGGCTAAGGAAATTGGCAAAGGCTATGACAAAGGCATTAAAGAGGCAAAAATGAATTTTGGTGCATTTATTTATGAAAATAATTGAAATTAGGAGAAAAGGGAGGTAAAAGGTCACAGGTTGCAAGTGAGGAGGAAAATGATGGAAAGATAATGTAAAATTAAGAAAATAGAGGCCTATTCTATAAAAATACTTTTGAGGATCAATTGGTACCTTTTTGTCAATTCATTTTGGAGCTCTCTCGTTATTCTCTCTCTCTCTCTCTCATACTGTTGGATACTTAGAGTTTTCTTGGAGCATTCTTGGAGAGCGTGGATACTTGGTGATTTGGAGAAAGAAGGAAAAAGAAGAAGAGGAAAGCACAAAAGGACATTGGGATCAAAAACTACAGTGGGATTTGATTGCAGGTACCGAGTTACATGTATGTTTTCCTCACTAGTTTTGGCATGCATGGTGTATGTGTGTGAATTTTCCTAGACTTTCCATTTCCTAGATAGCCATGGTGTTGCGGGTTTATTCCATTGACTGTTTCTAGTTGGTTCTAATGATTCCTTTATCTGTTAAGTTGAGTTATTAGTTCCTGTATCCTTGGTTGGAAAAATTCTCTAGAGCCTGACAAATAACTGTTGGAATAAGTTACTAGTCCTAGAGTCTTGGTTGGAAGAACACTCTGGAGCCCTAGGTGGATTGAATTACTAGTCTTGGATCCTTGGTTGGACAAATTTTCAAGAGCATGAAAACAATTGGGGTTGAGTTACTAGTCTAGGAGCATTGGTTGGAAAAAACACTCTGGATCCCTAGATCAACTTGGATAGAGACCAATTCGTGATGGTTGTGATGTCCGTCTGTGAGGTGGAATCACTGGTTGAGAGTTGAGGTGGTTTGGCCTCTTGAAGCCCTGGAATGATTGTGATTGATGAGATCCCACATTCATGCTTGGAATATGGCACGAGGGTGATTGGATGAAGTGATATTTAGCTCATCCAATCTATGGTCGGGTGGAATGTGGAAGTACCATCTCTGATTGGTTTTTACATTTATTAATGAAGAGCTCATTGTTGTGAAGGAAAATCCCTCTATCCCTAGGGTGGGTCTAGAAACAAGGGAAGATGCCGGTTTCTAAATTCCTAGTTAATAAATGAAATTTGGATTGGAATAGATGTCCTACCTCAATCCAATGCTCTTGATGTAGTATGTTGCAGCGATCCCTCGATCTTTGTCCTTCAAGCCTTGCGCTTCGTTAGTAGTGACATTTACACACATGAATAAATATCAAACAAACACTAACAACATACACACATATATTCATTTACAACTATCCAACTAGTCAAGGAGAGTCATAAAATTGGAATACTAACATATACAAAGATGGAACTAGAAATCAATCATGTCATATTAATATATAGAAAAGGGAGTTTACAACCTACACCTTGAAGTTGTAGACCTCCTTTGACAAGTTCAGTCGGTATGTCTCCAAAGCATTTGTTCGTCAATTGGCTCAATGAGGCGAAAGGTTCAAACTCTCTCTCAAATATGGACTATTCTTTGCTATCAGCTCTTGGTCTATTTTAGCTATCTCTAGCCAACTGATTCAATGGAATGAAGATGGATTTATAGGAGTGGAGGATGAGCTTTGGGATCCACATATGGTGGGGGAAAGGTTTATCCCTTTGGGAAGTTTCATTTTAGTAGGTACTAAAAGGCCAAAGGGAGAAACTCAACCTCATCCAGTTGAACAAACATCCATGAATCCACTCACGAAGCTGTTACATCTTAGAAGCTTTGTTTCCATATTAAAAAAAATTCCAAAATTAGCTCAACGCTGGTGCTCTTTAGAGATAGAGTGACCACGACACGGGGCCTAGTGTAAATCTGGCCATCAGTGCGAGGTTATAACTACACAACCACGTCGACCCAAAAACATATGTTTTAAAGGGTCAACTTATGGAATGGTCGACATAGATTGTGTTCTTGACATGTTAAGGGATGCAATGACATTTATAATGATATGTGACAATACACAGGGGTTACGCTTTTAGTCCTCCAGTATTCGGGATGGGGAATGTAGGGACAGTGACAAAATGCTGTGTAACACTCATTCCTCTGGTATTTGGTATGAGAATTTACTAGTTTATGTATGTATTTTATTGCTGTTATATCCAATGTGTTTTTGTTGTTATTGTGATGGTTATAAGCATGTATTAGATTAGTGATGATGTATGGCTCTATACATGTTTTTACCTGCAAATGAATACACAATGTATCTATGGTCAAATAGACCATACTGTAGCTTATGATGTAGGGGAGAAATGATTCTTAGCGATTCTCAGATAAGTAAGATACCACTATGTTTAAATATGTTGTTTCAACCTGTAGATGCAATGTTTGTGACATGTTTGAAGAAATGCCTGTCATGGCTAGGAGGGGTCCATATGAGCTCCTGATGATGTGATTGATTTTGTACCTTTGTTTTTTATTTATCATATCCTACATTTTCATGAAGTTCTAGGTAGTGACCTGGGCTCTTGGGATAAAAAGGTGGCACAAATCCGAGAGTTGTAGGCACATAACTAACCAATTGGGCACTGACCACATGCTTGCTGTGTTGTTCCTGCGGCTATAGGTTGTTCCTATGGCTATAGGCTCCCAACCACTACCTTATCTTCACATGCCTATGGCTATGGATCAAACTGGTTAAAAATTCAGTATAAACTAGGGGTAAGAGGCTTGAAGGGTTGGGGTACCTCCTAGGGATGTTGTTGATGCTTTGTGAGGTTTGATTGTCATGTTTTCGGTGGTTCCACTTCCTCACTGTCATCTAGGAGTTTGAATCTCATATTAGTAGCCTCTCGTCACATGTTTACCTTGGTTGGATGGTTACTTGGGTAGATGTGGGAAGTAGGTGTTACAAATTGGTGTCAGATCATGGTTCAACCCTTGGACTGGATGGGCGGTGTGTTGGTCATGATTTTGTTGTTTGCTTATGTGTTTCTCATACCTATGGTGTATGTCATGTTGTGTTGGCCATGGTGGCAGTGATGTCTCCATGGGAGGACTGATGATGATATTGTCAGCATGTGTTCATGTGTGTATGACTAATTATGTGTTTTTCATGTTTGTGTATTGTGTGCACATTAGCTTACATATTGTTACATGTTGTATATGCATTTCTTGTGTAGGCAAGGTCACATATTGGTCATGCTTGTGTGATGTTATATGTTGAACATGCATTGGTGGTTCATGCTTGGTTACATGTTTCTTATGTTGGTGTATTGTCCATGCTTGTGATTATGTATGGTCAAGTTTGTGTTGGTATGGTTGAGGTTGTCACGCATTAGGTCTTGTTGTGTATTTGGTATGGTTATGCATCTATGACTAGAATCAAACTAGAATGATGTTTAGGCACTAGTATATACCATGTGTTATGAGTTTATATGCTGTTATGATTATGTATATACATGTATTTCATTGATTAGTTGATCTCGCAGGAGGTATCCTCCCAAAATTAAAATAAGGTGTGTTGTTTTATTCATGAATTGGTTTAGCTGACATATTGTACATTTCAGGAAGAAATCACATATGAATAGCATAATGGTATACTACAGAGATTCTCCCTATGGGTCACATGAGCAGCATGGTGTTGGAAATTCATCTAATTTGGAAGATACAATGAGAAGTCGAAAGGAAGAAATAAGGATTTGTAAGGCATATAATGACAGACTTATACATGCACACAAAAAGAAAGCAGAGGTTAATGCAACCATCCTTCAAAGTTTGTCAGAGTTGCAGAAGCATGGTCCATTTAGGATCAACTATGGGCAGGAGGATGGGACCAATGTTCCATATGGCAGTATGCCTCCTAGTGGTTATAGGTTGGAAAGCAATGAAATGGTTGAAGATGGCAGATTGTTGGAAACTCCGAATAGGAGAGGTGACAGACATAGGTATCATTCTAGTTCTGGTTCTGACATGCATCATGATCGTCATCACTATCATCCTTATAGGAGGAGTGACAAGGGCTATTTTTCGAATGAGTTTAAAAAAGAAAAAACACCTACCTTTGACAGAGAGATGAAGAAACCACAAGATGCGGAGGCATGGTTGCTTGGCATGAAGAAGTTTTTCAGATTGCATGATTACTCAGAAAATATGAAAGCTAGGATAACTACATTCAACCTCAGAGGTAGAGCAGATATTTGGTGGGAATATGTGAAGAACGTTAGATATATTTTTGAAGAGGGGTTGACTTGGAGTGAGTTTTAAAGTCTATTCTAGAAGAAATATCTATTAGAGAGATACTACGATGATAGGGCAAAGGAGTTTTATGAGCTAAAGATGGGTTCCATGATATATGAGGAGTATACTAGCAGGTTCTTTGAGTTACTGAGATACGTACCTTACCTCAAGGAGGAGAAGGTCAATATTCAAATATTTATTAGTGGGCTATCGATTGGATTTAGAGATAGGATTGAGTTCGATGAGCCTAGATAATTGGAGGATGCTATTCAGAAACTAAAACATTGTTATGAACAATCAAAGCACAAATCAGAAACTAAGCTAGATTGGAAATGTAATGCAAGGAAAAAAGGAAAATGCGACAAGAAGCGAGCACGACCTCAAGATACCGGTAAAAAGGAGAATGTTTCCCCACCTAATAAGCTCAATACATCTGGTAGAGGACAATGATTTCGGTCGGAGGAACATAATAAAAATGAGAATAGGGAGGTAGTGAGGTGTTGGAATTGTGGAGGAGATCATCGTAGGAGGGATTTCGCACAATATCAGGGTGTTAGGCCACATATCTATAGTGCACAAGAGGCACAGACAATGGGAGATGTTGGGAATAACATTCCTCGTATTTATGTAGCTATGGACAACATGTAGGAAAATCATCAGGCTTCTATCATTTAGATGGAAGTTAAGATTTGTGATAAGGTTGTTTCAGTTTTGATTGACCCTAGATATAACTATAGTTATATTAATAATGATCTGGTGGATAATTCTGGTTTGAGTAAGGAAATGCATGCAAAATCTTGGTTAGTGAAATTGGATACATGTACGAAGAAACGAGTTCATGATTGAGTAAGATCTTGTTCATTTGAGTTAAATGGTATGTATACAAAAACACACTTGAACACATTTCCATTGGGTTCATACAATATGCTATTGTATATGGATTGGTTATATGTTCACAGGACTAAGGTATATTGCTATGAGAAAGCTATTGAATGTTGGATGAAAATGGGGAACCAAGAGTCTTATAGGGAAATAAGAAAGTCATGTAAGTTAGGATGGTGACAGCCATGCAGGATAAGCATAGCCATAGGAAAGGGTGTGTACTATTTTCTATTCATATCTATAGTGAAAAAGGTAAGGAATCTAAGGATAAAGATGTGGTGAAAAGGTATCCAATTTTACAACAGTTTTAGGATGTGTTTCCAGTAGAGATTTTATAGTTGCCACCGCACAAGGAAGTAGAATTTTCTATTGAGTTGATGCTAAGGAAAACTCCAACATCGAAGGCACCTTATAGGATGAGCACACCTAAGTTGGTAGAATTAAAGTTGTAGCTGAAAGAGATGATTGAGAAAGGGTACATTAGGCCAACTGTATCACCATGGGGTGCGCCAGTGTTGTTCACGAAGAAGAAAGATGGCACTCTTAGACTATGTATTGACTACACACAGCTGAAAAAAGTGCCCATCAAGAACATGTACACATTACCGATGATTGATCATCTGTTCGATTAGTTGAAGGGAGAAACATTGTTCTGTAAGATCAACTTGAGATCAGGCTATCATCAAGTACAAATCAAAGAGAATAACATCTACAATATCTCATTCAGAACCAGGTATGGGAATTATGAGTTTGTTGTAGTTCCATTCGGTTTGTTTAATGCCACAACTACATTTATGTGTTTGAAGAACAATGTGTTTCATCCTTATTTGGACAAGTTTGTGATTGTGTTTATTGATGAAATATTGGTGTATTCTAAAAATGAGGAAGAGCATGCCGATAATTTGGAAGCAGTACTGAGGTTTTTGAGAGAGCATCAATTGTATGCTAAGCTAAATAAATGTAGTTTCTTCAAGACTTAGGTACACTACTTGGGACATTTTGTCTCCAAGGAGGGCATTGCAGTAGATCCAGAAAATATAAGGGCCATCATGGAGTGGGTAGCTCCTAAGAGTGTATATGAGGTGAGATCATTCTTGGGATTGGTAGGTTATTACAGGAGGTTCATCATGAACTTCTCACAAATTTCTTATCTAATTACATCATTATAGAGGAAGGGTAAGAAGTTTGATTGGACGAAGGAGTGTGAGGCAAGTTTTGATTTGCTTAAGATGTTGTTGACACATGATCCAATGTTAAATATTTCACATCCAAACAAGGAGTTTGTAGTGTGTACACATGCTTGAAAGATAGGACTTGGTGTATTCCTTATGTAGGATGGATAGGTGGTGTACTATGAGCTGAAAAAAATGAATGAGCACGAGCAATACTACCCGACACATGATATTGAGGTAGCAACGATCATACATGCACTGAAGATGTGGAGGAACTATCTTCTTGGCTGGAGGTTTGTACTGATGAACAATCAAATTGGGTTTAGGTACTTGTTTGACCAACCGAACTTGAGCGCTAGGCAAGCTAGATGGTTGGCCACAATCAGTGAGTTTGGCTTCGAGATCATGTGCATCAAGGGAAAGTAAAACAGGGTCGCAGATGCTCTTAGTAGGAAGGTACAGGTAAATCACATAGCAGATGTGAACTCCTATGGGACATACTTACAGGATAGGATCTTATAGGCAGATTAGCTAGATTACAGGTATATGGTATTGTACACAAGTTGCAACAGAGTATAGGTACAGGTGCAGGTGTTGGCACAGGTATAGGTATAGGTGTTGTTACATGTACATGTATTGGTACAAGTACATGTGGTTATATATGTACAGGTACAGGTGGTATAACATGTGGAAGTACAGGTGCAAGTACAAGTATAGGTAGCGGTACAGGTACATGTACCGGTATAGGTGCAGGTGTACATGATTTAGACTATCATCTCACAGAATATGGATTGGTTAGATTTATAGACAGGATATATGTACTAGATAATAGTGAGATCAATAAGGTGATCTTGAGGGAGTTTCATGCGAAACCATATTCGGGTCACCTAGGCTACCATAATACTTTTACTATAGTGAAGAGATTTTATTATTGGCCAAATCTAAAGAAGTATGTGGCAGAGTTAGTAGCTAGATGTTTGGATTGCTATATGGTTAAGGAAAAGTGTAAACATCTAGGTGGAATGTTACACCAATTGTGATTCCAGAGTGGAAATGGGAGGTCATTTCCATGGAATTAATCACAGGTTTTCCCAGGACAATTAGGCAACATGACTCCATCATGGTTGTAGTGGAAAGTTTAACAAAGGTTGCACATTTCATTCTAGTAAAGACTACATACTTAACTAGTGATGTAGCACAGGTGTTTATCAGATACATAGCCAGATTGCACAGTGTTCTTGGGAATATTGTGTCCGATAGGGATGTATAGTTCATTCCAATTTTTGGAAGGAGTTGTTTGTAGGTTTGGGCACTAAGTTTGCCTCCAACGCAACTTATTATCCACATAAATATGGACATATTGATACGGTCAACAGGATATTAGAGGATATGTTGAGGATGTATGTGATGCATCAACAATGAAAGTGGGAAGAATATCTTCCACTGGTAGAGTTCGCCTACAACAACGAGTATCAAGTGTCATTGAGGATGAGTCCATTTGAGGCATTGTATGGGTAAAGTTGCAACACTCCTATCAATTGGAGTGATTTGGTTAACCAGGTACTGATTGGGCCAAATATGTTGGCAGAAATGGAACATGAAATGCAGGTGATCAAGAATAACTTGAAAGAAGCGTAGGTTAGGCAGAAGAGTTATGCAAATAGGAAAATTTTGTTCAAGGAGTTTTAGGTTGGGGATCAGGTGTACTTTCATATCAAGCCCAAGAAGAGATCCTTGCTGATTAGATTGTGTGCCAATATGGCTCCAAGGTTTTGTGGACCCTTCAGGATCATTGAGAGGATCGAACCAGTGGCCTATCGACTTGCACTGCCTTCCACAGTGAAAGTCCATGATGTTTTTTATATATCATTGCTTAAGAAATATGTTAAATATGCTGATCATGTTATTGAATGGTGTGTAATGCAGGTGGAGCCAAAAATAAAGTTCCAACTAGAACTACAATACATTTTGCAGAAAAGTACGCTCATGCTCCGGAACCAAACAATTGAGCAAGTTAAAATGAAATGGAAGCACTTTGGGCTCGATGAAGCTGCATGGGAGATGGTGAATCAGATGCGAGATATGTATCATTCCTTCTTTTCCATTTGAGGCAAATAAATTTTGATGTGGTGTTGGTATATGTTTGGTATATTTTTTGGTGATGTTTTGATATATGTTTGATGTGATAATTAGGTATATGCACATATGTATATGGATGTAAATACCACCATGAGATATGTTATAAAGCTCCAATAAGTGGTATGGTGTCAAGTCGTTATAGTTGTCATGTTGGGTTGCTTTTTAACATGGTGATCATTGTAAATACTGCATCAAGTTATGTTATAAAGCTCCATGGGAAGTATGCTTGCTTTTTAGTGGTGTTGCTAAGGTATATGTGTGATTGAACACTGAGGATGGTGTCCCCCAAGGGGGAGGGTTCTGTAACAACCTTGGTGAAAATTCCATGTAATAAAGTTAAAATAATAACCATGTTGATGGGACACATATTCCAAGCTGAATGTTGGGAAAAACATCTTAGTGTGCGTGTTCACATGGTTTATTATGGCTAAGGAAATTGGCAAAGGATATGGCTAAGACATCAAAGACGCAAAAAGTATTTTTGGCACATTTATTTATGAAAATAATGGAAATTAGGAGAAAAGGGAGGTAAAAGGCCACATGTTGCATGTGAGGAGAAAAATGAAGGAAAAATAATGGAAAATGAAGAAAACAGAGGCATTTTCTATAAAAAGGCTTACGAGGATTAGTTGGTACCTTTTTGTTAGTGCATTTTTGGAGCTTTCTCATTATTGTCTCTCTCTCTCTCTCTCATACTCTTGGATACTTAGAGTTTTATTGGAGCACTCTTGGAGAGTGTCTATACTTGGTAATTTGGAGAAAAAAGGAAAAAGAAGAACATGAAATCGCAAGTGGACATCGGGATCAACAACTACAATGGGATTTGATTGTAGGTACTGAGTTGCATGTATGTTTTCATTACTAGTTTTGGCATGCATTGTGTATGCATGTGGATTTTCATAGCCTTTCCATTTCTTGGATAGCCATGGTGTTGCGAGTTTATTCTATTGATTGTTTCTGGTTGGTTGTCATTATTTCTTTAGATGTTGGGTTGTGTTATTATTTCATGGATCATTGGTTGGACAAACTCTCTGGAGCCCGACGAATAGTTGTTGGGTTGAGTTACTAGTCTTGGAGCCTTGGTTGGAAAAATGCTCTGGAACCCATAAATAGTTGAGGTTGAGTTACTAGTACTAGAGTCTTGGTTGGAAAAATCACTCTAGAGCCCTGAAGCAACTTGGATAAAGGCCAAATTCATGATGGTTGTGATTGTTAGTGCAGAATTATGAATTACGGATAAATCATTCTTCCCTAGACAGGTTCTAATCTAGAACAGAAGATTAAAGACTTTGCAATTATATTTCCTAACTATAAACAGACACACAGAATGAAATAAGGAACCTACTTGGGATCCAAGCGCTTCCAAAGTCTCCTTCTGTCGCTTTTGCTGTAGCTTCAAATTCCAACCAGCTGTGAAAAATATTTCCTGCAAGAATGAACACTAAACAACAAGAGATAGCAATAATACATATGTCTATTCAAGTTATTTAGCTAGATCAATAAATCATAAACCATATACATCAACTAAGAAATCATGATATTAAAAATCAAAGCTTTTATAGATGCATATAGGGAAAAATAAGCACTTATATTTATTGATGATAGAAGGGGAGGTTACAACCCAATGATTGATTTAGTGTCACCATCTCCAGCAGCATCCCAACCTCATCATGATGAAAATATCTCCAACAATCTGTCACTCAAATCAATCTCCTCAATGAAAATTCCACCAGCATTTCTCTACAAAAATTCTTCCTTCTCAAACACTAAGATCTATGCTCAATTTATAGAGGAGCTGAGGTAGTTTTAAAATTAATGACTTTCCAATAATAGGAAATACATGTTCCCAATCTTGTAGATGTCAAATGGACACATGGATTCGAAGTTTGACACATGTGAACTCTTCTAGAAGGCACTGGCTAAGTGGAGATTCCAGAACAATGAGAATTTCGCTCCCAATGTGACCAACGCACCCATATATGTCAGGAAGTCCTTTACAGAGCAGCATTGAATGGGGCTACCTGCATATGCAACACACTTAGTCCCTTTAGAGGCAATTTTGGTGAGCTCTCATATGATATATTATAAAATTCAAACTATGGAAACCTTTGCAGATGAAAGTGTTTGATTGATTCGTCTTGTTCTTTGTCTTAGGGCATATAGCAACTAAAATGTTAGGGGATGATAGACCCAATACATTGGTCTTGGAGATGATGCCTAGTTAACCAATTCATTGGGAATGATGCCCAAATTGACCTATAACAATTGCCCCCTAAAGCATGAAGTTAGAATAATAACAACAATATTTTGATTGATATGATTTACACTGTGATGGGCTGGAGATGAAGTGGAGTGATGACCTGCATCAATATTAAAATACATTACATCATGATATATCCTCTTGATCATAATTTCTGAGGGTAGGCATTCCCATATTCAACACATAAAAAAATTAATAACATGTACATAATTCAGAAAGTCGTCGACATTGGAATGTTGCCCAATGCAGACATGCCTACAGATATAGGCCCATGTTTGAATGATGATATGTATGTAAGGTCACCGTACAGATGATGTGTACAAAAATCCTGAAATCATAGCCTTTATGACTGAAACTAGATCCGGGGTCTTCTTATCTCGTTCACTCGATCATTCGGGTACAAGTCTAGCCATGCGAATATATGATTTGTTGTTGAACATGGAAAGAAATTGCTTGATTACTAGCAAATGATGTGAGCTGTCAGCAATGCGAGAGAACTGCCATTGATGTCAATGGCCCTCAAGGTACTGCATTACATTTCGTAAGGCGTGAATAGATGATTTTATGTTGAACGCCAAACAAAATCTTTCGGTCAAAAGTCCGAAAGTGAGGATCTTGTCGATGCTATAACAAGCCTCATGGTATTGGAATCTGATGTTTCTAAGTGAACTTCCTGGATAATGAATTGTTGTTGACAAGAAGTCACCTTAGTGCGAAACGAGAGTTACTGATTTCGGAGACAAGGGTATGACTTGATATAGCAATTTCCAGGGATGATGGTCATGAGAATAAAGGTTTATGAGTATTGCAAAAGTATGAGTTATTCAGTGGATGACTTCTCTTGAACATATCGGTGACATTGTGATGAGTTGGTAGCATTGACACAAAACCGAAGTGAAGGTATGACGAACCATAGGTATGAGTGAACCGTCAAGATGATTACCCAACCCAAATAGTCACGGACATGGAGTGAAGGAAGTGTCATGTTCAAGAGAGACTTGCTACCAGAAAGAATTTTTGCTCACTTTTCCCAAATTTTCCCCGGTCATTTGTCGACCAATACCTCTTTATTTTTTAAAAAGCTTTAGGAGGATAACATTTGCTTGATCTATAATTCAACCATTCGGGCGAATAAAATATCACTATTTAATAATTTAACAAGTCTAGTGATGAATGAAACTCGATTCTTGCCATGATAGACAAGCCTGTCACTGTTTTATGTTTTAATGAGCTTAATGATAGTGATATCCAGGTCCTTTCTCATATTTAGAGAGTTTGAAAAAGAGGATGAAAGAAAACTCCATAAGTAATTTTTCTTAAATTTGTCACTTAGATCCGAGAAAATGTAAAATAATATCTGAGAGAACCTCTTTGGTCATGTTCGACCAAGGTATTCCTTTTTCGTAAATAATCTATCTCAGTCCGAAAAAGGGTTAAAATTGTACTGAGTAGATATCGATTCATTTGCTTTTATGAGCTCGAAAATACAAGTTCTCGGCAATCTTTTCGCATTATGGGAGTCGGAAAAGAGCTGAAAGAAGACTCCTTTTTCACTATTATAGAAACTCGAAAAAGAGATAAAATTGCGCTTCAAATAATTTTTTGTTTTTAACAAAGCTCGACAAATAAGGAGAAAAGGTATGCTTTGTGGTCAAATCATTCTTGAAATAAATATGCACGACTAATTTGTTCATCGGTTGTAAGAACTGTTCAGAACAACATCAAATGGATTAAAAATACCCATTTCATGATAAAAAAAAATAGTAAAACTATAGTCATAGCAATATATTCAATGAAAATAATTAAATGAATATTAAAAGTATTTTCACTATTCATTTTCACCATTCCATAGTTTCCATTTGCATTTTGGAGCTCTGAACCTGATTTTTCCCCTGAACTTTAGCTGCTAATTGTGATCGTTTCTGTGGATGATTTTCATTGCCGTTTGATCTAGGTTAGTGATATAAACCTCCTCTTTTCTTTATTATTCATTTCATTTCCAATTTATGCAAATTTTTAGGTTTTTAAGGCCTCTAGGGTAAATTCTACCCACAAATTCAATGCACCCCTGAATGTGGAAACCTGAGTTGCATATCAAGTACAGTGAAGGTTACTTGCATACACAACACACTGTCTCTTGTTAGGGAGTGCATTGGGCACACGTTAGATTTTTGTTTCTTACATTATGCCCAAATTTTGGCTAGTTTTTTGAAATGAATGGAATCTAATGGATCTTATGGTTGTATTTCAGGTTTCCATCGGATTACAGTGATGATTACATGGAGGGAAAGAGAACATGAAGAATAGGATATGATTGCCTTAAATGATCTAGGTACAGTAATATCCCTAAGAGATTGTGGACTGCTTAAGTAATTCAAATTGTTTGGGATGAGGCAACAAATAGAACTATTAGAGTTCTTAGTTCGAGCATGGGATCCAACTATCGAGGAATTTCATATTAAGAACCAAGTGGTTTCTATAACAGTCGAGGATGTGTACTTCCTTACAGGTTTTTCGAGGAGAGGTTTGCCCATTTCACTCTCAGGGTCTATTGTTGGAGGAGAGATAGTGAGAGATTATGTTTTGCAACATTGTTATCCAAGGGCAGAGCCAAGCAAAGATGGAATGATAAACATCCGATATGTTAGAGATTTTCCCTTGAGAACTATCCTTTTCACAATCGCAAAACTTGTTGGCACCATTAAAATACATGTAGAAAATAGATCATATATGCAGTACGCGCTAGAGTGTATGGAGCCAAAAGTATTCAACTGGTCTGAAGCCGTTCTATCTCAGATAAAGGAACAAATAAGTAAAGCAAAGGGAGGAAGGAAACAGAATTTCAGTTATGGTTCTATCCTTATATCCTTCACCTTGGAATGGATTCCACTGATGCAGCCACAACATGTGACACTGGATGTATCTATTCCTAGAGATACGCGGATGAAGATATGGGTGGAACTCATGGGTAGGCATGAAGGCCAATCTACCATTGTGTTCTTGACTATGTTATTTGCTTGGTTCTGGCGACAGCTTGTTGCCATCAATGAGTGTGCATACAGAGGCATTGATTTTCGAGGAGATCCAATTTTAGCATTACTAGAAGGCGCTCAGTGGGGTGCAATAGGTAAGAATGTTTTGACCATGTTTTTGATTTTCCTAAGGTTTATACAATTTTTTTGTAATTTTATGTTTTCCCAAGACTAAACTAATTTTTTAATGTAATGTAGATGTTGGTCGTGTTCAACCAGTAGTGGAACCGGAGTGCGAAGTAGATGTGGCAGTAGAGAGGGATGTAGAGAGAGAAATCCTTCAGGATCTTGATATGGCTGAGACTCTAGCTAAGCTTCAACAGAACATAGAGGGTTTGAAATTTGGGATTCCAGATTACCGGATCGAAGAGCTACCTATGCAACTGCAACGACACACTATTGGGGTTCCTAACCGCTGGATGCGATTACTTCATAGGATAACTAGATCTATAGCATGTTACCACGAGCACCACTAGTTTACTTGTGACATTTTGTATACATTTTGAGGTCAGATGATCAATGTGTCTTGGGCACAAATTTTTGTAAAAACCTATAACTATCTATCTATATTATTTCAGTGTTTTCCTATGTTTATTGTGCAATCCTATTTAATGATGTGAATGTTTTCTTTACATATGTTGCAAATTTATGTCTAAAACTTGATTAGTTAATGAATCAGTCAATGTGTTCAAATGTCTGGAAATGTGTTGATATTGAATAAAATCAAAGTGTCTTTCCAAAAGTCAAACTCTAAGTAACAATATATGCAACTTTGGATTTCTAACAGTATAAACACAAATAAGTTGTAATACCACAAGTTGTGAGTCTAACCTTATGATGATATGGTTAATTCCAAATGAAATGGCATCAAAGAGAAGTTCGATCAATGTGCTATACTTAGTGATATTTTTCATTGATCTACCAATACAAATCCCTTGAAAGCTCACTAACTCGCCGTTCGGAGTGAAAATGGCCCATGCTGCAGAGGTTAGATTCTGCATACTATGACTAGCACCATTAACATATCCAACAAAGGGTTCCAAAGATTCATACATCTGTGATGAAAAGTAAAGCAGATTACTAACGTCAAGAAAAATCTAAAAACAAATTAAGATAGTGAATGAAAATCAACAACATATATATACAATATAATACAAAAAATTACTATGCTCATGATTAAGCATAGTAACGTTTCAAATACAACTCATTGCTAGGTTGCGCCAACGGAATTCCATCGTAATCAACAAACTCATAGGCGCCCTTAGCAAGAACTCTTTTGACAATATAGGAACCATGCCATAATGGCTCAAACTTTCTTGTACCTATTACATCAGCTTCTTGATCGTAAAGAAGGACCAAGTCGCCCTCTGAGAAAATTCAAGGCTAGAAATTTTTGTCGTATTACACCTTTATACGTCTCTTATGCGCTTCGTTGGCCAATTGGGCTTCATGATGCGTTTTATCAAGATGGATGAGGTTAAGTAGACATGCTTCTTCTTCTAAGGTGTTAGGTAACAAGTCAATCTTGAGTTTTAATGATGGTATTTCACATTGGATTGGTAAGATAGCTTCTAGACCATACACCAATTGAAAAGGAGTAAAGCTAGTTGCGTTTCTCATCGAGGTTCGATACACCCACAAGGTGGAGTACATGATCAAATAACAATTTCTTTTACGAACTCCAACCATTCGTTGAAGCATAAATTTAAGAATTTTGTTGATAGCTTCAACCCTTCCATTTTATTGTGGATAATAAGGAGTAGAATTATCATGTGACAATCCTAACTTGGAAGTCAATTTAGCCATCATGTGATTGCGAAAATGCTTCCCATGATCTGTAACTATAGCCTGTGGGACTCCAAACCATGTAATAACATGATTAAAGAAAAACAATGCAACTGTCTGTCCTATGTTGTTGAATGTAGGCATCGCTTTGACCCATTTGGTAAAGTAGTTGACTGTGACAATAATATAACCGTGCCCCCTGGATGAACGAGGGTTACAGGTCATGAAGTCAATACCCCATTTCTAAAGTGGTCTCACAGAGACAACAAGATGCATTGGCGCTAGTTGTTTGTGGATTTTACAATAAAAAATATGGCACACATGCCAACTTCTGACCGTGAGGATGCAGTCTCGAAAAATAGTAGGCCAAAAGTAACCGACGTGGAGTATCTTCTGCGCGGTAGCATAACCAGATAAATTTCCACCACAAGCCCCAATATGACAATAATTTAACACTTTTTCGGCCTGCTCATGAGTGAGGCACCTCCTTAGAATGGTATCGACACCAAGATGATAAAGTGTATCACCAAGGATCAGATAATCTTTGGCTTGGTATCAAATACGTTGCTTTTCAGAGCAAGAGGTATTAGGTCAAAAAGTTTGAGTTTGGAGATAAATTATGAAATACCCATACCAAGGATCAGATGATCCGATCAGAAATAGAGACTCGTCAGGAATTGATGGTTCCAATGTAGTTGCAGTACTATCAGAGGGAAGGTCACAAAGAAGCTCAGCCAAAAATAAAGACTTCTTTGACTTACATTTGATGAATTCCAAATCAAATTCCTGCAAAATGAAAATCCATTTTGAATATTTTCTCCCCAACAATAAACATGATAATATATAAGTCATGGGGTCGCAATTCGAAACGATAGTAGTTTTTAGGAGCAGGATGTAATGGCAAAATATTTGGACAGCTTGAACAGTTGCCAAGGCAAGATTTTCTACGTATGAATACTTAACTTCCATATCATTGAGATTACGACTAAAATAATAGATCGGATGTTCAATTCCATTTTCTACTTGGACCAATACCATAACAATGGTCATTTCGACCGCGACGATATATAGGAAATAATCATTTTGATAATTAGGGGAATGCATTAATGACAATCGGGCAAGTGTGTCCTTGACAACATCAAAAGAAGCTTGCGCAACTTGGTCCTAATGGAAGGGAACCCGTTTTTTCAATAGTCGAGTAAATCCTTTAGCCATTTCGGCATATTTTGGAATGAACCTTCTTAGGAAGTTAGGCTTTACTTGAAGTTTCTATATCTAAAGTAAGCTTGATGGCGTAGGAATATCAAGAATGGTATGACCCTTCAATGGGTCGATTTGAATTCCTTCTTTTGAGACTATGAATCAAAGAAAACCACCAGAACCAACACAAAACAAATTTATGTGGATTGAGGTGTATTTTGTAGTGTCGGAAGCGTAAGAAAATGGCTCTCAAATGCATCGAGTGATTAGTCCTATTTCATGAATGCACTGGTAAATCATCTAGATATGGTTGAACAATGTGCTTGATGTCATTGAAAGCATAGTCCATTTCTCTCTGAAAAGTTGCCCTAGATTTCTTTAGACCAAACGATAGTTTCCTATAAGCGAATGTACCCCAGGGACAGATGAATGCTGTCTTATGTTGATCCTCTAAGTGGATATTGATTTTATTGTTGTCGGAAAATCTTTCCATGAACGAAAAGATTTCACATCCAGCATAATCGTCAATAATCTGGTCGATAAAGGGAGTAGGATAGTTGTCTTTTGGACAAGCAAGATTGACATCCTAATAATCGACGCACACTCTAATGGTTCCTTGCTTTTTCATGACAGGAACGATATTGGAAACTCGGTCAGTTAGCGGAACAGGGTATATGAAACCAACATGCAAAAGTTTTTCAACTTCTACTTTGATGGTAGCAACTTTCTTTGGATGAACAGGACGAAGCTGTTGAAGTGTCAGTTTGACATCAGGATACATATTAATAGTGTGTTCAACAATACTAGTATATATGTCTGAAATTTCCTCGTAAGACCAAGAAAATACATCACATAATTCATGAAATAGAGAGAGATATGATTCGAGTTCTGATGGAGACCAAGATACACCGACATGAATATTTTCTACAATGCCAGGTTTGGTCGAAATATTGATAGAAATGGTTTCTTCAATATTTTACATATTTCGCTCGAAATCGATTGCATTAATGGGTAAAGAATTCGAAAATAAATTTTTGATTGTTGGGTGATATAATTCACTAAGATAGTATTATTCATAATTAGGAAGATGGGAATGTTGATGATAATCTTCCCATGGTTCTCCTTTTGAAATCATGGCTTCCAAAATATTCTCATCTGTCAAGAACATTGAGGAAAAAGGATAAGAGGGAGTACTAAAATCTAAGGAATGATCAGCCCAAACACTCGGCGATGCTGATTTCGGATTTTCCACCTAAGACAAATAGATTGATTGTTATGCCAGCTCAACAGGGCTGGGTGGTAGGAATTCATCCAATGTAGTAATTTCAGAATCACCCATACTCTCTCTTAAGCTAGATAGAGTGGAAGAGATCATGCAACAAGTCTCTATACTTGCAATTTCTGCCGACGTCATAGGCGGTGTTAATGCAAAGGTTCCCATTAAAGTGGAATCCTTTAAGAGTCCTACACCAATGTTCTAAATTTCTAGTTGGGGTATGTGAACAAACGAAACACTTCCAGTTACCTACGAAGCAGAGGAAAAGAAGGATAACTGATTAATGACTGTGATAATACCTTTATGTGGAAAGGAAATCATTCTAAAATATGTAGAAGCAATTGTAGTGATTGCATATACCCATGGCCTTCCAAGTAAAATATTATAGTCAAAGGGTCCGTCAACAACCTCAACATTAATATTCACTGTTTTTCCCCCTAGTTCAACATGAAGGTTATTAATAATACCACAAGGTTTGCATGTTCGTCAATCAAATGCTTTCAACGTCGTTGATGATTGTGATAAGCGCGATGAGCCAACTGACTTCCAATGATTTAGAGACATAATGCATGTAGATGCTCCCTCATCAATAATAGTGTGATGAACAAGGTGATTGAGAAAATTTACTTGTATGGAGAATGCCAATTCTGCTGGTAGTTGCGGCACATAGCCCGTATGATTAAAGACGACAAGATTAGAATCAGTTGGATCAATTCCACCAATAATCGACATATAAAGCTTGTTTCTGGGAGGAAAAATTTTGTAATATCTCAAGAGCAGACATAGCTGAAGGGGATTGAGCCAAATCTTCAACTATATTATGATTTTGTTCAACTCTTGCTCGAGGATTATATGTCGATTTGTGAATTACTCCCTTTGGTGGCCTGACTGTCAATTCAGGAATAGCAGTAGGTGGTACTGATTCCATAGACTGATTCATTGTCGAAGTAGTAGGTTGATCAATGGCCTGAATACCATAATATTTATTACACCTTGACACCAAAATATATGTTGAAGGTTTTGTGACAGATAACATTAACACTTGGGAACTAGGAGTTAGATCTGTAGCAACATGTTGGTGTCCGGATTTGGAAATGGGTCTGTCAACACAGCTGACACATGGGAAGTTTTGATGATTTTTGAGACTTCAACGTGGTGAGGACAATCCCTAACAAAGTGTTCCTCATTACAGATTATGCATGGATAACGAGGTTTCATAGGTCCAGACGATTGATCAAATGATATTTCCTATGGGTTAGAATTTTCTTTTTCTTAGATTTCCCCTTTTTCTTACTTCCGGGTTGCTTGTCACTTTTGCCTTTGTCAAATGACATGACATTAATTTCGAAAGCAGGAGCAAGATCAGATGCAGTAGTGTGATGTGTTCTTGCAGTTCCAATCAAGCCGTCTCTGGCATGAGAGTCCTTTAATTGAGGAGGAACAATAAAATTAGATCTTGGCATTTTAGGAATTTTTTCATATAGTGTGTCAGATTGAGTGTAAATAAAGTCTAAATATTGGGCACGAGCGAGAAATTTCTCTTCTGTGACGACGCCACCCTTAGCCACATCCTCAGTTATAGATGGTAACAGGGACTTAATGAACCATTCAGCAAGGAGATGATCCAGAACAAATTTCTTAACCATTCTACGATGACGACGCCACTCATTAATATGATCAGAGATGTGAGTAGCATTAGTCTATTTGAAATTGGTCAAGAGTTCCGTTCCAATTTCATACCTGATGGGTAACTGGAAATGAGTCAAAAATATGGTAGCTAGGGTAGTGAAATTATCAAAAGAATATCTAGGTAATTCAATGTACCATTTTTCAGCCAGACCTGTGAGCGTACGCTAGAAAAGACATAGTCAAAAAGAATCATCATTCAGGGAGTTTGATGAAAACCATAAATGATAAGTCATAACATGAGTCTATGGATCTTCTCCAGGGTTTCCGTTTAACTTAGGAATATCTGAGGGTAATTTGTGAGGTTCACCAGCCACCAAGGAGCATAGTTAATTGGATCATTAGTTAGCTGATTTAAATTTGGTAGTTTTAAAGTTGCAACAAAGGGCAACTGTCGATTAAGGTCAGGTTGAGCATAGCTAGGGTAAGATGGAATTGCTTGAGCAACAGGACTTTGAGCACCAACATAAGGAATCTACTGCTGGTAACTCAGACAGGGGTTGTTTTGAAAAGAAAATGACTGAGGATTCTGTTGACCAAAACCTGGATATGATACTTGTTGAAATGAAGTTTGAGGCATTTGTGCTTGTCGCTGCCAAGGGGTTTGTCCACCAATGTTATAACCAAAATTAGGATAACTTGGATTTGGTTGATAGGTAGAAACATGTTGCGGTTGTGACATCCAATAAAATGGCAAACCAGCTTGTGAATAGATGATTCTAGATACAGGTTGTTGTAAATTAACCCAAGGATTTGGAGTCTGTGGACCCAACATTTGATGATATTGAGTTGAAGGACTTTTTTGATAAGGTTGTACAACATTTTGATTCTGTAATAGGGGTAAAGTTGTATTGTCAAGTGGGAATGATGTGGGTGTAACAAGTTGAACTGGTTGATACGAGTATGCAACCGTTTGTGGTTGGATAGGCAGAGTGGGTTGCCATTGACAAACATTCATTTCGACATTAGGTTGACCAAAAATTGACGGAGTACTATTACATTGGGTGACCAAAGGTTCCCCCCCAACATGAGGAGGATAATAAGACGGAAAATATTTCTCTCCAAATGCTGGGAGTCTAGTTGATATGATACTTGAAGGAATAGACCTAGAAGGATCAGCTTGATATTGCCCTAAAGATGTGTATAATGAATCAATTCATTCAGTACTTACTATAGGATTAATAGTTAAAATACCGGATTATGACATTGGTAAAGTCCATGGATTTGAAGATGCACCAGAGAAAATGGCAGATAATAATTTGTAACCTGATGGGACTGAAGGGTCACCATGAAAATATGACTTTGGTGAAGTTGTAAACATCGACAGGGTAGCAAAGGCAAGAACTGACGTAATTGGAACAGATGTCCCAACTGAAGATGTTGGTTCAGGCATGGTTACTTGACCAAATGTATACCCTTTTGAATCGATGCGAGTTTGAAAAGGAATAGGATCAACAAAAGAAGATGGTGTCGATTGAGGAAAAGACTCGTACATGTAATGGTCCTCCCCAAAATGGGTTGGAGTTAAAGGTGTCTCGTCTTGTGGGATTGCTTCAATCACAATTAATCTAGGAGGAAGTATTTCATCGTCAGGCCCAAAGTATATTTCAGGGGGTTGACTGTGTGATATGGGAGATTTAATAGCTACAAAAATTTGTGGGATGACCAAGGTAGGAACAAATTACGGCTGTACTACTTCAGGATTCAGATGTTCTGGCAAAGAAGAGACAGGATCTAGATCAATTTCTGGTTGAACAACGCCGGGTCTAGGAGGTATGGTCTCACTGATTGGATGGATCGTGACCACGGGTAGTTGTGAATACTCTATTTTGACAATAGTAGACGAACCGGATGTGTAGAAAAAACTTGAGCTAACTCTGGTTTATGGAAATATGATGTTTCAAAAGAGGTACAAATTGTACTTGATTCAGCAGATCGTGATCGCCTTCGCCTACCAGAAGTAACTTCTAGTGGTAAAGGTGGTTTTAATGCTAGTCTACGTGAACGATGGGGGAAAGGATTTTGTTCTTCCACAATAATGATTTATTTTAACCAAAAAAAATAAACAAAATAAAAGGGTAGTGCTAGGAAAAAGGGTTTACCAAGAAATTGTGAACTGCAGAATACCTCCTGGCGAACCAAGAAGAATGGGCAGGAAATATCCCCGAATACTGTGTTCGATGTATCACAATTTACAAGGTAGATGAATCAGTTCAGTATGGATGGATAGCGCCTAAAATTTGTCCTCCCAAATATACCTGAAGGTACGTGGAGGCCCAAGTCCATATTAGCACTGTCTGATGTGAAATTGCACAGTGAGAGCACCCCTTTATACTTATCGTACTGTAACACCACTCGATATACCCGAAAGTACGTGGACGAGTTACGATATACTTACGTAGGTGGAGTGAGATATCACACTCGGAATGTATCATAGACAAGTTAATGACAACTGCTATGTTTTACAATGCCGGAACACGTCTCTAGCCTAGTCCTTCTAAATGTTATCATTATGGTTCCAATGCTTTGTTAGGTAAATTGAGATTAATTTTATGTTGATATTGCTTAACAATTTTCCTTTCAAAGGTTCATTGTGATGATGTATTGGAAAATTCCTAAAATGCAACTAAGAATGATAAGCAATCTTTCACTTTTAGTTTTTCAATGAAAATCCTAGCTACTAGAGGGAAAGAGCAATCAATTTGCGAGCAAACAAATCAAAGAACACAAACTAAATGTATATTTCCTAATTGTTCCTTTTGAAAAACACACAAACCACTACATGCAAATGCAGTTTTTTCTTTTCAGTTCCTTTAATCAAAAAAATCAAATGCCTTTTACTTTTGAGAAATGAGGAATACAAACAAAAATTTCTCTTTTGAAGGAAAAATGAGGAATGAAACAACAAATTCTCCTATCAGGAAAGAAAGAATTTACGAAAGTTTCCATTTTCAAAAGCAAATGGATCTAATGCGACAATAAAAATACCTTGAAATTAACTTGCCAATGATAAAGAAAAATAGTTTAAACAAACATTGAACAAATTTTCTTTCAAAGGAGGAAGAGGTAGATGAATTCACTGGTCAATATGAGGCTCAAGATTTTCAAAACACATCAGAAAACAAATCGAAACAAAATGAAAAGACAAATTTAAGGGAATTTGGATGGTTTCAGGAGGCAGTGCAGTCTGTAAAGAGAAACAGTGCTTTGCAACGCAGCCCTGAAAGGGAGACAGTGCTATGGAAAGCACTGTGTCCTGTCCAAGAGTGCGTTGGGAGCAGTGTATAAAAAAAACACAGCTGTTTAACACACTTATTTTGAAAATTTGGATCTTAAAAAGCGCAATATTTGTGAGTAACAACTTCTGGGTGAATAAATAGAGAAAATCAGAGGCTAAAACACCTAGGATAAAGAGTAATTTCCCCAGCGGAGTCGCCAATTTGTTAGTGTGGAATTATGAGTTATGGATAAATCATTCTTCCCTAGATAGGTGCTAATCTATAACAACATATTAAGGACTTTATGACTATCTTTCCTAACTTTAAACATACACACAGAATGAAATAAGGAACCTACTTGGGATGCAAGCGCTTCCAAAGTCTCCTTATTTCGCTTTTGCTATAGCTTCAAATTCCAGCCGGCTGTGCAAAATATTTCCCACAAGAATGAACACTAAACAACAAGAGATAGCAATAATACAGATGTATATTCAAGTTATTTAGCTAAATCAATAAAGCATAAACCATATACATCAACTAAGAAATCATGATATTGAAAATCAAATATTATACATATGCATATAGGGAAAAATAAGCAGTAATATTTATTGATGATAGAAGGGGAGGTTACAACCCAATGATTTATTTAATGTCACCATCTCCAGCAGTATTCCAACCTCATCACAATGCATATATCTCCAACAATCTATCACTCAAATCAATCTCCTCAATGAAAATTCCACCAGCATTTCTTTACACAAATTCTTCCTTCTCAAACACTAAGATCTGTGCTCCTGAGGTAGTTTTACAATAAATGACTTTATAATAATAGGCAAGACATGTTCCCAATCTTGTAGATGTCAAATGGACACATGTATTCAAAGTTTGACACATGTGAAATCTTCTAGAAGGCACTAGCCAAGTGGAGATTCTAGAATAATGATAATTTCTCTCCCAATGTGACCAACGCACCCAGAGTTGTCGAGAAGTGCTTTGCAGAGCATCCTTGCATGGGGTTACTTGCATATGAAATGCACTAAGTCCATTTAGGGGCAGCATTGGTGAGATCTCATATGGTATATTATAAACTTCAAACTTTGGAAACCTTTGCAGATGAAAGTCTTTGATTGATTTGTCTTGTTCTTTGGCTTAGGGCATGTAGCAACTGAAATGTTAGGGGATGATAGACCTTATAAATTGGTCTTGGAGATGATGCCTAGTTAACCAGGTCATTAGGAATGATGCCCAAATTGACCTATAACAGTGATGCTCGACTTTGAGGTGGAATCACTGGTTGAGGGTTGAGGTGGTTTGGCCTCTGGAAGCTCTGGATTGCTTGTGATTGATGTGTTTGATTAGATCCCACATTCATGCTTGGAATATGGCATAGGGGTGATTGGATGAAGTGAGATTTGGATTAGCTAATCTATGGTTGGGTGGAACATAGAAGTACCATCTCTACTTGCTTTTTAAATTTATTAATGAAGATCTCATTCCTCTAGTATTTGATATGAAAATGTACAAGTTTATGTATGGGTTTTATTGTTTTTATATCCACTGTATTGTTGTTGTTATTGTGCAGGTTATAAGCATGTATTCGATCAATGATGATGTATGGATCTATCAATGTTTTTACCTGTAAATGAATACAAAGTCTATTTATGGTCAAATAGACAGTATTGTAGCGTATGATGTAGGGGAGCAATGCTTCTTAGTGATTCTTAGATAAGTAAGAGACCCCTATGTTTAAATATGTTGTTTCAACCTGTAGATAAAATGTTTGTGACATGTTTGACGAAATTCTTGTCATGGCTAGGAGGGGTCTAGATGAGTTCCTGATGATTTGATTTTTTTCGTACCTTTTTTTAATTTTATTTATCATCTCCTACAATTTCATGAATTTCTGGGCAATGACATGGGCTTTGGGGCTAAAAAGGTGGCACAAATCCTGGAGTTTCAGACACAAAACTAACCAATTGGGGTCTTGACCACATGCTTGCTATGTTTTTCCTATGGCTATAGATTTCCTATGGCTATAGGGATCCCCTCCACTACCTGCCTTGGAAATTGCCACAACTAGGCTACAATTGTCAAAAGTTTGTTTTGACTAGGTGAGGTCAGGTTGGGATACCTCTGGATGTTGTTGAGATGTGAGGTTTTTTTTCATGTTTATGTCAGCTTCATTTTCTTTAGTGTCATCTAATATGGAGAAGTCTGACCTCATTAGTAGCCTTCGCCACAGAAGCTGGCCTCAAGTTGGACGTGCATTTGGTGCAGATAAGAGGGGGTGTTATGATATCACTGTAAATATTTCACAGGAAGATGTGATGTTAATGAAGAAATTATTTAACCAAAAATATTTGGAACCTACTTAGCATTAAAAGTAAATTACCTACGCTTTACAATTCCATTTAAAATTTTAAAAATAAAATAAAAAAATTTGATCCTACAAACCAAAAAACATTGAAAGAATAAATAGTAATTTCACAAAATTAGTCATTAAAATAAAATTTTGGTAGGAGATCCACTTATTTTTTTGCTACAAATTAAGGGGTGCTGTTGTGGGCTCAAAAATTGGTGGGGCACTGGAAGAACTAATTATCTTTGTGTAATTTTCGCTAAAAGACTTACTCACACTTAATGTCAATGATAAGGTCAATTTATATAGGAATGTACTATCGGCTGGGGTTATCTTGGGAGGTTGGGAGGAATTATTGGGATTCTCTCCACCTAGGTTCAATTCCCACAAGTGACATGATGATCTTTGATGTAATGGATTCCAGCCTACGATGTATTCCTCATATGAAATATAAAGAATTTTTAAAAACACTATGAGAATGTACTTCCTGATTATAGTACTGCCTTATGCATTTGAATTAAAAAATATTTTTAGTAATCATTGAACATCAAGTAACTAACAGACCATCTCTTTGAGCCAATTTATGAATTTACCTTTCCCAAGCATTTATTATATAAATGATTGATTTAAGGCGTGATTAGGGATTTCATTTTGGGTGAGTAAAATAGTTTCCCATCTGTATTCCTCATCTCTCTTTACCTGACATCACTTCACTTCCTGCGAGCATCCGTAGCCCCAAAAAAGGTGCCTTAATACCATACAATCATGGCCCCACTACAAACAATCGTCCATAGCCTCGATGGGTTAGCTTTTACTTCCCACACTATATATAGTGCTTTCAACTTCCTATTGTTTTGATACACCCTCATTGGTTTTTGTATATATATTGCATGTGAAATTTGTTTTTACGAAAGTGGGGTGATATGAGAGTGTTTTAGATTTTCCTGGAAGATTAATCATATATTGCATGTGAAATTGGGTGTTACGGAAGCCAAGTGATACGAGAGCATTTTAGATTTTCCTGGAAGATTACTCACTTTCAAAGTTTATCCTAAGGTCTTCCCTCCCTCAATCATTATAGAAGTATTTTAATGTGAGGTGAATGGAGCTCAAAGAAACGTTATATAAGAGACCTAAAATTTGGTGTGCTTGCATTTTAAATATGAATCCATAGTAGCATGAGAATTCCACTAGGAACATAATCATATCCATAAGTCCAAGAACTTTGTAATTATAATTAAGTGTGATGATTTCAGTTGTAGACATGCATTTAAGCACAACCTATATGTTATCATTCTCATTTGTCAAGGGTTAAAACTCCTTATAAAATTTCCAACAAACTAACAAAAGGAAACACAAAAAACTTTGAAAAACTTGTAAATGTAAATCTGCAATTGAAAAATGATAAGCAATCAAGGAGGATTTAAAAGACTAGGCAAAGCAATATTAAAAAGTATCAAAACATTTTTAGTTAACATACTAGATTTTTAAATAAAAATTACTGATCTAGGCCCAAAAATACCTACATCCCAATTTTCTTCTTTAAATACAATAAATATGTCTTTCTTGAAATATTAATAAATCATATACCAAAAAATGAAGGGTAAAAGGAAGAGTTCAAATTTAGAGGGTATGTTGAATCATATATCCAAAACTTTATCATTTTGAAGTTTGTTATTTAAATTTCATTCCATAAGTAAAACATGTTCCTCCTTTCATTTTAAGCACATATTTCAATTGATATTGTGAGAAGTAAACATTTCAAGATATGAAATTTTCATATTTTTTTTGTTAGAAGCAAAATAAAAATAAAGAAAAATATAACTAGCAAACAAAAAATGGACACTAGACAATTTTGAATAAAAATGAGTTCAAAATTAAAATTTTCAATTATGATATCAATTTCAAAACATGGGAATATCATTAATTAATTATACTTTAAAATAATTCGAAAAACAATGAAGTGTACCCAAATTTTATTTCACTTTACTCCTTCAAAATATTATTGCTTCATGATATTTATCAGAGACCAATTGCATAAAATATTTTAAAACCAAATCCTAGTAAAACACCAATTGAAAGCAAACTAAGAATCTTATAGTAGGATTTGAAAATAAATTTTTTTACTCAATGTTGTTGTGAGTAACACAATTAGTAACATTGTGAGTAACACAATTAGTAATCAAAAGAGGGAAAGGGTAAGGAGAATCTTCCCTGGTTCATTCAACTTGAAATTGATAGGTTGGTCGTAACTATATTATTACAAAAGAGAGATAATAATATGTACTGAAATGAAAGAAGAAAAACAAAACTAACTAATCTACTCCTAAAACTATACTATACTAGCTGACAATGACTAGGTAAAGGAATAATTCCAATGTATCTAGTCTTGTAACTCTAAACCTGCAATTATATGTACATCAAAAATTATAACATTAGAAAATAAAATAATGTTATTAAACATGATATCCATCATAAGAAATATAACATTGTTGTTTAAATGAAATCTTGCTTGAAAAGATGCCTCCAACCATGTTTCTATCCTATCATGATATTTATTTTGGTAAACAAGAAGTTGCTGAATGTAAAACATAGATGGATTGGACATCTATTAAGAATCATTTAATGGATACAAACGAATGTTAATATTGGCGGTATAATTAATTTTATTTATAATAGGTAAAATATTAACATTACTATACAATGAGAATTTCTTTCGGAATGGTTCTTCCAACCAAATTTCAACTGGATTACCAAAATTAAGTTGGAAATGTTTAAATATTGTGAAGGGTTCATGGATGAATAATATAAAAGGTAAGAATTATATGGTATAATTTGAATTATTGGATCTTGTGGAAGAGTATTCAAATTGATGGTAATAAATATCAAATATAAAACAAGATGATGAAGGTTAATTATTAGTTGAAATTACAAGTCTTCATTATCTTGATAGAACCTTTGGAGATCGTAATTCAAATTTCCACCAATTTGAATTAAATAATTGGATCAAATATTAATCTTCCACCCATTTATAAGGTATACAATCAATATTAAAATGATTATCATACCAATATATCATTGATGGAAATTTAAATTATGAACACCAAAGGTTATATCATTGAATCTAACTTTTTATTTACAAAAAGTACATTATCCTTACAAGGAAATGGAAACTCATTCATAGAAGATTATTTCAAACAAGTATCAATATTTCATCATAGATTTAAAATTTTTAGGATCCACTTTGACACCTTCATGTGATGCAATATCACCCAAAATTCCACTTCAGGCACACTTGGAAGGCTTTGAATATAGTTTTTACTCTTTTAATATGCTATAAAAAAAAATACTAGCATAAAGTTTTCTACGGGTAGGAAAATATAATTCATCAATATTTGAAATGTTGGAGGTGCATTACTAAGTCCAAATGGCATAACCAAAACCTCATAATTAGTTTCATGTTCTAAAGGTTATTTTGGAAATTGTCTTATTGCCTCATTATGATTTGATGATATCCTAAACATAAATCCAACCTAGTAAATAAAATTTCTCCATGCAATTCACTTAATAACTCATCAATGACAAGAAAAGGGAAACTTGTATTTTATTTCCATTTTGTTCAGTTATTTATAATGCATGCACATATTCCATAAACTGTCCTTTTCTATAACCATCACCATTGGTGAAGACAAAGATCTTTAACTAGGTAAAATGTTTCCAACCTCTAAAATTTCTTAAATCATATGCTCACCATTTCCCTTTTTTGCATATGGATACATATAAAACTAATGTTGGGTGTTACACTTCCTGGTCACAAATATATAACATAATCGTGATATTAAGTAGGTGGAAGACTCTTAGGAATCTCTCTTAATACCTTGTAATGATTTGTTGATAACATTTTGGAGATCAACACAGTTAGAGGATATAAATGTTTGAACATCAAGTGATCATAATTATGCAATTACATCATTTTGTCCCCTTTTGAGTAAATTAATCATGCTATTAGAGCTTATCACTTTAGAGAGTTTCCTACCTTTAGAGGATAATCTCATGAAAAAATATTGAAAATTAAGGGTCACTATTCCTAATGATTGTAACCATTCCACCCCTAATACAACATCAACATCACCTATTTGGATTAAAATCATGGGAGTATCCAATAAATAGTCCCCCATATTGAGCTTAATACCATGGAAATTCCATGAAAAAATCATGTTACTTCCATTTGCAATCATTACTGGGAACTTTGGTGCCAGAAATACAAAGTGATTAAGAAGTTTTTCTGAATTTTAATTGATGAAGTTATGGGTACTACCTGAATTAATAAACACTATTACCCTTTTCTTTTCGACATATCCTTCTATCTTGAGGGTTTGTGGAGTATCAGTGTTGGTTAATGCATGAAAATATATCATTGGAGTAGTTTTCTATAGTTATATATATTGTGATGGTTCCAGTTCTTGATCTTCTTCTCTTCACAATCTATGTATAATAATGTATTCTTATTAAATTTATGATCCAATCTGTACTTTCTATTACAATTGAAACATTCTCTCTTTTCTCTTCTTTCATCCATTTACTAAGGTGTTAAATTTGTTGGTTAAGTGAGGGTTAGGAGAGGGAGCATGATGCACTCTATTGTTGTTAGTGACCACTCTTCTAGTAGCCATATTTTTATTTTAAATTTTCATTTCCACGATAAATACATGCTCTAGGGGTTTAGGCTCAAAGAGATGTGATTCATGTTGGATTTTTTCCTCTAAAGTTACCATAAAGAGATATAATAGTTTGTCCTTTGAAATATCCTTTACCCTATGACTTAGTTTTTGGAATTATTGAATGTTCTATGCAATTAGACCTCTTTTCTAAATATTTATCAATTTCCTAAAGAATGTGTTGATCTTAATATACCCATCTTGGGCTATCAATTAATTGGAAAAAATGGACCAAGAGATAATATAATCCTTTTTTTGTTCACAAAGACATTGATACCATACAAACTATTCATCGTCTAAGTATAAGGATTCAATAGTTACCTTTTCAAAGGTTGAAACTTGGTGTAAATAAAATAATTATTCCATCTAAAATATCCATGTTATAAGCCTATTTATCATCAAATTTTCTCATATTGATATTTGGACTGAAGTAATTCCATGGTGTTGAATTGAATCCCTAATGATGTGGATATTAAAGTGATGAATGGCCATGATTATGAGATTCAATATTTGTGCTTTCCAAATATGATAAAATATTCCCCATATGTGAGTGAGTCTCAACATAATGGTTCACGTTATTTTCATGATTTCCTTGGATCTCTTTATCACTTTTAGGGAGTCTCCGTAAGAGAATGGTTTCTATGGAATTTGTAGATTTTTGAATATTTTCCCTCATGGAATTTTGCATTTATTCCTTCATGGATTTTTTACTTCTTCCATATTTTTTTTCCATATGCTTTTCCATCTATTTCCTTTTTTCAATCGTCCTCTTTTCCATATGTTCCATATTTCCACCCATATTTTATTGCATACTAAGAGGGGTAGGGGGAATCAATATTCTTATTGCTCGAACTAAAATTTCACTTTAGTTATTATTTCTTATTCATTTATGGACTGATAAAAGACCATCACATAGTTAAATGAACACATAGAACACCAAATATTTAACATGGAAACCCATAGAGAGAGAAAAGCATGATTGTTGTAGGCACCCACCTATAGTTACAAAATTTATAATAACTCACTTGCAGGAGATATCTATCCCCTTTTTAATTTCGCAAGGTACAACCTGGTAGAGACACCTATCCCCAAAGTTTAGCAGGCACCCACCTATTGGGAACACCGATCCCCAATTACTGTTGTTCAATTTTTTATCTCTTTCCTTTATTTACTTTGTATCAACAAACACAATTTAGGGCGAATGCAATGTCTATATTGCCCACATTACTCTTTTGGGACATTTACTAATATATTACTTCATTTGTATCCTATTCTCACTCTTCCTTTTTATTATCTGATTTTTTATTAATATTTTATTTCTTCACGACACTATCAACCAGATATAAACTTATTTCTCTTCTATATTTATGGTTTAGTTCCTTCCTTTACCATGGGTATAGGTCCATGGTTTAACCCATGGAAATCCTTGCTTGATTGTATCGTCACATAACATCTTATCACGTTTGAACTAGTCAATGGTGTTGGAGTGTTTAAGCTCCTTTTATTTTGGCTCTTTTCTCCATATGACCACATGGTGAAATTTAGGGTTATTATTTTTATTCCATTTAGTGATTCGTAAATTGTCGTGGATATTCCACTAGATATTTCATTAGAACATATCTGATAAAATTATATTTTAAAATATGAAATATACACTATTACAGTTTTATTTCCCTTTATAATTATGGATTTGTAGATTACTATTAATAACATATGCATGCGAATTAAAATTACGTAGAAAATAGAGAATAATGAAATAAAATCTCACAAACATATTTGACATGAGATATGACCTGGGAAACCATTTCAGGAGAAAAACCTAGTTGGAAGGTGAGGTCACTTTGCCCTCTTTCTTTGAATAGAAAATGGTTATGAGTACACAAATGTATGGCATTTGGCCCGTAGACTATTACAGTGCAAAAATCCTCTTTTTGTGCTTCTAAAAATACTCTTTTTGTGCTCTATGCCTCTTATATATTTTTTCTCATCTATGGAACAAATGCACTCGAAATAATGGAATCCATTTTCCTCCTAGTGGCCCGATTATAACACAGCCCAATAGCCTACTAGTGGTTAGGTTTGACTACCTCAAATATTAACTAGAGTTACAATATAGTCTCTTATAAAGTCCTATTCATCATAATAAAATGACTAATCCATTTTTCATGAATAATGGGGCCTAATGTGACATCCTCTTGAATTATGGTGGTGGAATTAGGAAGGTCAACTTATGAGTGGCATAAATTCTGCATACAAACTCTAGTTGATATGATTATTGTATTGTTGGAAAGGTCTCTATGTGTAGAATAGGAAACAAGGTGTCGCGCTTAAAGTGACAAAGTTTTACCCCCATAGAAATGACGTTTTATTCCTAAAGATGGTCCCTGAAGGTTTCAGACGCCAATTTTCCAAATTGTGTCCCGCTAGTAAAAATGGTCCTGAGAGTCGATCCCTCCACTATTTTTACTCTAAGAGCATCGAGATGGATGAAAAATAATATAATGATCCAATACAAATCATTTAGTACTAGATTCCAAACACTTGACTCCTTCTGACTGACGATGGGAATTTCAACCTTAATGCTTTCAAATTTAAGGAAAAATTAATAATGTTCACTTAGTTTTAAATATCCACCAATTTCTAAAGCATATCCAGTGATCTAATCCAAACTGATGACGAAGAAGTCACATTGGCCCCCCTATATTATTTCAAACTTTAATGCCTTAATGAAGGGGGGTATGATTTTTGTCCTATGAACAATTAAATATTTACCAATTTTTAAACGATGCGCCAAATGATCTAATCAAGTACAATGATGGAAAAGTAACATCAAGCCTCCCCAACTATTTAAAATTTAACGGGGGGTGGGGGTCTAAATGTTTTCCTCGAAATTTTGTTTCCGTGCAATGTGGCACCAAATAAGGTTAATCGGGACCATTGCATGTTTTTCCCGCTGTAACACCCTCCTCCCATATCTACCAAAGTTACTAGCCAACCAGGGTAAACATGTGATGAGAGGCTACTATGATATGATTAAACCTCCCAGGTCACCTCAAGGAAGTGGAACTAACAACACACAACTACAAAGACCTTAAAAAACCTACTATAGGATAACGAAGAGCCATGACAACCTTCCAAAAGGCTAGCCCCTTCATCAAATTGAACTTTTCAAGAATCAACCCCCCACTTGCATGCTTAAAATGGGAAAGAGTGCGACTGGGACCCTCAAATCACACACACAACATGGCATGCATGCGACTGGGGACCTTTCCCAGTAGTTACTAGCCTGCGACCTCAATTTATATGCCACTTTTTCAGGACGAGAGCCAAGGCCACTACCCATAATTCCATGACACTTTAAGAACTAAAATATAACTAGGAAATAATGATGTAAATGCAAACACTTGAACAAGGAATTGACTAGACCCCTACTAGCCATGATAGGAATTTCGTCAAACACATCGCAAATATGCAATCTATAGGTCTAAATAATAGATCTGTGCATAGGGGTCTCATACTTATTTGAGAACCGCTAAGAAGGATTGTTCCCTTACATCATTAGTTGCATTATCATCTATTAGGTCATAGATACATTGTTCATTAATTTACAAATCAAAACATGTTGAGAGCCATACATCATAACTGTCATAAAATACATCCCCAACCAACATATAAATAACATAAATACCAAGGATACATCAACCATAGAATCCACATATAAACCAACAAATTTACACATAAACTATCAAGTAAATGAGATCTTATTAAGGAATGAAAAATCCAATACGGTATAGGACTACCATGTTCCACCCAACTGTAGATTGGCTGAGCCAAATATCTCTTTAGCCAATCACCCCTGGTCCATATTCCAAGCATGAATGTGGGAATCAAACCGAAAGAACCAACCGGGGAATCTCGAGGTTGAACCACCTCACCCTCATCAATAGAAACCAGGCTTTACAGTAATCCACACCGGATCACTAGGCCAGAACAATAAACATGTAATAGCAAGATTTACCATGATCTCCACTAGATCACCAGGTCAAAAAAAGCATGGATGCCACCAGATTTGTCCACCTACACCGTGAGGAATTTTCAAGTCTCCTAGACTCTAAGATTTATCTCAATCCATAGTCTGATTAAGGGATCACTAGGCCATAACCGAGACTCTAATATCTAGGTCTTATCATATATCTCAGCTCGGGATTCCTAGGCCTAATGGAGAGAACTCACCTCTAGGATTTACCATATATCCCACCATTTACCGATAGAGGATTCCAGGGCTCACTAAGCCAACACACTATCCGGCTTTACCGCAACCCACAGTCTGATTCAAGGGTTATCGCTGAGAAACATTGTCATGGCTGGTAAAACTCATGATAATGCCAGAAAGATAAACAAGAACACACTTGCAACACCATGCATGCCAAATCTAGAAAGGAAATCACACATGAAAATCGATGACTACAAAGAATCTCGTTGTAGCTGCTTGATATTTCTCTTCCTTTCTTGATAATTGCTTCCTCTTTGCCTTCTTGATCCAATGCTAAAATGCTCCAAGTAAAATTTAAGTGTCCAAGAGTGAGAGAGAGAGAGAGAATAGAGAGAGAGATCCAAAACTGAATTGACAAAAGGTACCAACTAATCCTCACAAGCCTTTTTTTATCAATTAGGCATATATTTTCTTAATATTCCATTATTTTCCTTCATTTTCCTCCTCAAATGCAGCCTACTACCTTTCACCTTCCTTTTCTCCTAATTTCCATTTTTTTGTAAATAAAATTCCAATTAAGTCCACTTTTCCTTTCCAAAGCCTTTGTCATTTCCTTTGCCAATTTCCATATCCATAATAAACCAAATGAACACCCACACTCATATGTTTTTCCCAACATTCAGCTTCGAATAAGTGTCCCATAACCGTGGTCATTATTTTTCCTTTATTAACTTTTATTACATGAAATTTTCACCAGGGTTGTTACAAAACCCTCCCCTTGGGGGACACTATCCTCGATATTCAACCACACCTATACCTCAATAAAACCGCTGAAAATAAATAATATTTCCCATGGTGCTTTATAACATAGCTCGATGCAATATTTACAATGATCACCTTGCTGAAAAGCAAACCAACATGATAATCATAACAACATGACAACTATAATGACATGACACCAACACTACTTATTGGAGCTTTATAACATAGCTCATGGCGATATTTACATCCATATACATATGTGCATATACCAAAAAATCATACCAAAACATCACACCAAAACATATTCCAAACATATACCAAAACATCATACCAAAACTGCTTTGCCTCAACTGAAAAAAAATGAAGGATACATAGGCCACATCTAATCCACCATCTCCCATGTAGCTTCATCGGGCCCAAAGTGCTTCCATTACACTTTAACCTGCTCAATTTTTTGGTTATAGAGTATGAGCACCTTTCTCTGCAATATGCACTAAGGTTATGACCAAAAATTTCCATCTGGATCCACCTACAATACATACCAGTAAATCACATGATCAACATCTTTAACATAATTATTAAGCAATGACACATGGAAAACATCATGGAATTTCACTGTTGGAGGCAACGTAAGTCAATAGGATAACGACCTAATCCTCTCAAGAATATTTAAAGGTCTACAAAACCGAGGTGCCAGCTTGGCACATGATCCAATCCATAAGGACCTCTTCTTGGGTTTGATGCACAAGTACACATGTTAGCCAACTTTAAAATCCATAAATAACCTGTTTCGATTTGCATAACTTTTATGTTTATCTTATGATCCTTTCAAATTATTCTTGATTACCTGCATTTCCTATTCCATTTCTGCCAACATGCTTGGTCCAATCAATACCCTTTTTCACCAGATCACTCCAACTGATGGGAGTATTACAACTCTGCCCATACAATGCCTCAAACAGACTCATATTCAAGGATTCCTAATACCCATTGTTGTAAGAAAACTCTACCAGTGGAAGATACTCTTCTCACTTTTGTTGCTGATGCATCACATACATTCTCAAAATTTCCTCCAATATCCCATTGACCCTCTCAGCCCGTCCATCTGTTTGTGGATGATAAGTTATGCTGAAGGCCAAATCTGTGCGCAAACTTGCAAACAACTCCTTCCAAAACTTGGAAGTTAACTTTGCATACCTGTATGGCACAATCGTCTTTGGAACACCATGAAATCTGACCACATCTTTGATGAACACACGTGCCACATCACTAGCTAAATATGTAGTCTTAATTGGAATGAAGTGAACAACCTTTCTCAACCTGTCCACAAAAATCATGATGGAATCATGCTGTCTAGATTTCCTGGGAAAAACTGTAATTAAATCCATGGAAATGACCACCCATTTCCATTCTAGAATATCAATCGACTGTAGTAGTCCACCTAGATTCCTACACTCTGCATTTACCTGTTGAAAATAAAAACATCTAGCCACAAACTCTACCACATCCTTCTTCAGATTCAACCAATAATAGAACTCCATTACTGCCATCAGTGTCTTTTCGTATCCTGGGTGACCTAAATATGGCTTCACATGAAACTACCTTAATATCAACTTCTTGAGCTAACTATTTTCTGGCACATATATCTTGTCTCTAAACCTAACTAATCCATCTAGTGTAAGACAATAGTCCACATCCTGCGCAACTATACCTGCACCTGTACCACTAACTATACTTGTACATGTACCAATAATTTTACATGTAACTGTACTAATAACTATACCTGTACCTATACTATGTTGTAACCTATGCATAATCTCTCTATACCTGCCATCCTGCTGACCTTCCTATAAGATTTGATACCATAAGTCTGTCCCATAAGAGCTCATAGATGTTATATGATTCACCTATATCCACTTGCTAAGAACATATGCAACCCTGTTCTCTTTACCTTTGACATATCTGATCTCAAAATCAAACTCAATGATCATGGATAACCATCTAACTTGCCTAAAATTCAGATTCAACTGGTCAAACAAGTATCTCAACCTACTTTGATCACTCATCAGTAAAAATCTCATGCCAAGAATATAGTGCCTCTACTTCTTCAAAGCATGTATGATCGCTACTAACTCAATATCGCGTGTTGGGTAGTTTTTCTCATGCTCGTTTAGTTTCCATGACTCATAACACACTACCTTTCCTTACTCCATAAGGACTCCACCAAGTATTGTTTTACAAGCATCTGTAAATACTAAAAATATTTCTCCGGATATGTGATCTTTAACACTAGAGCATGTGTCAACAACTATTTCAACTGCTCAAAACTAGTTGCACACTCCTCTGTCCATTCAAACTTCTTACCTTTCCTTTCCAATGATGTAATAGGATAAACAATATGTGATAATAACCTGCCAACCCCATGAAAAATCTCAGCTCATCCGCATTTCTAGGAGATGCCCACTCCATAATAGCTCTTATATTTGCTAGATCCACTGTTATGCCTTCCTTGGAAACAACATGTCCCAAGTAATGTACCTCTATGTGAAACAAACTATACTTGTTGAGCTTAGCATACACCTGATTCTCTTTCAACAATATCAACAATTCTGCTAAATGTTCGGCATGCTATTATTAATTTTTAGAATATACCAATATATCATCAATGAACACAATAACAAACTTGTCTAGATAAGGACACAATGCACTATTCATCAAGCACATAAAGGTAGCTAGAGCATTAGTCAAACCAAATGGAACTACAAAAAACTCATAATTTCCATACCTGGTCTGGAAAGCTACCTTGTAAATATCTTCTTGCTTGATGCGTACTTGATGATATCCATATCTCAAATCAATCTTTGATAACATTGGTGTGCCCTTTAGTTGATCAAATAAGTCATCAATACTTGGAAATGTATACATGTTCTTGATGGTCACTTTTTTCAACTGCCTATAGTCAATGCAAAATATGAGAGTGCCATCCTTCATCTTTACAAACAATACCGGTGTGCCCTAAGGTGATACACATGGCTTAATGTATCCCTTATCAAGAATTTCCTTCAAATGTAGTTTCAACTCCACCAACTCTGATGTTTTCATCCTGTAAGGTGCCTTAGATGTTGGTGCTACCCTTGGTACCAATTCAATACAAAATTCTACTTCCTTGTGAGGTGGAAAATATGAAATATATGCGGGGAATACATCCTAAAACTACGGTAGAACCAGGTACCTTCTCAAAACATCTAGATCCTCAAACTTTTTACCTTTTTCACTAAAAATATGCACTGCAAACAATGCATAACCTTTCTTGCGGCTGTGCTTATCCTGCATATCTGTAACCATTCTCAGCGATGTTGCTTTCATCTTACCCTGTAATATTATCTCCTCCCTATTGTCATCCAACCACTCAATGGATTTTTCATAACAACCCACTTTAGTAATGTGAAGATATAACCAGTCCATACCAAAAAGCATACTGTACGATCCCAATGACAATACATTAAAATGCATTGATGTAGGCATACCATTTAGTTCAAATGCACAACCTCTTACCCAATGATGAACTCGCTTCTTGGTACCTGTAGGCAACTACACTAACAACTATGCTGCATGTACTTATTTATTCAAACTGTTAGTCTCCTGTATTCATAGTATCACTAGATGACTATGGATTTTCTACAGTCAGCTGAAAATAACATTCCTTAACTATCATCTATTTTTAGAAATCTCACTGCTTTCATTATCTTTATTTTTCCTAATTCACTATCTTTCATTTTTCCTCTTCCAAGCACTCACATGATCTGAAATCCCGTGATTGACCCTAAAATCCCTTATTTCTACCTTTTCCCATTACCTGAAAACCTATTTAACCCCTCCTTTATCACTCTTTCCACTCTTTCCCTCCAAAACAATGTAAAAACCCTTTTTACATTGTTTTACTATAAATATATTTCATTTGGGCCCCACTATTTTAAATAAGAACTTGTTTTATTTTAAATACATGACATCCCTTATATGCTTTAAGCCCTCGCTTTAAAGCCTTTAACCCCGCTCTAAAACTAAACCCTCTGTCTTCGTATAACTCAAGCGCCACCATATATTAACCCTCCCCGCTCTAAAACCTTCACCTCCATACCCATATAACCGTAGCGCCGCATTACATTTAAGCGCCTCCTCTTAGACCCTTACCCTGGGCCCCACCTTCCTAGACCTACCTACGATCAAAACCTTGACCACCGTTGGATCTTAGCCCCATGATCCAACGTCCATCAAGCCATATCACACATCTAAATGTGTGGGGGTTAAAACCTGTAAACCTCGCGAAATGGGAGGTATTACCACCTATCTTCCCTGCCACACGTCGCTCACCCTATGGCATCACATCCCCTCTAATAAAACTGCCTCAACACTCTCATCTCGTGCGAAAACCATTTACCACCTCGCCACCTCCCCGCCATAACTCGAAACCACCACCCTTTTCAAGTGTTTTGAAGTCGTGACCTATTGCGATAAGCCCCGTCTGCCATATACACCCCTATAACATTCCAAAAACCCGAAAAACCCTGACAAATGCAGAAAACCCATAGCATAGGTTTTTGATTAATAAATTTGTTTATTGTGTAGGTGGTCGATATATGAGAAAACATAGTAAATCAATTGCATTTATAATGACCTAAAAATGTTTAAAACAAATTCTATGGGTGATGATCCAACAAGTTTTGTTCATCAAAAGGACCAGGAGCACCAGATTAAAGCATAAAAATCAATGAATCATGACCATTGATGGTCATCCAAACCCTCCAAAGATATTGAGAGTTCTCCACAACACTGGGTAAAGAAATAAAAGAGTTTTATAGTAGCAACGCAGGTATAAATGAAGACAAATGCAAGAACATAGTCAAAGGAACGATGAAAGGTGAAAATGGTTAAAGATTAATCAAAGGTTACAGGAAAATGAACATGATTAAAAGATAGAGATCGGAGGTAAAAGCAGATTAGAATAATTAAAATGAGAAAGCAAAGTTTTGGAGACAAATCAGATTTAAGGAAAGGATAAATCCAGTTTTAAAGACTAAAAAGGGTTTAAAGGACAAATCAAAGGTAAACTAGAAAAGAAGCAATATCCGAATGACTAAGGCACTTAGAAAATACTCCTTCAGACCACATCTGCCACCTGTAAGCCTCATTTCACTTCAAGAAAAGTAGCTAAAATTATTGAAATAGTCAGAGATATTTCCCAGCTACTCAACAATTATTGTAAAAGTTAATGAAAAAGCCTTAAAAGTAAAAAAATCATAGAGTTAGCTCAGCAGTAAGTTATGAAGTTATTATTACAGTGAGTTAGCCACAGATATTTTTCCTTGGGCCTTGCATGGTCTCAAAGTTCAAGATTACATTAACTCTGTAATAAATACTATTTTTTCACCCTAGGTTAGGGCAACCTCTTCATTTTGTAGATAAATGATGCATGTATTGTTCATTTTTAGTTTTGGTTGGCTGGTTGTTGCTGGTTGTTGGGTTGATTGCTAGGTTGGATTTGATCAGACTCTGAGTTGCAGAGATTATTGCATTGGAGTAATGTAACTGTTTTGGACATCAGTAATACAAGCATGTTCACAGGATTCTTGAGCTATGTTAATGGTGATGTTATCCTTCTTTGTCATTGTTTCTCTTCTGTTTTCCATGTTGTTCATCATTTCTCTGATAAAAGAACATAAATTTTAGATTAAGATATGCTGTCTTGGCACCTTAATTCTATCTTCTTATTTCATCTTAATGTTTTATTCTACAAGGTATGATTAGAGAATTCAAGGGCATCCTGCTCTTTAGTTCCACCTAGCTTGTTGCCTTGAAATTTACTTAGTAGAGTAAAGCCAAAGAAGTCTATGGTTTTCCCTGTCCTTTGGTTTTCCTTGAAATGTTATTTTCAGGGCCCTCTTTGAAATTTACTTACCGGAGTCTAGCCAAATAAGTTTATGGTTTTCCCTGTCCTTTGGTTTTTCTTAAACTGTTGCTTTAAAGACCTTCTTTGAAGTTTGATTAAAGAATTCAGGGTGTCCTGCTCTTTAGTTTCATTGACTGTTATCTTGAATGTTTTCTTTGTCTGAAAGTAATAGCTAGATAATTCAGGGGTGTCCTGCTCTCTAGGATTGCTGGATTGTTGTCTTAAGGTTTGCCTAGTAGAGTCTGGCCAAAGAAGTCTATGGTTTGGCATGTCCTTTGGTTTTTCTTAAACAGTTACCTAAAAGGCTTTTCTTGTTGAAGTATAGTTAAAGGATTATTAATTTCTCTTTAGTTTTACCAATTTCACAAATTGCTGTCATTTCATATTTCATCTAATCTAAAAGATCCACTTGATATGGTTAGCTTGCCCTATGAAAACCTTTGCAAAGTTGATGAAAAATTAAATCCTTTTATGACTCCATAGCCAATGGATTAATGCTTCTCACAGTCTATATATTCAACTGAAACACTCACTCAATTAATCACTCAATCTATCAACCAATCAAAACAAAACAAACAGTCCTAGAACTTCATAACTAGCCTAAAATCAGAAAACATAAGCATAAAGATAAATCATTTACAAACACAAAAACAGAGAGAGCCCTCTCTCAGTCTAAGAAGGCTAGGTCCTTGGAGTCCAAAGCGGTCTGATGTGGCTCCCTGCAGAGTTGTTCTTGCCAATATTTCAAATTGCAGGGAGCCAACACAAACCATACTTATCCACCAAGTCAGGGTTAACATAACTATGATTAGATACAGGGTCAATCAAAATAGAAACAAATTGATTAAAAATCTTACCGTGCTACATAGATACGAGGAACACTCTGACCAACATCCCCAACATTCTTCGCCTCCTGTGCACTATATATATGAGGCATACCACCTCGATTCTACAGAAAATCTCTCTTGAGATGCTCCTTACTGCCTGTTCAACACTCCAACCACCCAAAACCATCACCTATATGCTACTTTTGTGACCCATGTCCTTGTCTAGATACATTGAACTTATTTTGTGGTGCCACATTTTCTTTCTCTTCTGCAATTTTCTAAGGCCTTGCTCTTTTTAGCTGTCATTTACCTTTACCTTTATATTTCCCTTTCAGTCCTTGTTGATATTCATTCTTATGCTCAACTGCTCAGAGAAATTCCTAAATTTCCCAATAACTTCCTCAAGTGACCGAGGTTCATCATACTCAGTCTGATCTATAAATGCTAATGGAAAACCACTAAAAAACCACTGAAATTTAGCCTTTTAATATTTAAGATATGGTACATACTTCAATATCTCTAGGAACTTAGTCGTTTACTCTTCATCAGTCATTGGTACCATCTTTAGCTCAAATAATTCTGTGGCGTTACTATCATAATACCTCTATGACAAGTAATTCTTCCTGAAAATCATATTGAACTCATGCCAACTCAGGTCCTCTAGCCTAATGTCTCTGACCTTCTTCACATATTACCCACATATATCTACCTTACCTTTCAAGTTGAAGATAGCTACTCTGGTTTTCATATGATCTATGTAATTATGCAACTCAAAGAACTTATTCATCCCACATATCCAAGCCTTTGAATCTTCTGTCTTCTATTAAATATCCATCAAAATCAGGTGGATTTGAATTATTAAACTCATCCGCACGTATCCCATATCGCTTCCTGTAAGTGTTAGTATAACTTTTGTCGAAGTGTACGAAAAGACCACTTTAGCTACGCATAAATTAATAGCCTAACATCAAGTATGGTCGCTAAATATCGCATCTCAAGCGCTGATCAAGACAAGGATTTTAAAACCAGATCTATGCATAAAGACATTAAGGGCAGTAAGAAGGGTTTGCTCCAGTATTTCCAATAGACAAGACAAGAACAACGGAAAGAATTTTTGCATATGGGCACCTGGGAGGAAAACAAGAAGGTGTATCCAATTCTCCTCAATGGGATGGGTTCTTGGAAGTCCTCAGCACTTCAGATCTAGAATCTCTCTCTCTTGTTGGTGTAGAAAACCCATACAAATATAGAACTCAAAGGAAGCTCACACAACAAATAATGAAGAATGTGACCAAGTGTATAGATCCAGAGTGATCTAATAGGCAACAAAAGGTGAAGAATGGTAGGAAAAACCCTCCTATTTATAACAAAATATTGGGTCATTCTAGATCTTTGTGCATGATTAAAATAACATTAACCAAATCTAGATCCACCTTTTATGGAATATTTTATTATATTTGTTGGAGGGAAAAAGTATTTGACTTGGGTCAAATCCCTTTATTTGTGAATAATAAATAATAAATGATTTATTTATCATTTTAAGGAAGTGGTTGAAGGATAATCAAATAAATAATGATTTATTTAATTATTTATGGGTGATTTAGTCATATTTAACAATGAATATTATTTAAATAAGATTTAAATAATTATTCCTAGAAAATAATAAGATAAATAAAGATTTATCTAATTAATTTCTTTGTTTTGGGTTAAACATGACCAGGAAAATCAAACAAATATAGGTTTGTTTAATATTTTCTTTTGGGGTTTCCTGTTTAGACCATAAACAACCTAATAAATGTGTTTTATTAAGTTATTTTACATAGTGAAAGCAATTTTACTTAGGGTAAAATTGGTCTTACATGGTGTACTTGTGTCCATCTAATGGTAGTAGGTTAGATGACCAAAAAATGGTGTAACAATAAGGATGATAGAAATGACGATCATAATGCCTATTAGAACCAGAACTAGAGTAGTACTTGTGTCCATCAACTCTCCTATCTGGAGTATCCAACAACATGTCATCTCTCATCGTGTCATCTTGATCCGACCTGTGACCACCATGAGACCTACTACCATATGCCCCATTAGTTTTTTCCTCCTACCTATGGTTGATACGAAGTGGCCCCTATCCCTGCAATTATGACAAGCTCTGAAGGAGTAATGCATTAACCTCTGCTTGTTTCTCTTATGCCCATATGATTATGTCATTATCTACTTTACAACTCCTTATTTCTTCCTTCAAAATTCTCAGTGTGTATGATAAGTCAGAAGAGTTCCCAACACCATGCTCCTCATCTGGTTCATAGGGAGAATATTTGTAGTTTACCATCTTACTAGTCATTTTTTATTTCTTCTTGCAAGGAATTCTATGTCCGCTAAACCAAATTGTAATTAACCAACATACCTTAGCATAATTCAGGGGGGATATATCATATGCAAGACTGACCAGATTAGAATAATACATATATAAACATAATCATATCAACATTTAATCATTATCTCAACCATTATCCAATTATTACGCATGATACTAAAACCATAACACCAACTAGACACAATGCATGCATAATAACATATGTGTGATAAACACGCATACACATTACATAAAAACCTTGACATGCATATCCAGTGCATAACCGACATAGCTCATGAAGACCACATCCAATTAATGAAACCATAAAATTTCACATTGAAACATCACTGCAACCATGACCAACACCATGCATATGAAACAAGCATATAGATCATAAGCATAAGGAACACATATGCAACCGACATGGATGCATGACAATCACGTCGCCCATCCAGTCCAAGGAGTGAACCATGCTCTGATACCACTCTGTAACACCCTCCTCCCATAACTACCCAAGTAACCAGCCAACTGGGGTAAACATGTGACCAGAGGCTACTATGATTTGATTCAACCTTCGAGGTCACCTTAAGAAAGTGGATCTGACATCACACAACTACAAAAACCTTATACAACTGCTACAAGACAACCAAGAGCCATAAAAACCTTCCAGAAGGTTAGAACCGACATAAAACTGACCTTTTTAAGCATCAACCCCCTGTCACATGCTTGACATGGGAAAGAGTGTGATTGTGACCCTAGAGTTGCACACATAACATGGTATGCATGCGACTGGTTCTTTTCCTAGTAGTTCTGAGCCTGCGACCTGTTGTACTGTACAACAACCCTCCCCATTTCTAAATTTTTAGAATAAATTTCATTTAGAAATAGGTCCCCTTTTTATCTTTCTTTCTAGATAGAAATAAAATATTTAGAAATAATCTGATCATTTTTATTAGGAATAAGAGGTTCATTGATAAAAGGACATATTGCATATTTTTTACAAGTGTATATAAACAAATACAACCTTAAAAAACTTTCTGATCTGATGAGATACAAAGCCTTTATAATATCAAAAATATTACATAAAGTTTTTAATATTTAACAAAATTTGATGTGTACAGTAATCACAAATTGGAAAATCGGAGAAATCTTTAAAGTTCTATTTTCACTTTGTAAACCTCCGATGTGATGGAACTAATTCGAAATTGCAAAATCAGATAAAATTTAAAGTGTTATATTTGTTTTGCATACTTCGATGCGATGCGATTCATCGCAATCGCATTTTGGAGAATCAAACGTTATATTCATTTGATTGAAATACTCCGACGCGGTGGACCCCACCTCATCGCAATCGGATTATCGGAGAAACTCTTTAATGATTCATTCCATTTGAAAATCCCTGATGTGATCTTCACAATCGGAATTCGGCATAAATCATATTACGTTACTTCATTTACCTTTGAAAATTTGCGATGCGAATACATCTTAATATTCATATATTATTTATTCATCGCATCCCAAGGAATTAAAAGGTAATATTTTTACACTTATTTCAAAATATACTGATCTCTGATTGTACCTTTACCATTAATTGAAAATCAAACAAATAATAACGATTATTTTGTTTTGAATGCGTGAGTGTGACTCCCTAAAAGGCATTTAAGTTTTAACTACAGAGATAATAAATGCAAATCCACGAAAAAATCCTTTTGTATAGTTGTTTTCATTATTGAGTTTTCACCTCGACTGAAAGCTTTTCTTTCTTGCAGAACAATAGAACGTCCAATTCTTTCATTCGCAGAACGAGAGAAATGTTTCCTGATACCGAAATGTTGAAAAGATCCAGGAAACCAAAAGCCGCCATCCCTGCAAAAGCTCCTATGTTTACTATGCTGCCGAAAGAGAAACCAACAAATATTAAGCTGGTTACAGATACCTCATGCCAGGGGCTTGGTAAGATGACATCGGAAAACGTCTATAACTTGCTTGAAAAGGAAAACCCTAAAGTTGTTGAAGCCAAGGCTACAGTTTCTGATGAAAACAACTTAGACTCTGATTCTGAGAATCTTCTTAGTGCATTAGCGAACTCATTTTTGCACTGAATTGCAGCTCGGGAAAACATTTTTCCATATTATGATGTTATTCGGTGGGTAATTGATAATGTGGCTATCCAAAACAGAACCTTTGTTTCAGCTTCTCGAGCAATATTCGGGTCATTCAAACCAGAGGACATTAAAGCAATGTACCACCTTCCAGACCCACATAAAATCTATAACAAAGACTTCATCAAGGAATTTGCTACGAATCATGAAAATCATTCAGAACCAATTAAAGAATGGAGAAAGGTTCCTGAAAAGCATAGACACGAGGCATTAGGTATGTACTTTGTGGAGTCTCTTTTGCCTCCATACTGTTATGCCGCAACAATGATGTGTAGATTGTTTGGGAATGATAAATCAACTAGGTTTTCTATACAAATGGAGGCCATTAATACATTCTGCTATTAGTTACGAGTTAATGGACTGGGCTGTCATTCTTTCTGATAAGATAGCCAACAAAATTCTTGAGTATAGGAAAGACAGAAATTCAGGAAATACCACTCCTTTTTATTTTTGTGCTTATATCCTAGATGACCTTTGTTTCAATTCTGAATTCCCCATATTAGGATGGAAATGGACCCCTAAAGATCATGTTCCTATTCATATATATCATAAGTTCTTGTGGAAGAGGCATTTCAAAACCCATGTTTACAGAGTCTGTCACGGTTTTCTTATCCCGATTTATCAAACTATTTTTGGTCGATTCCCTCCTAGGCTTTCCGAGAAAGCTAAAGTTGATTTGTCCTCAATTGGAGATTGGTTCGGAGAGGAAAATTTCACATATATCAGAGTTTTTAGAATTATTGTAGAACCACACATTCTTCCTTTGTATGTTCCAGACAAATTGTTAGCACAGGAAATTTCATATCAGCTGACAGTAGAAGGCATGTCTAGGACTTTGAAAAACAATAAGAAGCTTATGTGGCCTACTTTTCCTTTTAAATGTGGTGACTATACTCTCAACAATTTTGTTCATGCTAAAAAAGAAGTTGGTAAGCTAACCAATCTCAAGCTTTCAACAATCCCGGGGAGGCAATATGATCCAAGGAAGGTGGCATATGATTTTACTACTTCTGTTTCAATTGCTCGGTTTGAAAATGAACCATATATGTTTGCTTATTTATTTGTTTCTGTAGATAAATTGTCCCAAGTTTCTGATTTGGACAAGTCCAAATTTCAGGCTAAAGAAATGAATAAATTTTTGTTATTTAGAAGTCAGAGGTTACTCAAATTTCCACTAGATTTGTTGAGAGTTCCTATACAAGAAAATGGATCACAATAGAAGGAAACAGAGAGTACATCTGGTAAAATAGTAACAGAAACATCTACCAGAAAAATCATCATACAAACCCAGAAAGAAGTAACAGGAATTAATCCTGTTTTAGAAAAGGAAGATATTAGCAACAAAGTTGATACTGAAAAGAAAGAAACAACTGCTAAACTTGATGTACAACAGTCTTCAACCCAGACAGGAAAAGAAAGCACAGGTACTGATGCCAATATGCATACTGAAAAGGGAGGCACAAAAAGTAAGGCTACTGAACAGGCACCAAAAGAAGACATAAAAAATAATCCAGATTCTCAACTTGGAAGAGAGGAAGCTACTAAAAATGTAGTTGAATCAATTAAAATTATAGTTTCTCCTCATTTGTTGAGCCAATATGAACAATTTTCCCAGCAAATAGGACAACATAATAATCCCCAAGTTAATGTTCTGGGAGACCATGATATAGAAGTTATTCCTGAAAATCCCACAGGTGAAATCATGTTGAAGATAGAAGAAATCCCTCATCTGGATATATTTTACAGTCCTAAGCATAGGGCTGTTGTGAGAAAACAAAGAAAAAGGGGGAGAACTGATCAGGATGTACTTTCAACATCATAGGTGGAGTTTATGAATATTGTTTATAAAAATGCTGAGGTGAATCCATCTGAGGATCTCACCAAATTATCCCAATAAGCAGGTGCCTATAGTGCTGCTACTATAGACAAGGCCTCTGAAGTTACACAATTAATGAAATAAAAAGATGTACAAATAGCCATGTTAGAAGAATAGGTTACAGAGAACCAACATAAAATTATTCAGTTAGAACAGCGATTGCAGGATGGAGATCTCAAATCCAAACAGTTAGAAGAGCAACTTTCTGTTAAAAAGAAAAAGATCAATCAACAGACTTTAGAAAAGCAACAGCAGCTGAGTCAAGAGATAACAAAATTATAAGCTCTTCTGCAAAATGAGAAGACTTCAAAGATTGAGCAAGAGAAGATGTTTCAATCCAAAGTGGACAAGTTTAAGAATTATCCTAATTTGGATCAATTAAAAAATGAAGCCGTGGAGACAAACAAGTTATTGTCTCAACAATTAAATGAATTTTGTCTAAAGGTTGCAGAAGCAGAATCCCTATGTGAAATCACATCTTCCTTAGTAGATGAAGGAATCAGTTTTAAAATTGAATTTGATGAAGCTGATGAAAATATTTCTGAATTTCTTTTATGGCAAGACTCGGAATCGGGAAGAAAAACAAACCTTCCTAAGATTATGGAGAGACATAAGGAAATTATTTTTGCAGAATGGGAACAACATTTATTCAAAGCAGAAGGAGCTACATCCAGAGCTAAAAGCATGATGAACAATGTAACACAGCTGGTGAATAATAGCATATATGCAATCAATTTGATTTCATATTGTACCCCTAGCCAGTTACCTAAGGTAAAAGAAACTGATTACAGATGGAAACAAGAAATAATCAACAAAAATAAGCAAATTGGCCAACTGCAAGGAATATCGTGGGATACGATGTGGACCTACCTTATCAAGCCTCATAGTCAGCAGGAAACAATAAAATTTCTTTCAAATGCCATAGATTGTATTATCCATGAATTCTCTGATGCCACATATACAGGGAAGTTGCACTCAAATCTTAGTCATCCAGAAGAGGTGAAGGAAATGCTCAAAATCTGCCATCTAGGCACATCAAATGCAACAGATAATCAATGAATCGGTTCACCTCAAGATCACATTTCTATTTCTAGATTTTTTGATTTAGATAGATTGTAGGAATAGTTTTAGTTATTTTGTTTTTTTAAGTACGTATTTAAACCCCTTTCATGCATTTAGAAAGGGGTACTGAATTTGTAATATTTTTACTTGGAGATTACATTTCTGTACTCCATTGACTCTTATATTTTTATAAAGGATCACATCTAGTGATTCTGTGCAAAACTGCCTTTAAGAATTGCATTTCTGTATATTGGAGTTTGTTTTACATTGAAGTTGTTGGATTTGGATATCGGATTTCATTAGAAAGTATCAAGATGGATATGGTATTTCTATCTATTTACTGTTAGTTTTTCTTATGTTATGTGATATTCTCTTTTAATTGCTATCGTTTATGTATGCTCGTTTTACAATATTTCTTCATATATATCATTTCTGAGTGTGTAGAAATATTTATCTTTTATAGTATATGCAAATGATATATACTGATGAATGCAATATGTTATTATAACTCTGTTTAATTTCTTAAACAGAGTTATCTTTATTTGTTACTGCATATTTCAATTAAGCTATAATACATTTTCATGGTTATTGGTTAATTGAAACAAATTTAAAGTTGTATTCACATTTGATACCCGGGTTAGTTTTATAATTACTTTATTAGTTTTAAATTAGTTTAGATAGTTTTATTTCAGTCATTTAGTCCCATTTTCCCTTCATCCAATCATTCCATTACCAACCCATTTAAATTACTAGGAAACTAGTCCTATCAATCCAGTCGGAGCCACCACACCAAACAGAAAAGGAGCTGTCCTAAGGTCCTGACCGAGTGGTTATCCCCCAATTTTTGAAGCAGTGATTTTCAAGGCTTAAAAATTTTTGGCGCTAGAAGGAGGGCCAAATATATGAATGGCAGATAAATCCAAATCCGAAAGCCATTCTAAGAGCACAACACCCTCATCATCTTCAATTTCTTCCACATCTCAAATCACTAGAGAAGGAATTGATAAAAGTATTCAAACACCCACTACCAAAGTCTCGCATCAATCAGATAATCTGCATCCTAAATCCCCTAAAGTTGAAGCTTTGGTTCATAAAATTCAAGGATTCTCGTTATCATTAGAATAATCGGAATTATCTGAAGGTAGTGTCACCTCGCAGTTTGTTTCTTCTAGACCTCTCACTAGTTCACACAGTGAAAAACTTGGAATTTCCCCAAAATAATTTCCTATACCTAGTAGAGTCAAAACAAGAAAAACTCCATGGAAAAGGAAAGTGGTACTAGTTCTTCATCATATGTTCAATCATCTGTTTCCCAAGCTCCAATTCAGAAAAGTGCAGTAATCTCATCATCATCATATGCTTAAACTACATCTGTTCAAACATCAATTGTCTCTTCCAGTACTTCAACTGTTACTACTCATACACCAGTTATCACTTCTAGTTCTTCTACCATCATCACAACAATGGCACAAGCGGCACAGAAACCATGGACTAGACTGGGAGCTGTAAATATGGCTGCACCTTTGCATGATCTACCTGATCATCCTGAAAAATGGCTGCCAAAGTTTAGTCCAGATACTGGTATACCAGCAGAAGAACATATCAATAACTTTATGCTTGATATAAATTTAAATCAAGTAGAGCATGAAGATGTTGTAGTCAGGTTATTTCCCTATACCTTGCAAGGGAAAACATGATCCTGGTACTTTTCCTTACCTTTTGATTCTATCACAAGTTGGGATATGTTTGAAGAGTAATTTTTAACTAAATATGGAGATGATAGATCAATTGCTACTCTAATCAAAGATCTCTCAAATTTAAAGACTCAACCGAAAGAACCCATTAAAGATTTTAACTCTCGATTCAATAAACTCTTGAATAAGATCCCCACAACATCTAAACCTAGTGAGCAGGTTAGAAGTGAATGGTACATTAATGCTTTGCCCTAAAACATATAAATTTTTGTAGATAGAGCTGCAAAACCGACTTTAGCTGAGAATATGAAAGAAGCTATTTCAGTTGAAAAACGAATGATTTCTCTAGATAAGAAAAATTCTATTGAGGAAAGAAAATCAAAGAAAGTCACTTTTAAAGATGATTCCAAGAAAAAGACACCAAGAGATACATATGACATGGAGGGTTTACATCAAAAAGCAAGTAGCAGAGACTTCTACAAAGAGACCATTTAGAAATTTCAAGAGAAATCAAGCTGAATCAAAACCTCCCAATGCAATCTCCAATGCAGAATCAGAAGACGAAGAAGAGGAAGATACTCCTCTAGTTTCAGATGAAGAAGATGAAAGGGAAGAAATAGCTGAACTAAATGGAATGTGGGATTTCATTCTCCCTAATTCGGATAGTGAAATGGAACAAGAAGCTATGCCTGTGAGTACAAGGAGCAAATCCACATTGGAACCTGTTCAACCTATTCCAAAGAAGAAAAGTACTACTCCAAATACCAAAGACAAGACTCTTGCAAAGAGAACTTCTCCCTTACCCACTCAGAATCAGCCATCATCTCCCAATCCTCCCACAACATCATCTAAGACTCTAGTGGTATCTGATCCGATGGATTATAATATTGTTGAGGACATGAAAAAGACTAGAGCGAACATCTCATTACATGAACTCAGCAAACTTAAACATCAACAAAAGCTGCTATTAAAAGAGTTGAATGCTACACCTATTGCTCCTCTACCAAGTGGTGTAGTAGCTAAAGCAGCTAAAGGGACTGGTAATCCATCAGACAAAGTAGATGCAACAAACACTATTCTTATTGGAGAAAGATCAAATTCTCAGACACCTCCATTTTTGTTGACTTATGAAATCTACAATAAGAATTTGCATAATTGTTTAATTGATTCTAGAGCCTCCTCTAATATAATGCCTACTTTATTCTGTGCTAAATTAAATATCGAACCACAGAAGTCTACTGTTCACATTGTACAATTGGATCACACTAAAGTTCAAGTCGTAGGAGAAATCAATTTAGTTACCATTAGATTATCTTCCGATCCTAGGATTTTCCAAAGAATTGATATTCTAATTACAGATATTCCTGAATTCTATTGGTTAGTCTTAAGCAGAGACTGGTCTACGAAACTTAATGGCTATATCGCAACCGATTTTTCACATATGTGGCTTCCCTACAAAGGGAAACCAAATCAAATCAAAGTCGAGCGAGAAAAACATATGACGCATACTGTAACTGAATTTGAACAGCCAAACAAACCTATAGCTTTCAACAACAATATTCTTGGAGGTTATTTTGCTGAGTCATTTCTTGGGAATTTTACTGCACCACAATCACCTTTTTCTGTAAATACTTTTGTTTCTCAAATTGAAATTTTTTCACAATCTGATTCTTCTACAATTGTTAAAATTTCTGATTCATATGTAGATAAACCTATAGATAGAAATTTATTTTGGTCATTATATTTTGATGGATCAAAATATAATGATGGAGTAGGAGCAGGATGCATCCTAATTGATCCAGAAGGAGAGAAAACCATGCTATCATGTAGATTAGAATTTGAGTGCATTAATAATACCGCTGAATATGAAGCCTTAATTCAAGGACTTTACAAGGCTATAGGGTTAAATGTAAAATACTTGAAAGTATATGGAGATTCCGAAATTTTCATAAGACAAGTAAGGAATACCATCCATTGTCTTTCAGAACATCTCAAACATTATCAAACCCTAGTATAGGACCTTACCACTCAATTTCTAGCATTTAATATCTCTTCTGTTCCTAGAAATCAAAACACATCAGCTGACTTGTTAGCTAATGTTGCATCCAAAATCCTCCCTGCTGAAGATTGCAGTCCTGATAGATTTTAAGTAGAATTTATTTTTCGAGCATCTATCCCAGATAATATTACTAACTGGAGAGTATTCTACCATTATCAAGATATTTTGAATTTCTTAACTTCTGAGAAATCATATGATGAACAAATTATTGATGAAGACGATCATGATCTGAAAATTACTTCAAGAAATAATGAAAATTTGATTCCTAAATATGTTGTTAAACTTGAAGATATTTATGATATTAAAGACAGATTCAAGAAAGTTACTAATGCTAAACTTCAAAGTTCAACTTTTAATTTTGAATTAGTGAATCTTGGCTCTGATTCTAAACCTCAAGAAGTTAATCTAGGACTCAATTTAACTCCAGAAGAAATATCTACTTTTATTAAACTTATGAAAAATGTCTTCGCTTGGAGTTATGAGGATTTAAAGACTTATGACACTTCTGTGATTCAACACACAATTCCAATATTATCTGATGTTAAGCCTGTTCAATAGAAGTTAAGAAAGATTCATCCAAATATTGAGGATCAAATCAAAACAGAACTCAACAAACTTTTGAAAGCCAAAATCATTTTTCCTGTAAGGCATTCCAATTGGGTTTCCAACATGGTACCTGTCAGGAAGAAAAATGGCGATATTAGAATCTGTATTGATTTCAAGAATTTAAACAAGGCATGCCAAAAAGACAATTTCCCATTGCCAACCATGGAGCAAATACTCCAAAAGGTAGCTGGTTCTGAACTCATGTCTTTCCTTGATGGATTTTCAGGCTATAATCAAATCTTAGTACATCCAGATGATAGGTTTAAAACCACTTTCAGAACCAAATGGGGAACCTATGCTTATCATAAAATGCCTTTTGGTTTAGTAAATGCAGGAGCTACTTTCCAGAGAGCCATGGACATAGCATTTAAGGGTCTGATTAATAGATCAGTTTTCATTTATCGTGATGACATAATAGTTTATTCAAAGAAGAGATCCAATCATCTACATGATCTTAAACAAATATTTGAAAGATGCAGAAGGTTTGGTACTTATTTAAACCCAAAGAAATATTTCTTTGCTCTCGATGAAGGAAAACTCTTAGGGTTTGTTGTGTCAAAATATGATATATATATCGATCCTGACAAAGTTAAAGAAATTTTAGATATTTCTTTACCTCATAATAAAAATTCCATGCAATCATTTTTAGGACAGATTAATTTTGTAAAAAGATTCATTCCAGATTTTTCTCAAATTGTTTTACCTATGCAGAATATGATTAAGAAAAATTCAGTATTCAAATGGGGATATAAAGAAAAAGAAGCCTTTGATGCGATCAAGAAGGCAATCATTGATGCACTTGCATTGAATACTCCCAATTTTTCTAAAGATTTTATTCTTTATACTTTGGCAACCGAAACATCCTACACTGTTGTTTTAACACAGCTCAATGATCAACAAATTGAAGCACCGATTTCATTCTTCAGCTCGAATCTGCAAGGAGCTGAGCTGAATTATTCCGATGTAGAAAAAAAAGCCTTCACTGTATTTAAGTCAATCAAAGATTTTAGGCCTTTTCTCTTAAAAACACACACAAAAGTTACTGTCCCATTCTCTGCAGTGAGACAATTATCAACTCAAAGAGAAGTAGGAGAAAAAAGGGCTAATTGGGTGACAGTTTTGCAAGAATATGATATTGATATTAAACCATCAAATATTGTTAGAGGTCAAGGTTTATGCAGGTTATTAGCAGGAGTTCATAACATATCAGAAAATCAAGATCTAGAAAATGCTGTTCAAGTAAGTCAGATAAGTGTTACAAATTCTAAATCTCAGTATGCTGATCTGATATTTTACTTGAAAAATGGGTATGCTCCTTCTAATCTCAGCTATAAATATAAACGTGCTTTAATATTGAAGGCTACTAAATATGAAATCATTGATGATGTGTTATTCATAAAGAATTATGATTCAATTCTATTAAGATGTCTTGAAAAGACTGACGCAAAAAAGGTATTGCAGGAATTACATGATGGACCAGCAGGAGGTCATTTTAGAGGTGATACCACAGCTCACAAAATCATCCATGCTAGATATTATTGGCCTACCCTTTTCAAAGATACACATGATTATGTGAGAAAGTGCAAGATTTTCCAAACTGCTAGTGGAAGACAAAGGAAACCAACTTTTCCTTTGCAGCCAGTAAACATTGAGCAATGGGGGTTTGATATTATTGGTGAGATAGTACCCCATTCTTCCAAATAGCACAAATACATCCTCACAGCAACATATTACTTCAAAAAGTGGGTAGAAGCAATTCCTCTAAAGGTAGACAACTCTGATGCAATTATTGATTTCATCGATCAATTCATCATTACTAGGTTTGGTGTACCTAACGCTCTGGTCTTTGAAAATGCATCTTATTTTTATGGTAATAGTATAATGGAATTTGCAATTAAAAGAGGTTTTAAATTGAAATATTAAACAAATTATTATCCACAAGGTAATGGTTTAGCTAAATCCACTAACAAAAAATCTCATAAAAATCATTAAAAGGACCATTGATCAAAATCAAAAGAATTGGCACAAGTCTTTAATCTTTGCATTATGAGCTAATCATATTACTCTTAAAGCTTCTATAGGAACTTCACCTTTCAATTTATTTTATGGTAAAGAATCTGTGATACCATCAAATATAGCTCTTCCATCATTAGCCCTAGTGCAATTCATTGAAGAAAATCCTTCCTCATCCATGTAGTTGAGATTTGATCAAATCCTTAAATTAGAAGAAGATAGAGAAAAAGAAAAAGATATTCATGAAAAACATCAACAGCTTGTAAAATATTCTTTTGATTCAAGTTCCACCGGCTCAAAAAATTTGTCAATTGCCGATTTTGTTATGAAATGGGATAAAGCACATGAAGAAAAAGGTAAGCATACCAAATTTTAGAAAATGTGGCTTGAACCATTTCAGATTGCTGAAAAGATAGGCTCATATAAATTCATACTCCAAGACTTAACAGGAAATAGAGAATCTCTTCCTATAAATGGGCTTGTCTTAAAGAAATTCTTTTCATGAGGAGGTAACCCCTTCTTACTTGTACATATTCCTTTCTGCAATTTTTATTTATTTTTGTAAATAAAGGTTGTTAATAGTACTTGAATGACTTTTTACTATTAGAAAATTGTCTTGGAAAGAATGTTATAAATACTTATTTTGTGTAAATAAGAATCTTTAGGAAAATGATTACAATTTTGGATAGTTTAAAATAAAATGTTAAACTTTGAAAATTTGTTCAAAACATTTGCATGATCTTTTGAAACCTTGAGGAAAATGTAAATCATTATAAGTTTATTAAGCAGAGAAAGGTTATCTTTAAAAAGTAAAGACTTTTTCAAGCTTTAGCAAACAAAAAAATCTAAAAATTGTCATCCATTTATTCTTAAGGATACAACTATTTCACCCCATCCATTTTGGTTGTGATTTTTTAGAATGTAATTCTAAGAAATTATATGACAAAATTTAGGAGATAAGAGGTCTCATCATGAGCCTACTTACTATGATCATAAGAAGTGATAAAACTGACATTACCAATACTGCATACCAAAATAGGGCAATGGCATATAAAAGTAAGACAAAGGGTCTCATCACGAGCCAACTTGTTCAGTTTAATTACAACTAGTGAATGACATTGTTACTAACTAGCTACCAAACCAAAACAATGGCTCTTAAATTAAAAAATAAATAAATAAAAGAAAAAAAACATAAGATAATATGTCTTATGAATTTATTTTTAAATATTCATAATCTTAGTTGGATGAGATAATGAATGGTTGATGGTTAAAAGGTAACCCTGTCGAGACTATGAACGTTTGCTGGCAGCAGAGGCAATGCCTATGACAATAGAGTATATTACAAAAGCTAAACTTAAAGAAAACCACTTACTTTATTATTATCAACCAATAAAAGCTTGAGATAACCCAAAAATGTTTTTATCTTTGAGGAATTAGAAAGAAATTGTAAGTGTTCTTTTTCATAGTTATATTTTATTTGAATTATCCTAAGATAGTTTTCATTATCTTTAGAAATTTTTACTTACTAGAAATATAGTGTTCATTTTATTTTTCAGAGATAACTGTTTCTTCTAGTGAATCACCAATTTTTGTACTGTACAACAACCCTCCCCATTTCTAAATTTTTAGAATAAATTTCATTTAGAAATAGGTCTCCTTTTTATCGTTCTTTCTAGATAGAAATAAAAGATTTAGAAATAATCCGATCATTTTTATTAGGAATAAGAGGTTCATTGATAAAAGGACATATTGCATATTTTTTACAAGTGCATATAAACAAATATAACCTGAAAAAACTTTCCGATCCGATGAGATACAAAGCCTTTATCATATCAAAAATATTACATAAAGTTTTTAATATTTAACAAAATTTGATGTGTACAGTACTGGCAAATCAGAAAATCAGAGAAATCTTTAAAGTTCTATTTTCACTTTGTAAACCTCCGATGCGATGGAACTCAATTGCAATCGCAAAATTGGATAAGCTTTAAAGTGTTATATTTGTTTTGCATACTTTCGATGCGATGCGATTCATTGCAATCGCATTTCGGAGAAGCAAATGTTATATTCATTTGATTGAAAGACTTCGACGCAACGAACCCCACCTCATCGCAATCAGATTATCAGAGAAACTCTTTAACGATTCATTCCATTTGAAAATCTCCGATGCGATCTTCGCAATCGGAATTCGACATAAATCATATTACGTTATTTCATTTACCTTCGAAAATTCGCGATGCGAATACATCTTAATATTCATATATTATTTATTCATCGCATCCCAAGGACCAAACAGGCAATATTTTTACACTTATTTCAAAATATGCCGATCTCTGATTGTACATTTACCATTAATTGAAAATCAAACAAATAATAACGATTTATTTTGTTTTGAATGCTTGAGTCTGACTCCCTAGAAGGCATTTAAGTTTTAACTACGGAGATAATAAATGCAAATCCACGAAAAAAACCTTTTGTATAGCTATTTTCATTATTGAGTTTTCACCTTGGCTAAAAGCTTTTCTTTCTCGCAGAAAAATAGAACGTCCAATTCTTTCATTCAAAGAATGAGGGAAACGTTGCCCGATACCGAAATGTCGAAAATATCCAGGAAATCAAAAGTCGCCATCGCTGCAAAAGCTCCTATGTTTAGTATGTCGCCAAAAGAGAAACCAGGAAAGCTTAAGCTTGTTACAGATACCTCATGCCAGGGACTTGGTAAGATGACATGTGAAAATGTCTATAACTTGCTTGAAAAGGAAAACCCTAAAGTTGTTGAAGCCAAGGCTACAGTTCCTGATGAAAACGACTTAGACTCTGATTCTGAGAATCTTATTAGTGCATTAGCGAACTCATTTCTTCACCGAATTGCAGCTCGGGCAAACATTTTTCCATATTATGATGTTATTCGGTGGGTAATTGATAATGTGGTTATAAAAAAAAAACCTTTGTTTCAGCTTCTGGAGCAATATTTGGGTCATTCAAACCAGAGGACATTAAAGCAATGTACCACCTTCTAGACCCACATAAAATCTATAACAAAGAATTCATCAAGGAATTTGTTGCGAATCATGAAAATCAGTCAGAACCAATTAAATAATGGAGGAAGGTTCTTGAAAAGCATAGACACGAGGCATCAGGTATTTAATATAGTGTGGAGTCTCTTTTGCCTCCATAATGTTATGCCACAACAATGATGTGTAGATTGTTTTGGAATGATAACTTAGCTAGGTTTTCTATACAAATGGTGCCATTAATACATTCTGCTGTTAGTTCCGAGATAATGGACTGGGCTGTCATTCTTTCTGATAAGATAGCCAACAGAATTCTTGAGTATAGGAAAGACAGAAATTAAGGAAGTACCACTCCTTTTTATTTTTGGGCTTATATCCTAGATGCCCTTTGTTTCAATTCTGAATTCCCCATATTAGGATGGAAATGGACCCCTAAATATCTTGTTCCTATTCATATATATCACAAGTTCTTGTGGAAAGGGAATTTCAAAAGCCATGTTTACAGAGTCTATCACGGTTTTCTTATCCCGATTTATCAAAATATTTTTGGCCGATTCCTTCCTAGGCTTTCCGAGAAAGCTAAAGTTGATTTGTCCTCAATTGGAGATTGGTTCGGAGAGGAAAATTTCACATATATCAGAGTTTTCGGAAGTATTGTAGAATCACACATTCTTCCTTTGTATGTTGCAGACAAACTGTTAGCACAGGAAATTTCATATTAGATGACAGTAGAAGGCATGTCTAGGACTTTGAAGAACAACAAGAAGCTTATGTGGCCTACTTTTCCTTTTAAATGTGGTGACTATACTCTCAAAAATTTTGTTCATGCTGAAAAAGAAGTTGGTAAGCTAACCAATCTCAAGCTTTCAACAATCCCAGGGAGGCAATATGATCCAAGGAAGGTGGCATATGATTTTACTAATTCTGTTTCAATTTCTCGGTTTGAACATGAACCAGATATGTTTGATGATTTATTTGTTTCTGTAGATAAATTGTCCCAAGTTTTTGATTTGGCCAATTCCAAATTTCAGGCCGAAGAAATGAATAAATTTTTGTTATTTAGAAGTCAGAGGTTACTCAAAGTTCCTCTAGATCAGTTGAGAGTTCCTATACAGGAAAATGGATCACAACAGAAGGAAACAGAGAGTACATCTGGTAAAACAGTAACAGAAACATCTGCCAGCAAAATCATCATACAAACTTAGAAAGAAGTGACAGGAATTAATCCTGTTTTACAAAAGGAAGATATTAGCAGCAAAGTTGATACTGAAAAGAAAGAAACAACTGCTAAACTTGATGTACAACAATCTTCAGCCCAGACAGGAAAAGAAAGCACAGGTACTGATGCCAATGTGCATACTAAAAAGGGGGGCACAAATAGTAAGGCTACTGAACAGGCACCAGAAGAAGACATAAAAAATAATCCAGATTCTCAACTTGGAAGAGAGGAAGCTGCTAAAAATGTAGTTGAATCTACTAAACTTATAGTTTCTCCTCATTTGCTGAGCCAATATGAACAATTTTCCTAGCAAATAGGACAACAGAATAATCCCCAAGTTAATGTTCTGGGAGACTAGGATATAGAAGTTATTCCTGAAAATCCCACAGGTGAAATCATATTGAATGTTAAACACCATGTTAAGCACACACATGGTGTATGAGAAAGATAAACACACACACACAAGAGACTCAACACACAATGAAGGATAAGCGTGAGGCTTTCTTATTTTTCCATTATACATGATGTACATTTATAATAGACTCTTGGTTTCACATTCCAAGGTCACTTGGACTCATTGTGACTTTTCGCATTCCACACCTACCCATGTAGGATTAGGTGTTCCAACATCCCCCCTTAATCCGAAGGGGTATGTGTGAGTCCAAGAAAAGAGTTGTAATACAAATCTACAAAGTATACATGGCAGCACTTGGGCTGAATCAAATCTCTGAAATGTTGGAAAAAAGAGGTGGTTTAAGGATGACCACCAACACTGGAACGCAAAACTTGTTGCAGTTCCCGGAACTCTTCCAAAATTGGCAAGAAGCTAAAAGCTTCTGCTAGAGGAATTGTTCCTCATAAAAAAGGGAGAACTTCAACCTAAAAGAAGGGAGGTCTACTACCTGTGATGGTTTTAGGATTACCAACAACTCTAGAATGCTTGAAGCATTTCCTGGAACTCAACCAAAGCTGGCAAGAAGCTGAAGGCTTCTGCTAGAGGAAGTGTTCCTCATATATGAAAGGGAGACCTTTGACCTAAAAGAAGGGAGTTCTACTACCTGTGATGGTTTTAGGTTATCCACCAACCAAAGATGATGGTTTAAGGTTGTCCACCAACCGGCTGTGCATGCTCATGGGCATCGTGGTTCTCTCAAGGCATCTCTCAATCTGAATGCACAAATTGTGGCTCGTGCTCGCTTGATACTGTGTCTCTGCCAGTAACTTCCGAACATGGAATGAGAGATTAAAGCCGTTCATTGAATGAATGGCCAAGCTTGTACATGACCACCATTTTCCCCGTCGTGACAAGGATATGATGTATTAAAACTCAACTGTAAGTAAGTTTGCGCTCAATATCCGTGAAATTTTTGACAAGTGTCTTAAATATCTTCTTTGTCATTGATGCCCATTTCCAAGAAGCGATCCATCCAAGATGAATCTTTGTTCTCAGCAGAGATTTGTTTCAAGCATTCTGTGTGGGTTTGTTAAAATAAATTAGAGAGTTTGTGATGGATGAAGATCAAAACAGTGATCTTTCATATGACCAACTCGATCACAATGTTGGCATTTCTCAATCTGTTGTGGAAGTGGAACAGGATCTGGAACAGCTGCAGGTGAACTGTCATACATGAATCCGGCAATCTGAAATATGATGGGATTTGTGTAGTCTGGAATATGAAAGGACACATCCTTGTCATATCCAAGACCAGTTCTGTGCTTGTTGTGGACAAGCTCTTCCCAAGGTCTGATGATGGGCTTGAGAAGTGCAGGTTGAACTACTGCATCTGCATGTAAATCTGCTCTAGTACAAGGAACTGAATGTGAATCAACTACAACTTTACTGACTTGCTGCTAATGGGAGTCTTTTACAATGTTCTAAATAGAAATAGGTTCAGAATGGTGACTCTTTTGCTGAAGTTCATCTTGTTGGAGCTGAGATTCCAACTGCAAAAACTCAATCTTTTCTTGTGCATCTTGCAAAAAACTTTGAATATTACAAAGAGCATCCTTGCTTATTTTTATCACATCATCAACATTGGAATCAATGAGGTTATTCAACAACTTTAATGCCTCATTGATTTTAGCCATTTTCAACAACTTAGGCTCAAAAAATGAAAGGGTGTCAGCTTCAACCGAAAATGCACCCGTTTACAATGAGATTCAACAACAAATACAAATGACTCAATGTACAAAATCTGCTCCTCAAATGATGGAGGGCAATCAACAATCCAACAACTCAAATTTACACTTCAAGTCTTGATTGCAACTATAAATGAAGAAGAAATACAATACAATATTTTTGCAAAATATTTTGTAAATGTGTAGCTGAAAACACTATGCAAGAAACCTTTAACGCAGCTAATTTTTCCTTCAAAGAGCTGTTTGACACCAAAAACAACTCAACTCAACTCAAAAAAAGGAGGAGATATTCACAAGCTTGGATGCTTGACCTCGATGCAGAATTCAATAGAGCTTAAGAGAAACTCCACAAATCAGAAATTTTGTGTGCCCAAACTATGAATTCCACTGCTTCAGATGCACAATGCTGCTTCTCTTCAAAACCAATTTCTGAGTGCTGCCACAGATTTTGAAAGCTACTCTTCTCCAAGATAAAATTTCTGAATGCTGCAAAATCACTGCTACAAAAACTCAGAGTGCTGCAAAAATGCCAAGAATTTTTGCATATATGCACAGGCCATAAACACAAATGGCTCACTCAATGTGGAGCAGGGCCAGCAATCGCCCGCTCTGATACCATGTTAAACACCATGTTAAGTACACACATGGTGTATGAGAAAGATAAACACACACACAAGAGACTTAACACACAATGAAGGATAAGTGTGAGGCTTTCTTATTTTTCCATTATACATGATGTACATTTATAATACAATGGTGTGACTCTTGGTTTCACATTCCGAGGTCACTTGGACTCCATTGTGACTTTTCGCATTCCACACCTACCCATGCAGGATTAGGTGTTCCAACATTGAAGATAGAAGAAATCCATCCTTTGGATATATTTTACAGTCCTAAGCATAGGGCTGTTGTGAGAAAACAAAGAAAAAAGAGGAGAACTAATCAAGATGTACTTTCAACATCACAGGTGGAGTTTATGAATATTGTTTATAAAAATGCTGAGGTGAATCCATCTGAGGATCTCACCAAATTACCCCAATACGCAGGTGCCTATAGTGCTGCTACTATAGACAAGGCCTCTGAAGTTACACAATTAATGAAACAAAAAGATGTACAAATAGCCATGTTATAAGAACATGTTACAGAGAACCAACAGAAAATTATTCAGTTAGAACAGCGATTGCAGGATGGAGATCTCAAATCCAAACAGTTAGAAGATCAATTTTCTATTGAAAAGAAAAATATCGATCAACAGACTTTAGAAAAGCAACAACAGCTGAGTCAAGAGATAGCAAAATTATAAGCTCTTCTGCAAAATGAGAAGACTTCAAAGATTGAGCAAGAGAAGATGTTTCAATCCAAATTGGACAAGTTTAAGAATTATCCTAATTTGGATCAATTAAAAAATGAAGCCTTGGAGATAAACAAGTTATTGTCTCAGCAATTAAATGAATTTTGTCTAAAGGTTGCAGAAGTAGAATCTCTATGTGAAATCACATCTTCCTTAGTAGATGAAGGAACCGGTTTTAAAATTGAATTTGATGAAGCTGATGAAAATATCTCTGAATTTCTTTTATGGCAAGACTCGGAATCGGGAAGAAAAACAAACATTCCCAGGATTATAGAGAGACATAAGGAAATTATTTTTGGAGAATGGTAACAACATTTAATCAAAGCGGAAGGAGCTACATCCAGAGCTAAAAGCATGATGAAAAATGTAACACAGCTGGTGAATAATAGCTTGTATGCACTCAATTTTATTTTATATTGTACCCCTAGCCAGTTACCTAAGGTAAAAGAAACTGATTACAGATGGAAACAAGAAATAATCAACAAAAATCAGCAAATTGGCCAATTGCAAGGAATATCGTGGGATACGATGTGGACCTACCTTATCAAGCCTCATAGTCAGTAGACAACAATAAAATTTCTTTCAAATGCCATCGATTGTATTATTCCTGAATTATTTGATGCCACATATACAGGGCAGTTGCACTCAAAGCTTAGTCATCCAGAAGAGGTGAAGGAAATGCTCAAAATCTGCCATCTGGGCACATCAAATGCAACAGATAATCAATGAATAGGTTCACCTCAAGATCACATTTCTATTTCTATATTTTTTGATTTAGATAGATTGTAGGAATAGTTTTAGTTATTTTGTTTTGTTAAGTACCTATTTAAACCCCTTTCATGCATTTAGAAAGGGGTCCTAAATTTGTAATATTTTGACTTGGAGATTACATTTCTGTACTCCATTGACTCGTATATTTTTATAAAGGATCACATCTAGTGTTTTTATGCAAAATTGCCTTTAAGAATTGCATTTTTGTATCTTGGAGTCTATTTTACATTGAAGTTGCTGGATTTGGATATCGGATTTCATTAGAAAGTATCAAAATGGATATGGTATTTCTATCTATTCACTATTATTTTTTCTTATGTTATGTGATATTCTCTTTTAATTTCTATCATTTATGTATACTCTTTTTACAATATTTCTTTATACACATAATTTCTGAGTGTGTAGAAATATTTATCTTTTACAGTATATGCAAATGATATATAATGATGAATGCAATATGTTATTATAACTCTGTTTAATTTCTTAAACAAAGTTATCTTTATTTGTTACTGCATATTTCAATTAAGCTATAATACATTTTCATGGTTATTGGTTAATTGAAAAAAATTTAAAGTTGTATTCACATTTGATACCCGGGTTAGTTTTAGAATTATTTTATCAGTTTTAAATTAGTTTAGATAGTTTTATTTCAGTCATTTAGTCCCATTTTCCCTTCATCAAATCATTCCATTACCAACCCATTTAAATTACAAGGAAACTGGTCCTATCAATCCAGTCGGATCCACCACACCAAACGGAAAAGGAGTTGTCCTAAGGTCCCGATCGGGTGGTTATCCCCCAATGTTTGAAGCAGCGATTTTCTAGGCTTCAACACGACCCTAATTTATGTGTCATTTTTTAGGCCTAGAGCCCAGGTCATTACGCAAAACTCCATGACACTTTCAGAACTGAAATATAACTGCAGAATAATGATGTAAATGCAAACACTTGAATAAGGACTTGACTGGACCCCTACTAGCCATGATAGGCATTTCGTTAAACACATTGCAAACATGTAATTTACAGGTCTAAATAATAGATTTGAGCATAGGGGTCTCATAATTATTTGAGAATCACTAAGAAACATTGTTCCCTTACATCATTAGTTTCATTATCATCCATTAGGTCATAGATACATTTTTCATTCATTTAAAAATTAAAACATGATGAGAGACATACAACATCACTATCATAAAATACATCCATAACCAGCATATAAATAACAAAAAATATCAAGGATACATCAACCATAGAATCCACATATGAACCAACACATTTACACATAAATTACGAAGGAAATGAGCTCTTATTCATGAATGCAAAAGCTAACCCGGTATGGGACTACCACGTCCCACCTGACCATAGATTGGCTTAGCCAAATCTCTCTTCAGCCAATAATCCCCATGCCATATTCTAATCATGAATGTGGGAATCAAATTGAAAGAACCAATATGGGCATCCCGAGGATAAACCACCTCACCCTAATTAATAGAAACCAGGATTTACCATAATCCACACCATATCACAAGGCCAAAACAATAAACATGTAATAATAGGATTTACCATGATCTCCCCCAGATCACTAGGTCAAAACAAGCATGGATGCCACTGGATTTCTCCATCTACAACATGAGGAATTCTCCTGTCTCCTAGTCTCTAGGCTGTATAAAAATTCACAATCCAATCTAGGGATCACTACGACATAATCGAGAGTCCACTCTCTAGGCTTTACTGTATATCCCATCTTGGGATTCATAGGCCCAATGGTGAGCACTCACCTCTAGGATTTACCGTATATCCCACCATTCACTGGTCGAGGATTCCTAGGCCCATCGATGCAACACACTATCTAGATTTACTTAAACCCATAGTTCGGTTCAAGGGTTACTATACCATGTGTTCATTTATTTAGAGATCCACCTCACTTAGATTTGAATCCATCTGAAAATCCAACTCAACCAAAACATGAGATCCCCGTCACACCATGGATATCCAAAAAATGGAAAGGATAGGCTAAGAATCACTGTCACACCTGGAAAAAACTGTTGGAAAAATAATGAGAGGGGGGGGTGAATCAATATTTAGTGTAGACAATAAAACTTTTATTTTTCTTTCTTAAAAACCCATACGCTACTTTCCTGATGCCAACCCGCGTATATACGCGGATATCCTTTACAGAACTCGCGTATATCTAGTGATTTAATTATGCATTTAATTCTTGACTCAGATCATTGCATTAATCATTCATCAGATATTTAGACAACAGTAAACAGGTGCAGAAAGAACAGAATAATCATCACACATAAGCAACACACATGGACACCAGGATTTTTAGGTGGAAACCTAATTCAGGAGAAAACCACCGCTGCCGTCATCTCAGTCTTCAATATTTATTATTAAGAAAACTTCTTACAACATGTACTGGTGCAAACTCATACCAGTACGCAAGCACCCACCTGCAGAAGGCTACAACCTTCTCTCGTTTACCAGCCTCTCCTGGAAAGGAGCAACAACCCCCTGCTCTCGTTTACCAGCCTCACCTGGAAGGGAGCTACTACCCCCTGATATTAAAACCAACCTCTACTGGCAGAAAGATTCTACTTTCAGACTGAAGGCTTCAACCCTCAGAACCACTGCAGACCACGTTTCATCAATTTTCAAACTGGATCAAACAACTTCAACATAATCCTTCAATTATCAGCAAACATCCTTTTCCCATTGCATCAAACATAACAGTGAAACCACTGTAACCAGAATATCAGAGATAGCCCAGAATTCAGAATAGATATAAAGAAACTCAAACAGCTTTGAGAAATCATCAGTTCAAATGACATACGCTCTTTTCTTTAAACAGACCCACGTATATACGCGCTTTTAATAAAGACAACCCGCGTATACATCTGTGCACTTTTCAGAAAAACCCTAACAGTCCATACACGCCTTTGTTTGAACAGATCTGTGTATATACGCGCTTTTCATGAAACGAACCTGTGTATAGATTTATAAAAGATAAACTTTACAGAACCGACCAGATCTATGGACTTACCCAGATTTCTTCAATATCTTCAATAGATTTGCACCAGGTCTTCATTACTTCTTTTCAGGTCATCTTAGAGATTCATCATTTCCTGATCTACAGTTTTTGAACCTTCATCATATTCACAGGTGCATCATAGTTTCAGATCTAACGATTAAGAATAGAGTTCAACCATGCAGATAAACTTCAGAGTGAAGTATTCATTAAAACCCAGACACATGCATACACTTTGCACAATGATTTTCTTCTCCTTATATAGATTTAACTTTTGTCAATACCATGAGCCAAAACCACACAACATCCAATGGTTTTCCTGGACGGGATCACATAGACAATCCAACGCTCAATAAAATGGGTCAATACCATGGTAGTAACCCCTGGTTTTACAAATTTAGAGCGCAATTGAGCATACACGACTTGGCACGTACATTTCCGCGTGCATATGCTACTTCTCCTAGACAAACCCGCGTATGCCTTGAGACACACACTTTTCATCATTGTTCTAGCACATATTAAAATTCCTTTCATCATTACATCTGAGTTGCTCTGTAGACACATCACATCACATCAGATTTACATCATTACCAAGTCCATCAAGTCAAGAATAAATTCATCAAGTAGGTTGCCATCAAGGACAACACTCTGCAACATATTTTCAATTATCTCAATTATCTTAGTTCATCAATTAAGTTTCCATCAAGGACAACACATGCCAACAATCTCCCCCTTTGGACTTGATGGCAACCACGATGGTGTTGGATCACCACATCAGATAGATACCATGACAATCTCCCCTTATTGAAACACCAAACACCATGTCATTCTCCCTCTTTGACATCAAGGGCAAAGGGCGGATCAAAACCATCCTCATGAGAAAGAAGAGCGATGTAGATCTGATGTGCACTGAAGTTACCATGCTCCCCCCGAGTTCATGCTGAATCTTCAAATATATTTTTCAATGAAGTACATGAATCTATGACCTTCTTATCACCAAAGACTCATACTTACATCAAAGATCCAACCAAGTGGATTTACATATGAGACTCAAGTACCCAACCAAGTGGGTTTACAGATTTGGAAAAGTCCTGACATGACTGAATATAAGAATTTACGTCAAAGGTCTCAACATGACTGTTACATCAAATTACAAATATGACTTTCTATGACCAAAACCAAAAGGGACTTCAAGAAGGTGATCATATTTCAGAATCATAATGCCAACAATGCATAATACTCAGCAAGGCTAATGCTCCCCCGGAACCTGTACATCAGTTTACTCCTTCATCTCCCCCCTTGCTTGTGCATCCTGAACATTTTCAACAGAAGATCATCAAGGCATCTTCACCCAATATCAGAGAATGAGACAGAAATACAAGAGATAAAGCTTCACCAGAGATACCATACAACATCAGAGATATCAAACAGTACTGCAGCTGTGCTGAAAAATGCTGACCCCAAACAAAATTTGTCAGCAACTAACCATACGTGGCTTTCTGTGGATAAACTCGCGTATATACGTGACTGTATTTCAGGAAACCCGCGTATGCAATTTAATCTTCTGAATTTAATCAGATCTACTCTTCTGAGAGGCATAGACAACACCCATCTTCTGTTTGAGATATTCGAATGCTTCCCTAGGTAGAGGTTTGGTAAATATATCAGCAACTTGTTCTTTAGAGGGAACATACTCCAACTTCACCTTTTTTTCAAGCACTTGTTCACGTAAGAAGTGATACTTGATGGGAATGTGCTTGGTATTTGAATGCATAACAAGATTTTTTGAGATACTGATGGCACTTGTATTATCACACATAATGGAGATAGGAGGTGTACATTTGATTTGAAAATCTTGCAGGGTTTGCATCATCCAAAGAAGTTGAGTGCAACAAGACGTGACAGTCACATATTCTGCTTCTGCTGTAGATAAGGCAATGGAATTTTTCTTCTTGCTGAACCAAGATACCAACCGGGGCCCCATATAGAATGAACCACCACTAGTGCTTTTCCGATCATCAACATTTCTAGCCCAATCTGCATCCGTGTAAGCATGAAGAGTAAGATCAGCATTCTTTGGATACGATAGTCCAAAGTCTTGAGTTCCTTGTAGATATTTGAATATTCTTTTGACAGCCTGAAGGTGAGACTCTTTTGGATTAGCTTGGAATCGTCCAAAAATCCCAACTGCATGCATAATGTCCGGTCTAGTCCCAATGAGATAAAGTAGGCTTCCTATCATTGATCTGTATTCTGGTTGATTCACCGCGGGAGAATCATCATGAGAACTAAGATTACATCCGGTTATCATTGGTGTACTTACAGGTTTGCATTCTTCCATGCCATACTTCTTCAGAATTTTCTTAAGATATTTTGCTTGTGATAAGAATATACCATCTGCAGTTTGATGCACTTGCAAGCCAAGAAAGAATGTTAGTTCTCCAAGTAATGACATTTCAAATTCTTGCTGCATGACAGAAGCAAAATTCTGACTCATAGATTCTTCATTACTCCCAAAAATGATATCATCAACATATACAACCACAATCAATAGTTTATCATTTCCAATTTTTGTTTATAAGTTGCTATCAGCAGACCCCTTTGAAAATCCTTGTTGACGAAGATATTTGTCAAGACGATAATACCATGCCCTTGGAGCTTGTTTGAGACCATATAGAGCCTTTTTAAGTCTACAAACAATATTTTTATCATTTCCCAAAATGAATCCTTCTGGTTGTTCTATATAAACTTCTTCTTCTAGATCACCATTGAGAAATGCAGATTTAACATCCATTTGATAAACTTTGATTTGTTGAAAACTTGAAAAAGCAAGAAACATTCTTATGGCTTCAAGTCTAGCTACAGGAGAAAAAGTTTCTTCAAAGTCTATTCCTTCTTGTTGAGTATACCCCTTGCAAACCAGTCTAGCTTTGTTTCTTATAACATCCCCATTCTCATTTAACTTTTTCTTGAATATCCATTTAGTTCCAATGACATTTTTATCATGTGGTCTTGGTACCAATTCCCAAGTGTGATTCTTTTCAATTTGATCAAGCTCTTCATTCATGACTTGAATCCAACATTCATCCTTGCTAGCTTGATTGACATTGTGGGGTTCAATCGTGGATAGAAATGCCAGATAGCTAGAAGATCCCACAAGAGTCCTCCTTGTTTGTACACCTGATTCCTTGTCTCCCAAAATTTGAGTTTCAGGATGATTCTTTTGAACATATCTGGATGGAGTTTTTCCAGATAAATCATTTTCAGGTTCTTCATTGGATCCATTGTCTATATCATTTCTATGTGATGCAGAAGGACAAAAGTCACCATCATCTTCATCTGTCGTTTGTTTTTCTTCTTTAGGGGCTGTAGGAGACTCATCAATAACAACATCAATACATTCAACAATCTTCCGAAGCCTTTTATTGTAACATTTGTATGCTCTGCTTGTAGATGAGTATCCAAGAAGAATTCCTTCATCTGATCTGGGTTCAAACTTGCCAAGCTTTTCATCATTATTTTTGATAAAGCATTTACTTCCAAAAACTCTAAAATGCTTCACAGAGGGAGAATTACCATACCAGAGTTCATATGGAGTCTTGTCACTATTTACCCGAACATGTGCCTTGTTAAGAATATTTGTTGCTGTGTGAGCTGCTTCTCCCCAAAAAGTGTCAGGTGTTCCAGAATCATCAAGCATAGCTCTAGCCATTTGTTGAATTGTTCTATTCATTCTTTATGCTACGCCATTTTGTTGTGGAGTGTCTGCTACATAAAACTGTCTTTTTATGCCATGTTGTTCACAAAATTCAAAGAATTCATTTGATGTATATTCTCCTCCTCAATCAGATCTAAGACACTTGATTTTTAGATCTAATTCATTTTCAACCAATGCTTTGAAGATCTGAAATTTTTCAAATGCTTCATCTTTGTGTTTGATCAACCCAATCCAACACATTCTAGAGAAATCATCAATAAATAAGATACAGTATTCTTCACCACGTGGTGACTTTTTCCTCATAGGTCCACATATGTCAGTATGAACGAGTTCAAGAGGCCTTCTTGATGAGCCTTCCTTGGCATTTAAATTGTACTCTGGTCTGTTTACCGAATTGGCAAGATTTGCATATGATACTCTCTGGTAGAGTAATATTGGGAAGACCACGAACAACTTTAAGTCTGCTTGATTTGTTGATTTGAGAGAAGCTCAGATGCCCCAGCCTTCTATGCCATAGCCAATTTTCTGAAGATTTTCTCAAGTAACATTGATCTTTGTTGTTCTTCAATACATACAAGTTGTTTGGAGTTCTTTTTCCTTTTATAATTGTTTTACCTGTATCAAGATCACGTACCACATATTATTTTGAACTAAAGACAACCTCAGTTCCTTGATCACACATTTTACTTACACTTAACAGGTTATGTCTTAATCCATCCACATACATGACATTATTAGCTTTCACCTTTTCTTTTAGAAAAACAGACCCTTTTCCCTTAATGACAGCAGGTGTGTCATTTCCAAAAGTAACATTCTTTTCTTTTTCTAGGGCATTATATGCATGAAGTTTGTTTTTGTCACCTGTCATATGTTTTGAGCATCCGCTATCAATATACCATTGATTTTCTTCACCTTCTGCAAATAAAGCTATGCCACAATTTTCAACCTGTATTTCCTTCTTTTTCCACACTTTGGAGCTTGAAGGAACATGTTCTTTTGGCTGGACTTTGCTCCTGCATTTAGATTCTTCATGGCCAAAGTTATTGCAATAAGCACATTCAACTTCATTTTGAAGAGGAGAAAAGTTGTTATAGGTATTCTTATTTGGTTCAGTATCCAAACTTTTCTTTCTTGCTTCTCTTGTCATGATGGTTTTATATGCAACACATTGAGCAACTTTATGACCAAAATTGTGACATGTAAAACATTGTCCATTGAAGTAGAAATTTCTGCGATCATGAAATCTTCTATTTGGATTTACCTGTTGGTTGGAGCTTCTTTGAAATTTATTCCTGTTAGTGTTCCTTGAATTGAGATGATCCTGCTTTACCTATAAAGATTCCTTACTTCCTTGTTGTGTGGCAGAATATTGTAAACCAGTTGTTGCTGCCTTTAGATAGTTCAGTGCTGAAGCCTGAGAGGATTCTCCAATATATCCAAGACCTTTTTTTTATGAGAGGAGAACTTTGTACCTTGATAATTTCATCTAAGGTTTCCGATCCTTTAGCAAATCTGAGATTCCGAGTCTTTACTTTCTCCAATTCTTTTCTTAGACTTACCACTTCACATTCTGATTTCTCCCTGTGTTTCTTTTCTTCTTCAATCTGATTTTTCAGCATCTCTATGATTATCTTATTTTCTTCTAAGTATATTTTGAGTTGATTGTTTTCCTCAAGAAAATCATTGTCCTCTAGATCATCCACAAAAGTATCCTTTTCTTCTCTTGATTTTTGTTCAAATGCCATGAGAAGTCTAAGATCTTGTTCACATTCTTCCTCACTATCAGATAGCCCATCACTGTCTTCATTAGTATAATAACTTTTCTTAGTGCTAGATTGGTTTTTATTCCTTCTTGCTACTTCTTTAGCAGATGTTTCTTTATAAGGACATTTTGTAGCATAATGACCAACTCTTCCACAATCAAAACATTTGAAAGGAAGCTTACCTTTGAATCTTCCGGTTCCTGGTTGGAGTCTTCTCACAAAATTTGCCTCATCTTCTTCTGAGATATATCCTGAACCTTCTGCCTTTTGAACTTATTTCCCTTTTGTAGAAGCTTTAAAAACAGCTTCTTTGACTTCAGATGGTCCTCCTCTCCTCATTTCATATGCAGTCAATATGCCATGAATTTGCACCACAGTAAGAGTTTGAAGATCCTGTTTTTCTTCAAGAGAAGAGACTTTTGATTCAAATTTCGCCATTAGCGATCTTAAGATTTTCTCAACCAAAGTAGATTCGGTTATTGTTTCTCCAAAATTTCTCATACGATTTACAACATCATCAACACGTAAAAAGAAACTGGCAATATTCTCATCACTATGCATTCTTAAGTTTTCATATTCAATTATGAGAGATTGAAGTTTTGCACTTTTTACCTTTGCATCACCTTCATAACTTAGAATGATTTTGTCCCATATTTCCTTTGCTGTATTCAGCTGCATGACTTTAAAAAATTCTGCTTCAGTTAGACTTCCTGTTATAGCATTGACCGCTTTTGCATTTGATTCATAATTCTTCCTTTCAGTTGGATCTGTTGGTGTAGCAGCTGGATATTGATATCCTTTTTCAACAATGGCCCATATATCTGCTCCCATAGACTAAAGATAGGATCTCATCCTTATTTTCTAAATATTAAATTACTTCCGTTGAAGAGCAGAGGCTTGATAGATGCTATTCCCTCTTGATTGCTCATCTTGCTTGATCTTCCTTCTAGCGATTAAGCCTTTTCAGAAGGACCTGCTCTGATACCAATTGTTGGAAAAATACTGAGAGGGGGGGGGGGGGGTGAATCAGTATTTAGTGCAGATAATAAAACTTTTATTTTTATTTCTTAAAAACCCATACGCTACTTTCCTGATGCCAACCCGCGTATATACGCGGATATCCTTTACAGAACTCGCGTATATCTAGTGATTTAATTATGCATTTAATTCTTGACTCAGATCATTGCATTAATCATTCATCAGATATTTAGAAAACAGTAAACAGGTGCAGAAAGAATAGAATAATCATCACACATGGACACCAGGATTTTTAGGTGGAAACCCAATTCGGGAGAAAACCACCACTGCCGTCGTCTCAGTCTTCAATCTTTATTATTAAGAAAAATTCTTACAACATGTACTGGTGCAGACTCATACCAGTATGCAGGCACCCACCTGCAGAAGGCTACAACCTTCTCTCGTTTACCAGCCTCTCCTGGAAGGGAGCAACAACCCCCTGCTCTCGTTTACCAGCCTCACCTGGAAGGGAGCTACTACCCCCTGATATTAACACTAGCCTCTACTAGCAGAAGGCTTCTACTTTCAGATTGAAGGCTTCAACCCTCAGAACCACTGCAGACCATGTTTCATCAATTTTCAAACTGGATCAAACAGCTTCAACACAATCCTTCACTTATCAACAAACATCCTTTTCCCATTACATCAAACAGAACAGTGAAACCACTGTAACCAGAATATCAGAGATAGCCCACACTTCAGAATAGATATACATAAACTCAATTAGCTTTGGGCAATCATCAATTCAAATTACATACATGCTTTTTTTTAAACAGACCCACATATATACGCGCTTTTAATAAAGACAACCCGCGTATACATCTGTGCACTTTTCTAAAAAACCCTAACAGTCCATACGCGCCTTTGTTTGAACAGATCCACGTATATACGCGCTTTTCATGAAACGAATCTGTGTATAGATTTATAAAAGATAAACTTTGCAGAACCGACCAGATCTATGGACTTACCCAGATTTCTTCAATATCTTCAATAGATTTGTGCCAGGTCTTCATTACTTCTTTTCAGGTCATCCTAGAGATTCATCATTTCCTGATCTACAGTTTTTGAACCTTCATCATATTCACAGGTGCATCATAGATTCAGATCTATCGATTAAGTACAGAGTTCAACCATGCAGATAAAATTCAGAGTGAAGTATTCATTAAAACCCATACACATGAACACACTTTTCACAATGATTTTCTTCTCCTTATATAGATTTAGCTTTTGTCAATACCATGAGCCAAAACCACACAACATCCAATGGTTTTCCTGGACGGGATCACATAGAAAATCCAGCGCTCAATACAATGGGTCAATACCATGGTAGTAACCCCTGGTTTTACAAATTTAGAGCACAATTGAGCATACACGACTTGGCACGTACATTTCCGCGTGCATACGCTACTTCTCCTAGACAAGCCCGCGTATGCCTTGAGACACACACTTTTCATCATTGTTCTAGCACATACTGAAATTCCTTTCATCATTACATCTGAGTTTCTCTGTAGACACATCACATCACATCAGATTTACATCATTACCAAGTCCATCAAGTCAAGAATAAATTCATCAAGTAGGTTTCCATCAAGGACAACACTCTGCAAAATATTGTCAATTATCTCAATAATCTGAGTTCATCAATTAAGTTGCCATCAAGGACAACACATGCCAACAAAAACCATGCCAATGACAAAAAGAGAACCAAGAGCACACATGCAACACCATGCATGCCAAATCTAGAAAGGAACACATGAAAATCGATACCTACAGAGAATCCCACTGTAGTTGCTTCATCTTTCTATTCCTTCCTTGATCTTTGCTTCCTCTTTTCCTTCTTGATCCAATGCTTAAATGCTCTAAGTAAACTCTAAGTTTCCAAGAGTGTGTGTGAGAGAGAATAGAGAGAGAGCTCCAAAAATGAACTGACAAAAGGTAAAACTGATGAAAGATACCAACTAATTCTCAAAAGCCTTTTTATCAATGATGTCTCTATTTTCTTCATTTTCCATTATTTTTCTTCATTTTCCTCCTCAAATGAAACCTGTGACCTTTCACCTTCCTTTTCTCCTAATTTCCATTATTTTCATAAATAAAATGCCAATTAATGCCACTTTTCCTTTCCAAATCCTTTTCCATTGCCTTTATCAATTCCTTTATCCATAATAAACCAAATAAACACCCAAACTAGGATGTTTTTCCCAACTTTAAGCTTGGAATAAGTGTCCCATAACCATTTTCATTATTTTTCCTTTATTAACTTCTATTACATAGAATTTTCACCAGGGCTATTACAACTGCTATGCATTGATAACTTATGGATGATGGGCCATGTCATGTCCATGTCACTCTCTTCCACTTATCATTCCATGTAATTGCCACATCACTATCACACGTCACTCGAAAATGGGCCATATGGATACCCAGAAATGGTAAATCAAGTTGCCACATGTTGTGACCATAGGGCGCCACATCATCATCCTAGCATGTGTCCTCAAACCCTATGCTACTTGGATACTACATGTCCTATCCTTCTGCTACCATTTCATTGAACTGATTTCCACATCACTTCCACCTACATGCCATATCATATTTCCATGTCAATATAATGCCACGTGTACTACCACATGTTGTTGGGTTCACATGGTGCCGAGCACTGGAAAATATGGGATTTGAAAATTTCCATTTTTCATTTTCTGTTGAACCTCCCACACCTTGGATGCTCAGGTAACCTCAATAAGCCCAAATTAATCCATTTAATATTCCCATAAAACCTATGACTTGAATATGATCACCTTTCCTATCCCAAACCTTGGATGCTCAGATAACCTTAACATGCCCCGATTAATCTAGCTAATCCACCCGTTTGGCCTATCACTTGAATAAGGGAACATTTCCTATCTCAGAGCTCAAATGATTGGATGAATTGAAGTCATCTATGCTTGCTAACATAATAAATATAACGTGTTATATTAAGGTTTTACATAAACCATATGTAACTCAAAAATTCATGTAGTTGCTAACCAAGTTAGTTGAGTCATGGGAACATGAAGTTCCCAATGTAGCACCATTACTAGAAATGGGAGTATGTCAAGTTAGTAAGAGGAAAATTTGTAAATAATTCATAATGACTATTAGTATGAATCTTAATTCCAAGTGTACGAAAAAATACCACTTTAACTGCACATAACAAACAACCCTAACAACAGAAATGATTGCTAATATCTTCATATATGCAGTTAGGTGATCAAGATAAATGCTGCAAAAATCTAGATCTATGCATTAGAAGATATAAACAGTAGAAAAAATAAGATTTACTCCATGCATCCAATAGACAAGACAATAATATATCAAATGAATTTTGATTAATGGCACCTGGGAGGAAAACACAAGAGGGTGTTCTTGGTTCTCCTCAATGGGATGGGTTCTTGTAAGTCCTCAACACTTCAGATTTAGAATTCCTCTCTCTTGATGGTGTAGAAAACCCAGATAAAAATGGAAAAGTATGGCTATGATGGTGGATCAATAGCCAGACCAAGAATTGAGATCCAGAGTGGTCTTTAGGCAACAAAAGGTGACAAATGAATGGGAAAACCCTTCTATTTATAACAAAATATTGAGTTAGTCTAGATATTGGTGCATAATTAAAATATTATTAACCAAATCAAGATCCAACTTTTATGGAATATTTTATTATATTTGTTGGAGGGAGAAGGAATTTGACTTGGGTCAAATCCCTTTATTTGTAAATAATAAATAAATAAATGATTTATTTATCATTTTAAGGATGTGGTTGAGTAATAATAAATAAATAAATGATTTATTTATCATTTTAAGGATATGGTTGAGTAATAATCAAATAAATAATGATTTATTTAATTATTTAAGGTAGATTTAGTCATATTTAACAAAGAATATTATTTAAGTAATGCTTAAATAATTATTCTTAGAAAATAATGAGATAAATAATGATTTATCTAATTAATTTCCTTATTTTGGGTTAAATATAACCAAGAATATTAATTAAACTGTTGTTTAACTAATTATTCCTTGAGGAAAATCAAACAAATATGGATTTATTTAATGTTTCCCCATGGGGTTTCCTGTTTATACCATAAACAGCTTAATAAAGGTGGTTTTACTAAGTTATTTTCATAGTGAATGCAATTATACTTGGGGTAAAATTGGTCTTACATGGTGTACTTGGGTCCATCTAATACCAATGGGTTAGATGACTAAAAAATGGTGTAACAATGACCATAGAATTGGGAACCTTTTAGATGTACATTGTCATTTTATACTTGGGATTTGGCACAAAATTTTCACTTAAGAAGATATGGGAGTTAATGGGTAAGCCAAAATTGGTTTGGTCACCTATCCAACTTATGCTAGCCAATTAGTATAGGATATATCCTATTGGTCAAATGGAGGATGCATAAGTTAATGTGGAAGGGGTGAAGAAAAAAGAAGAATTTGAAGTCATTGAAATAATGGATGACTTTGATCCCTATATAACACTAATAGGTATCAATTGGGTCTTCAATAACAATGAAAATTTGAACTTAAGAAAATAAAATTGTCATTTGAGATAGATACACAACATTTTATTGAACTCATGAACCCAGTTGAAGGAGAAAGGTACACAAAGCCATTCCAAGATAATGTACAAAGCTTCATGGTAGAGAATATTTATTAGACTATAGTTTTCAAAGAGGATTATGTCAATCCAACATCAAATGGGGATTTAAGTTGGAGGAGAATTTATTATTATAACATATATTCAAAGCAGACCTTAAACCATTGGTGGAAAAATTATATGAAGTATCCATTAGACATTTTTCAAGGATCATTCAAATGACACACTTTATAGGATTAGATTTGTGTGTCATTTCTTGTTTTGATGATACAATTATGATAGATGCGTTCCTTAGCTAGATGGAGGAAACCATGCTAGTGAAATAAAGGATACAAGTCATGGAAGAAACAGTTAAAGGAATTCATATGTGATTATGGATGATACATCAAGATAAGTTTAGTGAATAGGAACAGGTAGTTTAATGCATTTGAGTCCGGTTCCAATTATTTGTAGATTTGGATTTGGTGAATATATTTAAAGGGATGGAAGACCTTCATGAAAACATATGGTTTTATGAAAAATGGTGGGAATACATGAATATGCTACAATACCACTAGGTACATTGATATTCCCATAGCATGTATTTGAAATTGAGTTGGTATATTCAAGAGGTGACATGGGGGAAAATGAGAGATTGGGAATAAACCATCTAGTAGTTCCATGCCACCTTTAGTTTCACCTTTGAAGATGAAACACTTATGGGAATTCTATAGAGCATGAAGTAGTTTATTTTTTTAGTATTATTATATTAATCTCACACAAAAAAAAATATGTGCATAACGTAAGAAAATATCTATGTTATAGTAACCAATACATTATTTTAATATTGAGGGCAAATAAGGGCCTAAGAATTATCCCAAGGAGATACATGTTAAGAAGATAATTAGGGAATGTGTAGTTTAGAAACAATATTCTAGTAGCACCATACTTATGTATACTAAGGCCTTGAAGACAAAGAAGTATGATATTGACAGTGAAGAGGCCCCCAAAATGGTGATTATTAGTGATTATTGGGACTAGGAGATAATGACTCAAGTGGTTGACCTACTAGAAGAATACTTGGATCTATTTCCTACATATTTGAAGAAATGAAGGGAATTGAAGATTCTCTAGGGGAAATGAAAATTCAATTGTTCCTTGACATGAATCTTATCAATAATTTCCATAGGGACTTAAACCTAAGTATAAAGAAAAAAACCCCTAGAGACTTTTATCAATTAATTCCCTAGAGAATTTTATAAATAAGTCCCCTAGAGACTTTTATCAATAAGTTACCTAGAGACTTTTATCAATAAGTTCCCTAGAAACTTAACCACGAGAAAATTCATCATTGGGATTATATTTTTGGTTGAAGAATAATAATGGATTATCCCTATGTTTGTACAAGAAAAATATTATGGAGATACTCAAATATTTGCGATCTATGAGGATTGAATGAAACTTGTGTATGCAATCCATTCCAAACACCATTCGTTTATAAATTCCTAGATAATATTGATGGTAGAGAATATTGATCATTCACTGATTCTTTTATAGATACAATTAGGTAAATATCAAAGTGGAAAGAAAGAAAAAGGAAATATTTGATATATAATGGGGCTTCTTTGAATATACAATCATCCCATTTTTCTTGAAAAATGTGCTAGTGTTATTCTCCTAGAATCTTCTCACAACTCCTAAAGAGTTATCCATATGTTCTTAGAGGTATACTTGGATGACATGACTGTGTTCAACTTATTGAAAGGCCACATAAATCTTCTATTATTAATGCTCAATAGGTTTTGATAGCTTCAAACCTCAATAAAAAATAAAAATTCTATCTTCTACACCCCTTTTGGAATGTTATTGGGCCATATACTTTATAATGAAGGTTTTCTAGTTGGCCTTATGAAAAATATATCAATTATGGATATGGTAACTCCCAATTTAGTAAGTCATTTATTTGCACATGAGGACATATAGGATACTACAGAAATTTAATTGAATAATATGGAAATGTCATTGCATCAATGGACAAACTTCTAAGGAAAGACATAAAGTACACATAGACACAAGAATTCTAGGAAGCACTGGACACTCTTAAGGAGAAATATGTTACTTCACCAATCCTTGTATTTCTAGATTGTATGAAAATATTCGATGTGCATTAGATGTATTTTTCATAACCCTGGGTGAATTTATCACACAACCCAGGGCAGGGAATATGGACCATTAAATTTATTTTACTCATACGAATTTATCTGACATGGATAAAAGCTATAAAAGTACAAAGCATAAAGGTTTATCAATGGGTGATAAATTACCAGACGCATAACTATTTTTTGTTGATACAATTTTAGATAAGTATGGGGATATTTCAACTTTCTTAACCATAAGTAGAGCATTGCAAGGATACAAAATCATGTAGTGTACATAGTTGGTCATGTGTAACACTAATTATTAGCTAGTCACATGAATATTTTATAAACTTGGTGTTCATATAGTACTAGATATATGTGTGATAGATCATCAGTGGGTGTTGTGCTATACAAAGTGAATGGAGGAATCATGTGAGGAAATAACATAGGGAATACTACTACATGGAAATTCCTACACACTAGGTTATGGTGGCCCTTAATGTTTCAAGATGTTAAATAACACTACAAATAGTACAACATATGCTGACATATAGAAAAGAAGTTGGAAAGTAATGAATTTCCTCTCTACCTTTTCATCGTGCTTGAGGAGTTTGAGAAGTTGGAAATTGATTTTATTGGAATGATAAATCATTATACATGATATATAGGTGAACAATTTATTACTACAATTATAAAATTCTTAATGTATTATTACCAATTAGCAGACAACTAATTGGAATATTAATTTATGTTAAATTTTCTTTTCTAATGTTCAACATGAAATAAAGGGGTGAAGGGACCCATAACCCAACCTTAGAATAAAATTACTTTCCTAAAGTCACAAAGACAGATATTTAAAAGAAAGGTGGGGTCCATGAGGCCAAGTGACATCATCATAGTGACAGCGCAGGAGAGGTGGCAGTTTAGTCAGCACAGAGGCAACGTGGGGGAAGGTCGCGCAGTGGCAGTGTGGGGGCAAGCATCGCAGAGTAGCATAGGGACAAAATGGAAGAGGAACAATACAACACTAGTGGGCCCAATGGAACGTTGGAGGCTCAATAGCATAAAAGGATATCATGGAAGTCATTTTCATTCATTCATACATCTTTATAATTTTTGTCTATCTAGACCAGAGCACGCTTGAGTTGTTTAGCCGAGTCTGAAAGTGTTGTTTAGCACACGGGTGTCTTCGAGCAGACATCCCAATCTCATTCTCAGGGGAATTCGAGTGCCCACTTAGGAGAGGAGTCCTACCTTCAATTTTTATGAGCATCATCATCAATTTCACAGCAGGAATACACAGTTCTTCCCAGGGCAATGTAGTCACTCAAGGGATTATCCAGTCAAGGAGTGAAGTAGCTTCGGGAGAGAAGGAAGGTTGAGATATTTCATTTTGGAGTCTTGTGAGGGGATCAATCCTTCCATAGAAGAGTTCTTGTGTAGTTGGCATCCACTCTTTCTAGGAGTTCAGTTCAGAGGCCAACGTACCCAGCATAAGTGCGGACCCATCCCAAGTGGCTGATTTTTTGGGGTCAACCTTTCCAGAAAACCTTCGCGGGCTATTTTGGGTTTTTGGAGGAGAGTCCGGTGTCTAAATGCAAGATTTTTTCAAGGATCAAAAAAATCCCTTTTCACAGTCCCTTTCCAGCCAGCAACAACATTTCCAACAAGGAAGCATAAAGGAGGAGCCACATAGAGCAGTAGAGGAGCAAAATTTCTAAGTAGAGAAAGAGAGACCATTTCAGCCTACCTGGAGCAGGGAAATGTGCTATGCTTCTGAGCACTATTTTTACTTGTCCCTCATTTCATAAATATTAATAAAATGGCTCAGTAGTTCTGGTTTATTTGCCGTGTTTTTCATGCATGCTTCTATTTGTCGTAGTTTTAGTATTGTGTTGCTTGTATTATTGTCTATTCCCAATTTGGAATATTAAAGTGGTATCAGAGCTCATAGACTTGGCTCAACCTGTGGAGAAATTGGTCTATGAAACCCAGAGATAGAGAGTACATTACATATCGAAAGGAGAGGTACAGGAGCAGAGATCATAGGCTCTAAATCACACCTAATCAAGAGGACATCGTTCTAGTGGAGGAAGGAAAGAGGAAGGCACCAATGGTAGAAGAAAGAGATGAAGAGAAGGAGTTTGGTAACCTCCTCCTAAAATCATTGTAAGATATTTCCAGAAAGATAGAGGAAATGGACAAAAGTTTGTTGGGGAGAACAGATAGTGGAAAATTCCAAGGGAATTTCACAATGGATAAGGGTCCGGTACTTCTCACCATATAATGGAGCATAACACTATGCAAAAGGTAGTTACACACACTCCACCACGTTACACCATCCCCACATTCCTGAATTCAGGAGTAGGAACGGGAGGATCCCAGGATTTGGAGGTGGCTCACTACGAGGAGTATTTTGTAGAATATCAGTCATATGGGCCAGAGTGTAATATTCTAAAATGGAAATAGTAGCAATACAAGACATAATAATGTAAAACAGAGAAAATATGAACATGTCATAAGAGGGATTGATATGCAGCCATAATTTTATTAAGATATCAGCAAAAACATACAAAAATATCTTGAGGGTCAAGCCACTCAAGAAATAAGAACAAGCCTCCAATGATCATATCAATAAGCACATGAGTTGCTGCTATTGTATAGAATGTCGGAAAGCAGTGAGAAAATTGTCTATATCAGTGTAGCTTCTATTTTAAACATACATAAATGGAATATGGCTGATAGATACAAAAGAAATTCCCAGAATAGAAGATAAGGGCTCTAAAACATGATTTCTAGCCAACTCGGGAAAGATTGCTAGAAATACCAAGAAATATACAATGTGACAAATAAAACTGGGGTTAATATGTCACTGAAAACTGGAACTGAATAGAATGAGGCTATGACAGATATGAAATGAAAATTTCCTCCTCCAATGGTATTTCTCAATAGAAGGTCGATCCCTCTATTTAGAAATAAACCCTCCTGATGATCTCAGTGAACCCTCCCAGCAACTGTCTCTGAAAATAATGTAGATCTGGTTTGTAACTACCTTGTGAGGGATGGTAGATGGTTGGCCTGATGCCAAAAATGTATAAATATTCCTAGGAGCCCTCCTTGCTGATCCTCCAATGGATAGGCTACCTCTCCACTTAAAAACAAGCCCATAATTGGCTCTATGTGATCCTCCTTTGCTGCACCCTGCAACACAACCTAAATCTAAACAGAAAATGCATTGTAGCTGAAGGAGGTAGCTTGGCCAGAATTTCAGAATGAGGAAATGCAGCCCAAATAACCTCTCCTTCCTTGAGGATGAGGTAGGGATTCCCGATCAGGAACACCCTTGTGCTAAACAACACAATAAACCCTGCTAAACAACAAAATGATGCAAAGTCTAAATAGATCAATATCAAAATGATAATATAAAACTTGAATCAAAATGGCTTCCATCCCCTCCATATATAGTATGTGAGCCTTATCACATTGGGTCCCATCCATACTTGCCACTAAGCTCGTGCAAGTTGTCCTCCAATAAAATTGCACTGTCTCATCGTAAATGCCACTCCTCCATAACAACGCTGTTGATTTGGTCAAAGTTGACCAATTCAACATGTATCCCCTCCAATTCACACCCAAAGGTGCTTAATACAACTAATTATTCTTCCTCATTTCACATTAGGAGTGTTATTTTTCCTTCCAAGGAGATTTATGGGCCTCCCTACCCACTTATTCACCTACCTAGTGATGAAACAAACTATAATATTCCATTTAGCTGAAAGCTAAATTTTTGGAATATTACAGTCCTCCCCTCCAAAATGTTGCTTGTCCTCAAGAAACTGTAAAGGTGGAGAAAAAATCCTCCCTCATCCTCTTGTGGCCTCCTCATCAATAGTCCCCACCACTAGTCAAAATAATCTGCAATAAATCTGCCCTCCAATGGTTCCTCCTAAGTATGCAAAACCAAATGGCTCACATCATGAGAAAGTGGAAGGTGTAAGTGGAAACCTTCTTGCTGTCCAACAGCCTCCTCAAGGTAGGAGTGATGAAAAACATAGGGGATCTCATTCCTAATGAGAGACTCCCATACCCATGCTATCATCCAAATAAAATTAGCCATTCTAGGTAGCTCATCAAAGAAATCCTCAACCCCCAGTTCATGCAATGTATTGGTGTTGTATGGAGATTAGATTTTTCCACTCATGTTATTTCTCTCTCCATTTATGATGTGTATGGGGCTGCTGCTGATCTTGGGCTGAAATATTATGGTCTCCAAGAACAACCCAAGTTACCCCACCAATAAAAACATCCATGAAGTGCCTTTCCCAAGAACTCAAGTTCTCAAAATGGCTCCTCCCACATGAAGACAAGAGATGTACTGTGGCAATCATGGTTTTCCCATTGTTTCTCCTGAAACATTCAACATATGAAGTATGGAGAATCATACTCCCAATGGGCACCTCCAACTTTTGTGCCATACTCCCAACAAAGCTTCTCATAAAAATAAGAGCATCATCAATATATGGAAGAAAAAACAAATAAAAACAAGTTGCCATATGACAACCAGGAGGTGGATCATAGTTCCACATGTGAACCAGTGCAGTGCATCCTCTGCCTATTGAGATTCAACAAGATGATGAGCTTAGTGAAAAGATTCGCCTTCACTAAGTGGGCCCGCTGGCTATTTTTGGTGCAAGTCTATTTTTAGACTATGTCTATTTTTAGACATGGTGATCATATTTCAGAAGTTGTAGGATGCTATTTGTGGATGGTTGACCAAGTTGGAAAAATAGATGAAATTATATTTTTAGAATATTGGGCGAAGTCTATTTATAGATCGTTGATTTAAAAATAGATGCATGTCGATTATTATTAGCTCTTAATAATAATCAGACACTAAAAAACACATTATTCTCTTGGAACACTTTGTTTCAGTGCATAGATGTGGCACATCAGTGGACTGAGGGAATTACACAATTCCAAAGGGTTTACTGGAGCTAATGCATGGAGGAATTAGTTAGAACCCAAGTGGCAGAGTTATGACACAGTTGGAAGAAGTAGTTATGGAGTTGTATTCAGTTTAACTCAGTTAGACTCAGTTGAGCTAGTTATATTCAGGTCTAACTGATTGATACACTAGTGAGAGTGGAGTGAATTAATTAGTTAATTAATTCACAAATAATAACTCATTAATCAAGTGAACAATACAACAGTTAACTACAATGCATGGCAGTTTCAGTGGAGACCCAGTGGAGAGGCAGGTGAAAGGGAAAGATAAACTATCTGTTGTGACTATAGTGATGCATTGATTGCATCGCACACACATTGGAGTTGCCAATGAGGATTTTGTAGTCAAGAAAAGAGTAATTCGAATTCATTCAGAGCTATTCTTCAGCAGGGATTGTGCAATGGAGGCAAGCTAGCAAGAGGGCAAGATCGGTGCATGGATTTGCAAGATTGTTCCTGATTAGTGTATGACGATTGTACTGTCCTGAGAGCTTGATAAGATTTTTATGAGGATTTTAATATGATTCCATGATACATAATATATAGTTGGGGTTTTCAGCTTTAGGCTTTCCTGGTTAAAAACAACTATGTTATGTGCGATTATTTTTATTTATGCTTTACATGTGTGTGCAATTAATTTTCCGGAAAAGATCCAGAAGTGGAATGATTTAGTATCTTGCATAAAGTTAAATAGTGTGAGATCAGGTGAATCTAGGAAATATGCATGCTTAGTGCATATAATTTCTACATGGTATCAGAGGATTGTTGATTGAAGATTGCAATTGTAAAGTGAGTTTCTGCTGGTGGACAATTCAAATTTGCTACAGAAGATTCTTGGTGCAGAAGTTGAGTATACATTGAAATGGCTTTCAATGGGTTGCGATTGGAGTATGCCCTTGATGGGAGCTCGAATTACATAGCCTGGAAGGACAGGATGGAGGCAGTTCTGGAGGATAATGGACTAAAGGATTTCATCGATAATGATGTTCCTAAGCTGAGATCTAGCGATGCTGCATTACTTGACGCATGGAAAAAGAAGATAGCAAAGACGAGAAGAATTTTGTTGGAAGGTGTGAAGG